>VWZN01022518.1:96569-128324 GCA_013396955.1 Regulus satrapa
TTTTTTGCCTCCAGATATTTTGTGGGTGGTAGAAGTAGTTTGCACTGGCCAACTTCACTGAGAAAAGCAAATAGAAGACTATTGCAGTGATATTACTTTGAGATCAGTGTTAGCTTCTGGCTCTGGTCAGAATCAAACCAGCATGTGAAAAAAATCTTTGCAGGAAGGAAACTTCTGCAGAATATTGCTTCAGCCTCTAGGACTGAATAGCATCTCATGGCATCTGTGGTTGATGTGGTTCCTCACAGGACTCATGGGACAAACACTCATATTTAAGCAGGAGTCATGGTCCCCAGGTGGGATTTCATCTCCTGCCCAGGATGAAAAAGCAAACCACAGTTCCTGTGTGTCACTGACTGGCTGAGATGAGCACAAACTGTTGGCAGAAAAATAAAGAAACTCAAAGGCATTTTGGCAAACTCACAGACCATCCCTGTGTGCATTTCATTTGCTGTCAGATAAGAGTTCCTTACTTTTTTTCTTTTGTGTGTGTGTGTGTTTTCCATCAAGAAAGATGGCAGCTATGAAACTGAATCACTTCTGTCAGGGGCTTTATGCACAAGGGTAGAAAGTGTTGCTTAGCACTGTTATGGGCATTGTACTCTTCAGTGCATGAGAGTCAGAATTACCAGCTACTGCAGAAGGAGGTGACTGAATAATCCAAAACACAGCAAATGGAAATAAAATTAATTATGCCAAATGGTAAAAGAGAATTACTCCAGGTTGTAGGATAATGGTTGCACAAGAAAAAAAAATTGTCTGTTTCTTGTACATATTCAGTACTTCTACGATGCAATCTGCTCCAGGATACCTCCTGGGAAAATCTAGTATAACACCTAGGGCAAATCTGGAATACCAGCAACAATCAACAATAAAGTGAAGAATTATGTAAAATTTATCTCCGTATCTTCAAGAGTCTTTCATGAGAAACTCCCCACAATCTGCATCAATCATTTCTTTTCCAGCCATGAATAGGAATTTAGAAAAGGTTTCAGCACACATTTGTTGTGTTTAGCCAATGCCTTGTGTCTACTGGGATGAAAAAAAGGATAAAACCCATCCTTTAAAATGAAACAGAAAGAAAAAAAAAATGTATATTATGTCTCATTATGATATTTGACATATATGCACACTATATATATTATTTATATAAAATAAACAGAGCTAACAGGTGCAAAATAAGTACTAAACATGCTTATGTGTTTGAAAGCCTCTTTTAAATTGCTCATTGGGTTGGCTAAAAACTAAAATACGTGCAGTATTTCTCATTTTGAGCTTCTGATATTTACTGTATTTAAAATTCCCTTTTAACTACTCTAATGAATGGAATGAAGAAAGGTAGGAGTCTGAATAAATCCCAATACAAAGCCCAGCTTCCCAGCAGTTAAAATGGCAACACTGTGTGTGCTTGGAGCACCTTCTGCTCACCCTGCAGCTGCCACAGATCTGTTCCAGGCCGTACACCGACTGCTCCCTGCTCTGCCTAGTGCTCTGACTCTTGGAAAGGTCAGTGCAAAGACCAGGAGGTGCCTCAGATGATTCCCTGGAAATTCCAAACGGAGCAGAGTGCCCTGTGCAATGACAGCGCTCACCAGCAGCAGCAGGCAGTGCCAACAGCAACCCAGAGCACACCCCAGACCTGTCACTGTCTGGATTTTGCCACTTTTGGAGATTGTCTCACATGCTCCAGGGAAACCCACTGCTGTGATTTGCAGGATAAAGCCTGCACTTTCCCACTGCTGTGGTTTGCAGGATAAAAACTGCACTTTCCCACTGCTTTTTTGCCCCCACTGCACCACTGATGCAACTAAAGAATTTTGTACAAACCAGACTTTCCAGTGTTCACTTTAAAGTTTCATAGCTGCCACAGGCTTTACAAAAATAGAAAGCAATTACATACAGTTTTAGCATTATTGCATTGCATTATTCCCAAGGGAACGAAAGAGTTTAAACGATTCTCTTCTCTCTCTCTCTTATCTAGGAAGTAAAGCATTTCAGTCTGAAATACCACATCAGGAAGTGTAAAGCTACGTTATCTCTTTTCTGCTTGTTTGTTTTTCTCAGATTTACATAGACAAATGACTCAGAGGCATCCATATCACCCTGAGAGTCACACACCTGAGGGTGCTGAAATTCTCCATCGTGCCCAAGAAGTCCAGAATGTCTTGTTTGATCCCCCACAGCCATCAGTGTTTGCCAGCGTGTCCACAGGGGGGCTCAGGGACATGCAGCCCCCTGGCTAAAGAAACAGCTGGTCTCAAGCTGCCAATGCTTTTGATTTTATCATCAATAAAGTCGAGTTTAATGTTTTTTCAATACATTGAACTCCTGGGCATCAAGAGAAATTATGTTTACCTTTAAGTTTCTAGTCTGCATTTTTCTAGAGGAAAAAAAGGCTGTCCTAAGGGTATCTGGATCCCTTAAGCAGTACATGTCCTAGCACAGCCAAGCACAGGGACATCACCTAAACACAAAGAATGATGATGCCTTTTAGGAGAAGACCTGTATTCTGCAGTGCTGCAAATTCAAAAAGGCTTTAGTGTCCCAGCAGGTGCTGAGCAGGGGATGGGCTCCCAGGTGCTGTGATGGCCAAGGGAATGGAGGAGACCACCAAGCAAGAACAGGGGGTGACCCTGTGTCCAGGCACAGCGTTGGAGAGATCACTGCTGGCATTCCACACGTGAGCACCTGTGAGCAGAAGATGCTGCTTTGCCACGGTGCAGCACCACACAAAGGATTCATCTGGATCTGTGCCCCTGTGACACTGTTCCCGAGCTTCTGTTTTCCTCTGAGCTATTTGGTTTTCAACTGCTGGAGCTGTCAGCAGGAAACAAGTGGCCCTCGGGCAGGGAGCAGCAGGAGATGGGCAGGGATGGTCTCCCTTGGAAACCCCCCCACCCCTGAGGGAAACTCCAGAGCAGAGCAGCTGAATGTGCCTCCAAAGATATTTTGGTTCCTGTCTCACAAGTTACAGTGATTAACTGGCGTGACTGTATTTTATTGCAAATTAAACAATTGCACTCACTATGCCGTTACAAGAATTTTAAGTAACTGTTAGATTTTCCTTTCTATCCAGTATTGCAATGACTTGCAGTCTTGACAGAACATGTAAGAAAGAAGGAAAATTAAAGCTCTAACAGATATAATTATCTGAGCTAGGGAAAGGTTGCCTTGAATACCATTTAAGTAATATTTTAAATGCAAGGAGCCAGCTTTCCATATACTATACTTAAAACAACCCTTTTAATAAAATGGGATGTTTGCTAAGAAGCAATCCTAGTGAATGTTGTTTTCATCCCAGTGTCAGCATCTCTTCTCTTATGGAAATATAAAATTATTCTGGTGTGATTTTTCATTCCATAAATCCATGTGTTATATTGATTTTTTCATTTATTGGCATAGACTAAAGTTATGTTTGAAGCCAGAGGAAAAATTTCTAGGCTCAATGCTGTTCTCTGCTCGCAGTTCAAGCATCTGTAGTTGCATCTGGAATTCTTGCATTGAGTGATATGGACAGTTAACGGAGCAATGGTACAATTAATTGAATTGTTTCAGCAAGTTCAAATAAAGGGTTCCTTCCAGCATTTTAACTCCAGGAGAGCTATGATCTCTTCACACACTTCTGAGCTACATGTTCTTCATAGTAATTTATCTAAATGAAACCAGTGTCTAATAAAATATTCACAGCAGTAAACATTTTCTGTTTATCGATGTTCTGTATGTCAGCACAGCATCAGGACAACATCCTCTCCTTCCATTTCCTTCATGCAGGTCACAGATCAGCCTTCACCTGCTATTAAAACAATTAATAAAGCAACAGTTGAATGAACGCCACACTGGAAACTGAGCCCAAAAGCAAACACGAACCTCACACAAATACCTTCTAAACATGAGAATATAAATATTTTCAAATAATCTGTCTCATAACAAAGTGCACAAACATGTGTCAGTAACAGGTGGCTTTTCCCCAGTTTTGATGAAATTGAGAAAGATCCATTATCACAAGAAATAGCTGCCAAAGCCTACAGATCATTTGAGGAAGCTAAAATTCAGAACTGAAAATGATGTGGCATTATTCAATTACAGCTGACTGCTGAGGAGTTACCTTAGCTGCAACAAAGAAGCCATCTGCTTGAACCCAGAGTTCCTAATACCAAATCAAGTTTAGACTCTGCCTCCATCCTAGGACTGGCTGTAGGGCTAGTGAGAGGACACAAACTATAAAGAGGTTTTTTTCAGGTGTTTGGTTTTATTTCAGCATAACTCAGTGGCAATTCAGATGTCTGTGCCATGCTGACAGCTGCCTGGGAGCCTACGTGGGATTAATCCTCTTTCTCAGCTCGGGCTCCCTCCTGACAATGCAGCTGGACTAATTGGCCTCTGAATCATGATAAAATACCTTGTACTAGTAAGAGATAAAATATTCTTTGGATATAAAGGGCTCCTGATTCAGAGGACACAGATCTGTCATCTTTAACTAGCCAGCATCTTTACTGAATCTTCCAGGAGGTCGACAAATTTGGTAAGAATTTGCATTCTCACTGCAAACCATGTTGTGCAAACCAGCAGCATTGACTTTGAGCATACAGGTGCAGATGTCTGGTCTGCTCTACCTGGCATGTCCACTCAGTATTTTTTCCTTATGTCTTGGGATGTAGAGGATGATGTGAGATCTGCTGTTTGAAAAGTGTCAGGGATTTTGCTTTCCTCTTGCTGATTGGTGTGCCCAGGACAGAACCGGTCCCCATTCAGTGCTGCCCTGCCCCTGCACCAGTCCTGTGCCAAAGCAGAGTGTAACCCACACTCAGGAGCTTCTGGGAACTTAGGGATATTGAAGGAGTTCAGTGAATCAGCTTTCCCATTAGGGACCATGGGTTAATGCTCTGGCTGCCCTTCATGCCAGTGTGAGGCACAGTTTGTTGTCTGATGAGACCAAAAGCTAATACAAGCAGTTGGTGAGACTCAAACTGGCAAGAAACCACTTCAACCAAAGAAAGAAGCCATATTTTGGTTGTGCTTAGAGATAATAATTTTCATTCTTGATCCTTCTCACGATTTGAAAAACACATTCCACATTTAGCTTCTTCCAAGGCGATGGGCATCTCTGATTCTACGTGATTATACAGGTGGGAATGCCAGTGTGAGAGTGCTCCCCAGCAGCCACTGAGAGTCACACACCAAAAGCAATTATTGGGGGGGTTCTCAGAAGCCTAGAAATTCTGGTCCTCATCCCCAGTGCCATCTACTGTCCTGCTGTCACTACATTCCTTAGGTGCACACCTCCCACTTGGAAAACATTTCTGCCCCTGTGCCCAGACCTCTCCTGAGCTCTCCAGAGCAGACAAACTTTTCATCCCAGCAGAAACGCCAGGCTGGAGCTCAGCACGCTGAAACAGCACCTTCAGGGGCTCTCTTGAGGGAATAATTTGCTAATGAACACTGTGCCATGTGCAGTAATGCCAAGGAAGTGTGTGAGCATGGCAGCAAGTGTCACTTCTCTGGGAGTTTGTTGATCACCATATACCAGCTCAGCATAGAAATCTGCATGTGTAAGCTGTCCCAGTTAAAAGGCAGCACAATGAAGGATCACAGTCATTCCCTGAAATAGGAGTGGAGGACAATTAATCCTGTATGCAAACAAGAGACAGACATTTAATTAAAGAACTCCAACAGCAATCTGGAAAATACATGTGTTACTACTCAGTTCTATACTCTATAGGGATAACCTGCCGAACCATGCAAGTATGTAAAATACGAGCAGTTTGCACCCAGAAATGCAAGAATCCACCAGGATTCTTGATGTGGGGTGTGACCCAGACAAAAACTTAAGGAATGTTGCTGATAACTGTCCTTTAACTGAAGAATAAGATGTAGAAATGAGAGGAAGCAAACAAGTGCTGCTAAAATAGACCAAATTATTTAACTACTTGATCTCTTCTCAAATCTTGAACAACAATTGAAAAATATTTCAGTAGCCTTTATCTTCCAGCACAATACTTCAAAGTCTGAAGTTAATGTCAGTTACCTAGTAGTCCTTCTCTACTTCTTCCTCATTTTCCCATAATTCTTAGATTTCCTCCTTTTTTTTTCTTTCTTTTTTGGTTTTTTTTTGGTTTTGTTGTTTTGGTTTTTTTTTGTGTTTGTTTGGGGTTTTTTGTTTGGTTTTTTGGGGTTTTTTTTGTTTGTTTCCTCATTTTGCCAGACCATGGAAACCCTGGAGGCTTCTTTCACAGGCCTGGAAAATAATTTTCCACAGGAAGGCTAGGGCTGAAAGCTTTATTGGCTGATAAGCCTTCCAGGGAGCTCATTTCTCTCAGCAGCATGGGAGGCTTTCCTAGACAGCCCAGACAGCCACAGGACATGGGTGTGTGAGCAGATGATTTTAAATCATCCCTTTACTCCAAGCAACAGATTTGTCATTTAATGTCACAGTCCAGCTCATAAAACCACGTAATATGATGTTAAGGATTTCCATTATTGTAAGCATTTTGTGCACAACTTGTTACTAATTCAAACTGCTCTCTGAGTCCTCTATAAAAGACTTGAAGTTGGAATGTGATTTAACCTGAGGTTATGGTGTTTTCCTACTGCCTAAAAACCGCCCAATTGTTGTCAAACTGTTGGACGAGGACAGAAGAGTCAACTCAACACATCTTTTCTTACAGATCCAAACGTTTAGAACACTTCAGGCTAAGCTAACACGTGTACCTCCGTCCTCACATGCTGAAATTCAGGTGACGTTCCTCAGCCAAAAAGAAAACAAACAGGCAGCAACACCAGTTCTGCCTTTCTGTCTCTCTCTCTGACACCAGTTTTGAATCCTGAGAAGGTCTCTGTTGAAAACTGCACCTCAGGACAAGTGATCCCATTTCCCATAACAATGTCTTGGCACGTGGACCCTCCTCCTGGTGGGTAACACCAGAGAAAGTGAAACTTAACATGTGGCCACCCTCTGGATACAGTTGTACTCCTCTGACTTTTGCAGAAATTGTAGGCCTATTGCAAGTTCCATTAACATGAAGTAGAAGTTTAATTTAACACGGATAAATGAAGCGTGGGCGTACTGATATATTAGAAAGAATACTATTACCCAGAAAATTATAGTGGTCTCACGAGGTGGTAAAGGAAACTAAAGAAATTATATTTAGTTAAGTTATACCATTGGGGGTTTTGATAGGCTTGTTTTTGCTTTGTAATCAAGTGCAACATTATTTTATTATCATGGTTATACTATTATTACAGTGTAATCTTGCACTTGATTACAAATCAAACCCAGTGATAACTACAATAATAAAATAATATGTTAACATAATATCTAGCAAAACAAAATAGGTGCTGTTCATCAGGCACAGCATGGCCAGCCAGTCAAGAGGAGGGAGGATTGTCATACTCTGCTCTCACTAGGGTGGCCTCACCTTGGGTGCTGGTGACAGTTTTGGGTGCCACAAGAAGAAGAGACTGAGGACAGACCTCCCCGAGGCTCCTCCTGAGGGGAGGAGGAGGGGGAGACACTGATCTCTTCTCTGGTGACCAGTGACAGGAGCCAGGGTTAGGTTGGATATTAGGAATTCTTCACCCAAAGGGTGGCTGAGCACTGGAAGGGGCTGCCCAGGGAAGTAAACACAGCCCCAAGCCTGAGAGAGCTCAAGGAGAGTTTGGACAATGCTGTCAGGCATGAGGTGGGATTTTTGGGGTTTCCCATGCAAGGCCAGGAGTTGGACTCAATCATCCTTGAGGGTCCTTTCCAACTCAGAGGATATTCTATGACTTTAAAATTTGAACTGTTGTCTAAAATTTCACAAACACAAATGAATAATAAGAGCGCTGCAGTATAATTAGCTACTCCCAAGGTACGAGAGGCACCTGTCCCAATATGGACTAGAAAATCTTTGAAAAATCATTATGGAAAGTAGATAAAGTAAGACGTAAAAGGTATGTTTAACGGACTTCATCTTTAAAGTTGTTTTTTCCTGTGTTCATGCTTGTCAGCATCAACTTGCTGTGTTCTATCAATCAATTAACCTTGTTCTGCTGCTGTGCATCTTGGATCGACATGGCCAGCTAGATTTGAGCAAGAAAGTAGACTCACTGCTCTTGGCTTCTCCTGTGTTAAAATGCAATCTCCCTTTCTGTTAATTTCAAATTGATTGATCAGCAGAAATCAACAAAAGTCCAACTGGCAAATTCAAAATTTTACCTGACAAATGCAAAAGCTAAATAGGGGAGCGAGAAGTCATTCCCATTCAGAACAAAGGCCCAGACAGAAGGGCAGAGCTCTGCTGCCTCCCAGAACCAGCTATCAATATTCATGGGTGTCAGACACGCTTTTACAGCCTCCTGCATCCCAGTGGGTGCCAAATAGGTACGGTAAAACCTCTCCCACCATTTCCATATCTCAGCAACACCCAGACCTTTCCACACAGCTGCTGCCTCTGATTGAGGATGGAAATAGACATTTATAAAAACAAGCAAAATCTTACCCAAAATACACACATTGCAAAACAAATTATACATCAGAAGATGGAGAGGTGCCGGTCAGAATAACAACTGGTCTGTCCCGATAACTCCAGCGCTGCTGGAGAGCTGAGGCTCCCACCAATATGTCAACAGGAATGGAAATCAAACCACCCAAAAAAACAACCATGAATCAACAGAGCCTTATCAGCCGTCCTGCCTTGCCCATCAAATCTCGCACCTAAGAGCTGATAGAGGAACACTTCATGTTTGTATATTACTCACTGAACTCTCTAGTCCTGAACCTTTTTCATCTAGGAAGCAAGACAGCATCTTGGATGAGAGATTCACTTGCTGAACCCACTGCTGTCACTGTGCTTATCAGACTGCCTGCAGGAATAGCAAAGTTTTCCAACAAAGAAACTTCTTACAACCAGAAAACACGGAGACTAGAAAAATGGAATAGATCTTTGAAACGAATGCATGAAACCCAAATTTTGATGTAGCACGTATTCTTAATGACAGCCTAGGCTCCATGACAGGTTCATGCATAAATTTCCCTCATGCCATTAGCATCTTTAATGACAATTTTGGCAGACTAGCCAGGAAGGGTCCTTTTGGTTCCTCTTGTAAATTGTCCATTCGGGAAAAGATTGTATTTTGTCACTGAGGCAGTGTGCAAAATAGTGCAAGGCAGAACAATTGGCATGTGGCCCCTCTTCCATCTATGTAATTTTCATTTAATTTCCATGCAAGCAGATGAATCACATAGAGCCTGTTTCCCAGCATGTGCTGATAAAACACAAAGTAGGAACTTACTGCTACTCTTACTGTTAGACCTCAGGGAAGTGAACTAAATTATGAGGGTATTTTAATGAATATTAGACAACTCTAGAACCAGAATTTAAAGGAATATGTCATGTGAATTGGATAGAGACAGTAAAATCATAATTTGCTGAGTAGAATTTAATGATATCAACTCAACTGATGGATGGGAAAGGAAGTATAATGAAAAAGTTGAGTTAATTCTGAGTTAATTGACCCAATCCTGGAAACATGCATAATTGAAACTAATGTATTACACTGGGAGATTTGTCTTACAGCATATTTAAGGGATTTGCAGAGATTTCACCTCACTTCTCCGTATTCCTTTGCATGTTGTGTGAAGCAGCTGTCTATGGATGTATTGGCCTGCCTAATGGCAGTGATTTTCCACATACTTTTGAGCGCAAAGGCTGAGCTGGCCCACCACATCCATCTTTTCTAAAAATGCAGCAGCCTATCGATCAGGTCTTGGCATTTCACCAGCATTCAGATTGAAACCCTTAAGGCAAGAAATTATGATATTATTGTATTGATCACATTAAGTTACCATACACTAGAAAGAAGTCTTACTTCTTTTCACACAGTGCTTCCCACAATATAATACAGTAAAAGCACCAAGTATGTTAGGATGTACACAAATAGACCAAACATCAAAATGCAGATGAGGCATCCGCCTGCACCAAAGAGCAAAATTCATGAGAGAGGAGAGGAAACGGCCTCAAGGTGTGCTGTGGGACGTTTAGATTGGCTATTACAAAAAAAAAAATTAAAAATCTTCCCTGAAAGGGTGGTCAAGCATTGCAAAAGGCTGCTCAGGGAAGTGATGGAGCCCCTGTCCCAGTCAGAGTTCAGAAGGTACGAGGATGTGGTGCTCAGGGACATGGTTTGGTGGTGCCCTTGATAGTGCCCAGTTTATGGTTTGATCTGGTGATCCCAGAGCTTTTTCCCAACCTGAATGATTCTGTGAACACAGAGCACAGACTGAACAAGGATGAAAGAGCTTTTCAATATTATGTCCGGACAGAGAATAGAAGCACAGCTGACCAGCCTTGGAGTTCTGGGTTTCCCCTCCAGGTCTCTGCCCTCTGCAGCTGCAGCCAGCACAGGACAATGAGCCTTTTGTTAATCTCTACACCATTCCTAGAAACTGGGGCTGCTCCTTGACAAGTGTGCAGAAACACATTCTACTGACTATTTCCTCAGCCCAATTCCACTCTGCTGAGGTTAGCAAGAGAAAACAAGTTCTCAGCATGAGATAATACATCCCAGATATTTGGTGCACTGAAGTGTTGCTAGATTTAGCTGCAGTTACCTTCTAGGAAAGAAAACTAGGAGGTTTTGGGTAAGAGAAAACAGAAGTAAGAGTACATGAATAACTGGTATGGGGTGTTCAGGATGGGCAGAGTGGCTGAAGCCATTGAGATGCTCTCCTCTGTCACAGCTCACCCGTGATCACAGCTGCATCTTAAAATCTGGGTCACAAACTTGATGCTTCTAAGCGGAGAATATTTTGCTTTCAACTCCATTAACACTAGGGTAAAGATGAAGAGGAGTTGCTGTTTTTTTTCAGTCAGGTGCAGGCAGCTCCCTTGCTCACAGGGACACCAGGCTCTGTAGTGTGAACATTTTACCTGGGTCTTTCTCCTGATGAGAAACAGACAGGCAAATCTGTGTCTACAATGAATGGGGATGAAACACACCCAAGGAGGACTTTGGGTGTGTCTCACATGGCTCCAGTGCCTGGAGCTGGTGCCATTCTTCCTTTCAGATGAGGCTAAATCTGCTTGTGGGAAAGACATAACCTGTCTTCATTTTATTTGGTATCTCCATGATCTGCCTGGTGCCCTTATGAAGCACCAAATTTACTGCTGGGACAGTTTATCATCATGGAGACCTTCTTTTTGTACATAACAATTCTGGTTTTCTCATTATCTTGTATCAGTTTCTGGTTTGCTACAAAGCATGTGAGTTTATATTTCTTTTCAACTAAACTCATAAAAGTTAGTTACAACAAGGCAATGCGCTTACAAAACTACTACTGGATCTCACAGGCTATTGTCATAAAAAGTAAATAAAGATTCATGCATTTTAAGGCACATTTAGCTTCACTGATCTAGAAGCAAATTGGGCATGAGAAGATTGCACTGATGGCATTAAAACTGCTGCTGCATTTAAACTGACATCAGAAAAACAGAGATCCATAGAACAGAGATGTAACTATACACACTACAGATTTTGGGGGCTTTACAGTCCTGTAAAGTTTAAAACCTGTTGCATCTCCCAAAAATTTTGAGCAAAAGGCTGAAATAAAAACTATAATTGGATCTAAAACTTTATTTGCATTAAATAAAAACATTTAAATGAGTGTCATTCAGAATTATTCTAATGAGTCATTCTTGCACATAAAAGATTTCTTTTGTTTGGGCAATTCTCAATTTCACCAAGCAAGCAAGACAGACCCGTCCAATGTGATGTCTAAAATATGAAAAATAGCTCCCTGATTGGATGCAACATACGAGCTGTGGGTAAACTAGAAAAATATAAGGCCATATGTTCAACTAGCATAATAGGATTTACTCCACTGAAATCTTGCAAGAAAGTCAAGGGGTTTGATTTCATAATAAGTTGCTCAGAGATTTGACCTGGCTTTCTGTTGCCACGTACTGAAATACATGTATTTTGTCCTCAACATTCCAAAAGAAGACAGCTGGAAGGAGAGAGGCTCTGGAAAATGGAAGGCAGGGCCACAGAGGCTCCCTGTCATAATGATACTTGGTAACAAACAGGACACAAGAAGTCAGAAAGTTATCAATCCTGCATTCCTATGCGATCAGGAAATTCCCTTTGTGATCTTTGTGATTTCACTTTCTTATTTGAATTATGTAGCTCAGCACAATATTTTTCTAAGGTGAAAATTTTGCTTCTTTTGTCTTTTAAATAGTTTTGGTTTTTAATCAAAACCAATGAAATTAACAAGAAAATCCTCAACAGTCACAGCCAACCCAGAAGAGAGGAGTTTTCCTTTTGCAGCAGGAAAAGCAAACACAGGTTTTGCCTTAGGGAGAGCCAGCCTCACCAAGCCAATGCAAAGGCAATCACCAGAAGCTTTTCATGCCAAACCACATTAAGCAAATGGATGCCCACAGAAACACACTTCAGAGTCAGGCCCTGCACAGACCAGGAGCACATTTCAGCACTGAGCTGAATCTTCCTCTCTGGGTCACCTTACCTGGACAATTGCCTGCCCATTTCTCTTACCTGAATGTTCCATAAAGCTCTAACAGGACACTGGCTCGTGCTGTGGATGCTGATGAAACCTAATGAACAGCAATGGCATGAAAGGAGCTGCATTGCAGTGGCAGAAGAGATTTCAGACTCAGAGGAGAGCAGCAAAGCATCTCAGACCCTTCTACCTGAAGGATGCTGCTGCAGTCATGCCAAGAGCTGCAGTCATGACCAAGCAGGAAGAGAGTAAAGAGGTTGGAAGAGGCAGAAAATTGCTCTGGCAGAAGTCCTAGCCTCTCTGCATGTCCTGTTGATGTTCCCACTGACTTTAGCATAGTCCGAATGTCCCCTCATGGATTTTGTAGGAAGCCATTCCCCAGGTCCCCTATGCTTACAGGTATTTACCTGTAGCCTGCTGCCACTGAGCAAAGCAGAGGAGCAATCCATCTAGAAAATAAAATATGAAGTGTTCTGTAGCATCCCTGGTTTTCATTTTCCATATTTAAAAGGAAAAAAAAAGAAAGTACTGGATGTGTCACTTTAAATCTCAGAAATAAGGTCTCATGCTTCCATGCAGGTTGGAATAACTGGTAATGTTCAGGCCTTTCTGCAAGAACCTCTGTCTGTGAAAAAACCTGTCAGACCTCTGGGGCAAACAATGAGTCTCTGCAGTATCCCTTGGCAAGCTGTGGAAGTCTGGGCTATGAGCACCTTGGAAAAGGCCAGGACTGGCTCCCAGGCTGGCAGTGCTGCCCCGAGCCAGGCTGGGATGCTGGCACAGACCCCCCACTTCACACCCAGCAGCTTTGGGATCCTCTGCACCTCTCCAGAGGGGGGTTATTTATCTAAATCTAACACAGTCTGACTCAAAGGGTGTGCAATCTGTACATTTGATTGCAGCCAACAGAGAGCAGCCATACAACCTTCTCCATGACCAGCCCTCAGGATGGAAGCTACCAGAAACCGAGGCTGCTGGAAGTGTTTGTGCTCCGCTCATCTGTGCTGGACTGGGCAGCCTGAGCTCCATGGGCAGCAGCCTCATCCCTGGCAGATCACAGACTGACGGCCCCATTAACCCGCAGCAGGCAAAGGATTAACAGCAAGGGGTCCAGAGGAGCAAAAAAAAACATGTTTACGAATGTAGAATGCTTATTGTTCTCTCATGTTTTCTCCTAATGCTGGCGGATTGACAAGATCCTCTTGTCAATAAACAATTGTCCGGGAATAAACACGGAGAGGACCGTAAAGAACATCTCTGTCTATTTCAAGAAGCCAGCCAAAGTCAGAGCTGGATGATATACAGGTGGCACAGGGTAAAGAAATAACAAGAAAGAGGCAGGTGGTAAAAAAATTAAATAGCAACCGTTCTGCCTTTTTATCTGACAGCAGAATTTGGTCTTCAGAGTCCTATAAACTAATGCTCCAAAATGTGGATAATAGCTGAGCTCAAATGAGTCACAAGGACCTGGCACTAAACTGCCAGGCCCTACCCACAGCAGTAAGCAAGGTGCCATTGAAACTCTCTCTGAAACTGACATTGATTTATTCTGGTGAAAATTATCTTTGCATCACAAACCCTCTGCTGCATCATCCAGAGCTCAGCAGCAGAGGAGCAGGATCAGAGACCTGAGGCAAGGGGTCCTCTGCTTTCCTCCTGGAAATAAGAAAAGGCTTGCCACATGCGAATGACCCTGAGCAACGGGCAAGAAGTTGTCGGGGACAGCTCCTGTGTGAGATGGGGGCACCCTGGGAGCCCAGGCAGAGCTGCTGGCATCACTGTCAGATGGACACACTGGAGGAAGGTGCTTGCTGACCACAGAAAGCAGCTCCTGCTCCCCACAGGCTCCAGAGAGCTGCCCAGTTCATGGCACTCACCAGAAAACTGCAGACTGGACCTCACAGCTTCATGGCCCTCGAGTGGCTTCTGCTGTTTGGACACGCTGGATAAAATTTGAGCTTCCCAGCAGTGTTCCAGGGGTGGAAATGAATTTTCATTCAGTGTTAGAATAAATGTGAAAGTTACCAGACTTTTGCAAGAAGGGAATTATATTAAAAAATACAGGTTTTCAAGACAGAAATTCTAACTTATGGCTTTAAATATAGTCTGATACACCCAGTGATTACTGTGCTACTGGCTGTATTTTCAATTTCTTGTAACAGATCACCATAAAGCTGGCAGAATGGAGACTTCTGCTCCATATGCTGCAAAGCACTTCACCAGCAACAAGAACCACCCATCCCTCTTCCAGCTTCCCAGAAGTGCTGCAGCCATGGACACTCTTCCACATCTCAATCAAAAGTGCAATTAGACAAAAGCACTCTAAACAGCTTTATTTACCATGACATGCTCCTCGGGATGCCTCCAGAGCAGTGGCCAAAGAGAGCCCCTTATTCCCATTTTCCCCCAAGGGGTGCATGACAAAACAGAGCCGCCAGCTGCAGCAGAGCAGCTCCAGGGCAGAGGGAAATGAGCCTGCCCTGAGGAAAGCAGTGCCTTCCACAGCATCTAATGAGGAGCAGCAGCATGCATTTTTGCAGAGGGAAAGTGCAGAACGCCCTGTGGAACGTGACCCTGCTGTCCAGAGCTGGGCAGGACAGGACATAACAAAGCTTTGCTCAGAGGCCAGGAGGGACACGAGCACTTTTTCCAGCCAGTTATTAACCCCAGGTCACTCAGGCTGCCTCAGCTAACACCCAGCAGTGCAGGTAAGGACTCCCAAATGCCCCAGAGGCCAGGGGATGATCCAGCTGGCTGCTCCCAGGAACTGTAGCCCCAAACACCCACTCTGACTTCAGCCCCTACACCCTGGACACAGCAAAGAGCCCGGCCTGGGCCAGGCTTTGGGGTGGTTGTGCTCTCACACAGGGTGGAGGAAAGACTCAAAGCACACTGCCAGACAAACCTGGGCAACTGCTGACACCAGGAGCTGCCTTGCTGTCCCTTCTGGTGGGGCTCAGGGCTTCGAGGATGCAATTCAGGCGATGCCTGGGGTGAGCTACAGGCAGGCACTGCCTGCTCCTCTCCCCCACGTGTTCTGGCTGCCTGTATGAATGTATTCACAGCCTGCCCACCCTGACCATGCTGCAGATTTGCCAGCAGCACGCAGGCCAGCTAAGGGAAGGACAGGCTTGTCCTGAGGGAGAGAAAAGAGCATCCGTACCATCCATACTGAAGACTTACTCCAGGTCCCCACGGGATTTTTCAGGCGGTATTTGCAATGCAAGCCAAGGTTTTACTAAAATCTGAATTTTTATGGGGCTGGTTCTTATTACATTAAAAGTGAAAGGCTTTCTAAATCTGTCTGTACAGGTGCAGCATAAGGAGAAAAAAAAAGCTCAGTTAGTGATAAGTACATGACCATCTGCCCAAAGAAGTGATGGCAGGTCAAGTGCTGAACATGGTTATAATTTAATCTACCAGAAGACAGACAGATCCAACACCTGCAGGTGTTAGAAATGAGAAAAAGCTGCTTTCTAGAAGATCCAAGTACACTCTGTAGGTCTTCTTGCTCTACCCAAATTTAGGTTGAGACACTATTCAAAAGCCAAATATAAATCCAAATTTATATTGTATTTATATTATATTTATATTTTATATCCAAATTTAATATTTCAACATAATTAAAATAAATCTCCAATTGACAACAGTCTCTTTGCAGACAGCAGAGACTTGCTTTCCTGAATTTATATGATTTATTTATGGACTGCTACCTTGCTTGCAAGTCTTGTAACAAAAAAACACTCCCAAAAGGAGGAATTGGGCAGAAAGCAAGCCAAGATATCAGCTTGACCAGGAAATCACTCTTCCCAGAGCAGAACCTCACCCTCAGTGCTGTCTTGTTTTAGTAGCACATCATGAAGGAGGTGGAGACAATGCTTCTCCAGTTTTATGGGCTGCTCACTTTTGGGTCTTTTACTCAACCTGGTGAGGCCTAAAACTCCAACAGGGATTAGAAGGGTGTGTATGAGGAAGCCACGTCAGCTAAATGAACATTCCCAGACAAGAGGAGCAATCAGTACCAGTGTTACTGGTGACATTTCACTTAATTAAAAATGAAAACTGCTGTAGGCACTGGGTGTGTATTGTGGGGTACCTGTGCCCACATGAACAGCTTAACTGCAGCCATGGCTTTCACCATTTCTGCTTCCTCTTCATTCCTGCTCAACCCTCAACACGCCACCAGGGTTAACAAATTGGGGTTTGGGGTTTTTAGCATAACATGTAAAACTGCAACATGCCTCTAGAAGAGTGTCTAGAAGATTTGCCTGTGAAATTAATTGAGATAAAATGAAAGATATGGAATGGAATAGAAAACATTCATGTTAACTTAACTCTTAACTAATTTCATATGAAGTATTTATACACAGCCTGCCTATTGAGAGAGTCCTGGGGGTGGGGCTGCTGCATGGATGAACAAGTGAAATTTCATCAGTTAGGGGGAAAAAGTTCAAATGACTGCATCCATCTCATATTGCCATTCTGCAAATATCAGATTTTACTTCTCATGTCTCATAACAGAAGCATATAAAAATATTGAGGAGATTTTCAGACAAGACATCACTAAAAACACACATCAAAATAATGAGAAAGAATAACAAAAGGCTACAATAAGTTAAATTGCTCTGACAATTTTTAAAAGTAATTCTGCCTTAATAAGACTGGTGAGAAGATGACTTCAGAGCATCATGGTCTTTCCTTCAAAGTGCTTTGCACTCCTCAGATAATGACAATTTCCTCACTTGTCTGGCTTCCAGTCTTTACTGTCCAACATTAAAAATATAACAAAAAATTTAAAATAAATTAGATAAGAAACCAGACATAAAGCATGGACAATCTCAGACAAAATCAAATGTGAAATTAAAAGGAAATTTATGTGTGTGGAACAAATCCAGCTTTCAATATGACAATTGAAAACTCTGACTCAAATATTTTTGAAGAGGGTGATGCAAATACAGGTTTAATAGAATTAATCAGTGCTGAGAAAGGGTGTGGAGCATCACTCCCTCCTCTTGACAGGTATCATCACCCTCTCCAGTCCTGAGCTCTTGTGCTGATTTCAGCTCTTCAGCCCTTGACTCCCACTTGACCAGAAGCCATCAGTTTTCCACCAATGCAAGCCAAAGCAGGGGAGGTTCCTAATGCTGTTTCCAAATGTGATCCAGCAGAGAATCCTCATAGGGTGCCACATTTTTAGTGGCTCTGAAAACCCCTGCAAGTTAACATTTAGCTGCTTCAAGAGATTTTACAACCAGGCACCCATATTCAATGAGATACAGGGAATATCTATTTAGCATTCCCCTCCTCCTCTCACTCTAAGCACAATTTAAACCTTGGGTAGCAGAAAAGAAGCTGCTCTGTGGATTCAGGGCACATCATACAGAGCTTTCTTTCCCAACAGCAACACACATACACCACAACTTAATCCCATTTGTCACATCAGGTAAACAGGCAGTTGTTCATGTGGAGAAAATTCAGTAGCAGGACACTCAATATCTCAACTAAAGTTTCTTATGTATCTAATAATCTGGAAAGAGGGCAAATAATGATGTAGTAGGTTTCCAGATTTCACAGAATTATTTAGGTTAGCTGAGGTTCCAAGAAAGTTTAGGGAGGTGGAAAGAAAATAAATACTGCTGGGTGAGCACACAGTGTAGCAGCCTATGGATCCTAGTGATGGCAAAAGATAAACTAACACTTCCTGTTGGATATAAATTTCACTGCACACACCCCAGGTACAAGGTGTCATCGGAGAGAAAAAAAATAATCCCATCTCTGAATTTATGACACAGATAGTGCAAGCAGTGAAGGTGTTTCCATTCATTCACACCCCAGCAGAAGAATAAAATGTAGTGGTTACTTAGCACAAGCAGAAACATTATGCACTTAAAGCTAACAGGAATAAATAATAATTTTTGAAAGTATTGCAACTGTCAGGTAGAACTTGGTGTAGTCAAGATGCATTTAAGCCCATGATTTGATATGGTCTTTAAAATGCCTGATCATTTCCAGATACCTGAAAGTGCTGAGCTGCACTGCTTCCCCCCTGCAGGGAAACACCATCAAATGTGCCCAAGTGCTCAGCACATCTCTGTCAGCGCATGACCGTGATGGCAATTCTCAAATCTCAATCTCAATCAATCATTCTCACAACAGCGCGGCTGTGAATCTGCTCTGGCTGATGAATACTGCACCCAACCCCAGCCCCTGGAAGCCAGGCCAGCCCCACTAAGGGAAGACAGAGCCCGCCTGGGAGCCACAGGAGAGTCACTGGGAGTGACTCTGGCAACTTGCTGGGAACCCTCTGCACGAAATATCCTCTGCAGCATCCTCTCCGATCAGCTGTGGAGATTCTCTGGCATGCCTTCACCAGCCCTCTCTTTCCTGCTCCTAAACACACACCACGATGTGACCCCGCTGCTGCTGGGCCCTAAAATGCTCAGAGGTGAGGAGACAGCACCCACCTGTTGTCTGAAGCTCCATCGTGTGCGAGATACCTGATGCCCTCTCAGTGTTTTTATAAAAATACCTGTATTTTTAATTAATCAGGCCTTTCTCCATTGAGATGAAACGCTGTATACATTTCTCATTTAGTCTCCCTAGTACAGGCCTATTAATTAGCATACTAATTTACTTAGCTTTTTAGGAACTGCATGCCAGGGAAAATGTTCTCAGTTGTCAAATGCAACTCATTGATTACTGTAAGACACTTAAAGAATAATTGATAAATATATCCAAGCCCT
Source organism: Regulus satrapa (assembly GCA_013396955.1). NCBI lineage: Eukaryota > Metazoa > Chordata > Aves > Passeriformes > Regulidae > Regulus > Regulus satrapa. The sequence continues at coordinate 115,815 of VWZN01022518.1, forward strand.
GATTAATTGGTGAAAAATCCATTATGCTGCATCCTCCTGTCCCTTCCTTTATAATGAGACTCTTGAATTAACTTACAACTTGATTTTTCCTTCTTTTAATTAAGAAAACCACCGAAAACCTGAAGTATTTGTGGAGGGTGTCTATTCAATTTTCTGGTTATGCTTGAAGTGAAATCTACTTCGTTTACCTTATTAGCCCAAAAGTAAGGAAATGAGCCTCCTCTGAAATTAGTTACTCTGTCAACTATAATTTATCTTTGGGGCTGAGAGAGCTGATGCGGAAACTTGAAAGTAATGTCTTCACTCTTTTATTTGTTATGTGTATTTTTTAAGGTTCCTTTCTGATTACAGAAATTAAAAGTGACTTCTATGAATCTGGGAGAGATGTGCTGCATACCCTTCTCAGTACAGCACATGGCAGCCTTTGGAACAGCCCAGTGTAAGATTATGTAGACTGCATAGAATGAACAAGGTAAAATATGCAGAGGGAAAATGACTGAACCTTCACAATGATGTTTCCAAGCAGTGACACTCTCCCTGCCTGCTCAGTCCATGGCCATGTATCCCCATTATTCTCACAAGAATTCTGCTGATGCAAGAACATTTCCCCCCTCCTTACTTCCACAATTTGTAGCTTGAATAACATTAAAAAACCTCTTTCACTGGGGTCTTACTCAAATCAATCCACCAGTTCCTCTGAGGCTCGTTTTTCCCCAAATGGAACTTTTCCTCCTCCTCCCCTCTCAAAGCCTGAAGGCAACGTGCCTGCTTTGGTCCAGCACCCAGCACTGCCCCAGCAGCCTCCTCATTTATCAAAATATTTCCACAAATCTTCCATGACTGTCCTGAAATGAGGATTTTTGCCAAAAAATCCACATAGTACTGTTTGTCTGTGGAGATATGTTCGGGCTATCAACAGCCAGTACCGGTTCTCTGGCTAGAGAAGGGGGGATAATTACAATGCCTCTTCAAATCAGTGATATTTCCGTGCTGCTAAAAGGGTGGCATGCTTTACACCTTTAAACTACCTGAAGTAATCATTTTCTAGGCAGAACAGAAAATCCATTTCTATTAGTTTCCAAAGACCTTGAAAGTATGTATGTAGGAAGACCACTTCCATAAATTCTCCTTTTTAGAGTCACTGGCTAACACAGAATTTATGCAAGTGCAGGTCTGTCACATAATTCAGTATTTATATGCTCCCTTTCAAGCTCCAGGGAGCTGGGGTAAAATGCTAAAAATAAAATACACATGTTGTAATACACACAAGATTTAGAGATGGAACTATTCTGACAGTTCAAAATAAAAGATCTTTGTGCATAAGATATCCATAGCTATGCCTGTACCTAAATCACATATTGACTTAACTCAGTGTAGACAAGTTATCTAAGCTTTGGAATGATATATGCTTGATCAATGTGTTTTAGAAATTAATCTCTGCTAGACTTACTCATTTAGGCAAGTGAAGAAGTCAGATAAATATCCCTAAATTTTACTTTACAGGACAGTAAACCAATTTATACTCAAAATTGTAAGTAAACAGCATTATTTGTTTTCAAGAAATATCAATATTAAAATATCTTTCTCAGAAAATCTGAAAACCGACTTCAAAAATTAGTAAGTTTTATCTATGAAATACACAGATTATAAAATTGAAACTTGAGTATACAAACATGATGATCAGAGACACAGAGGAGAACGAAATACCCCTTTGAAATATCCAGGGCTGGAGGCTCCTAGCACCACACTGAACAAAGGGATTTGGAGCCTCAGCCAGATGAAAGTTAGATCTATTTGATATTTTACTTCTTTGAAGTGCTAACAGTGATTCCACACTTGAGTGCAGGAGTGATGCCCTACTCCTTTGCAAACACCCTGACCCTAATATGAGGAGAAATAAATGTTTACACCTACACAGGCAAGCTCCTGGGTGCTTTAAAACAGAGCATATGCTCAGCTTAGAGATAGGGAAACTGAGGCACGGAAAGGCAAAATGATGCCCTGGAAGGCACGAAGCAAGCTGAGGTACAAATGCCAGGAGTGAAGGCTCTTATCTCAATGCCAAATCTCCTAGTGCAAGGCTCCTTCCTGATCCACGTTTTTGCCCAAATCCCACTGGCTGGAGAGCTGCACAGCAGGAGCTCCAGGACAGATCCTGACCCGGCTCACAGCTGGGTGGGTCATGAACAATGAACGCTCTCCCTAGCTTTCCTCTGAGCTTTCGTGTCCTAGCTCAGTTTTGGGGCAATCCAACCAAAAGGTAAAAATCTGCCTGTCTCAGAGCCTCTTGGTGGCCTCAGCAAGAAGAAACCCCCGGTGTGACAATATCCACGGGTCACTCCTGGCAGCGTGAACACAAGCTCTGCTCCCAGCAGAGAATGAACCTCAGCACAGACCCACGACCAAGTGCACACTGACACTCCCTGAGCTACCAGCACAGGGAGAATCGGGCTCAGCGGGTTGCTGCAGCCTTGGGGGGCTCCCTGCAAAAGCAAATATCCAAACTAGGAGGGAAGGCACTTACCGTACAGGACTGCAATGAGCGACACGGGCATGACCAGGATACCCACCAGCATGTCTGCTACTGCCAGCGACATCAGGAAGAAGTTTGTGGCATTCTGCAACTTCTTCTCCAAGGACACAGCCATAATTACCAATATGTTCCCCCCAATGGTCAGCAGGATGACAACCAAGATCAGGAGGGCTGGCCAATTCTTCTCCCTCATGGACATCCGAGAGACTTCGCCCTTCTCAGAGGTGTTGAGAGGATCAGATGTAGGCAAACTCTGGTTCAGAGTCAAATTGCTGCTTAAGGACCAAGCCATCAGACCACCATGCAAACTAAAATCCAGTGTAACAGACACTGTTGTTAAGCTGAGTAATATTCCAGTGCTACTTAAAGTGCTCATTGTCTGGGGCTGGTTTCTCTGTCTCTTAACCGTGCCTCAGAGACGATCCCTTTTCCAAATTCCAGGTCCAAGGCAGATGCCGAACATCACAAAACCTGAGCCAGAAAATCATTTGATCTTCCATAGTGAAGTACACCTTACAGAAGTTAGCGTGGAGCTCCTCTAGTTTCCTTGGGTGTGGTAGATGATGACCACTGACCACCAACCTCAAGGGAAAGGAGACTTTGCAATCTCCAGCTGGTTTCCAAGTTCACCATTCTGAAAAGCAAAGGAAAAGGATATTCTTCACTGAAACCACAGTATACACAACACCTCCTCTATTCCCCATGCAACTGACATCCTTATTCTTGCCCTTCCTGCTGGCTAGGACATTCTCCAGACTGCAAGCATTTTATCTGAAGGGTACAGACTATGCCTACAATCATAGGGGAGAGAGGCAGAGAATCACATCGGTGTGCTCTGGCTGGTTAAAAGCTGATTATCACTAATTAAATGTTTTGTGAAACCTGCAAAAGCAAGTCTGAAGAGCAAAATATGTTTCAATTGATATCCACTTCACAGATACTCTGCTGCTGTGTAAAATAGTAATTGCACAAAATTCCAACCAATCCAGATAGCGCAGCCAAACACAGGGTAATCCATCACCTTAAATGGAAGGGGTTTGATATATTTTATATATTCTGAGATAAAACGAAGGTGTTCTAAAAACTCTCAGATCCTAGTGCTTAACTCTCCCACAATAACAAACATCATAATTTGGTTTCTACTGGGAAATGAATGGTGGATAGAATGCAGTATTTATTAGGCAACACTGTATGATCCTTCTGGAACAATCGGACAACAAATAGTTAAAAGAGAAGAAAGGACAAACTTTCATAAAAGCTGAGCACTTTTTTCTGCTTTTCATCTGGTTTTTGTGGTCTGCTGATCACAGCCAGACCAGTAAACCTAATCCCAGCAGTCTGCTGCTCAGGACCACTGCCCCAACATCCTCATCATGCCACAGGGGGACAGATTTCCTCACAGCATCTCACTGGACTTGTGCTATTCTACCAAATAACAGACAGTGCCCTACAATCGCTGTCGGCCCATGGAATGCAGGCCAGAGAACATCATGCTGCTGCTTCTGAAGTCCTTTAGCCTCATGCATTGAGGTAACTTGGAAAATTAAATGTACTCTTGATTTCAGGCATGTGCCTGCCCCCACTGATGCTGAGGGCGTGCATTCCCAGTCCTGCTTAAATCATGTCCTCGACCACTCAGTAATTCTGACTGCCAACCCTGTGCACGGGATGGAAAGCAGCAGCTTTGCCCTTCCCCTGAACTGGGGTTCAGCTCCTCACAACCACGGGCAGCACGGGCCTGAAAGCACTTCATTGAGCAGCACTATGGGAGAGGACCAGTAAGCTGAATAAAAGCGACAGCAGGCAACTTCTTTTGAGCATATCCTCAACTTTTTATGCAGCTCACAGGAAAAGAGCTTTTCTTTCACTGGTAAATAAATAACAAAATAAAAGCCAGATTTTAGTTGTCAAATGCACTGTGGCACACCTCTGACACAGCAATTTGCTATCCAGGTATCAAAGGGTGGATGTAATTCATGAGATTACATTAGACTTCATTTAAATAGGAAGTGCTCAGAATGCTGTAATAAAATGTTTAACATTCATAAAGTTTTTGGAACCTTACTAATGGGCTTTCTGCACAAAAATATTTATTAAACGAGCAGTTCATACAATGAACCCAGATTTGCTTCTGCATCATAGCTAATTATTTCCAGAGGGTCTCTAAACCTCATATTTAGGAAGAAGTTTTGCACAATGGACACAGAAAATAATTTTGCAGCTGCACATGCAGATGAATGAAAAAGTGGTCATTGGACCATTTATTTTTTTTCCAACTTAGCTGGTCTCAAAAACAGAAAAAGGGTTTCTAGAAAGCTTCTAAATACTTCAGGATATTTTTTTCCAAAACACAGCTTTTAATTCAAAGTTGTGATGACAATTTTTCCAAATCACCTTTCCATAGTGAAGGAGACATTAGGATCAAAGGATCACAGACAGGACTTGACTTAACTCTAGATCATGAAAACTAACACACAACCCCCAAACAAAACCACAGCACCAGAACCAACTCCAAGACAAGGCTTCTGAATTAAAAGTGTCTGGTTTTATCACTGCTCAGGTCTATATATGAAATGGTGAGTAGAGTCATTCTCTCTTGCAGTTTGCATATTCAGTTTGAAAAACCATGTGGGAATTTGACTCTGGGAAGGCTCAAGACTGGGCTCCACCTTCAGAGTTAACTCTTCTATTGCTTTGCTTATACTCTTTGTTATTATTTTACACAGATCCTGGCTTGAAGTCATCAGCTTTCCTTTTCACTGCATCCCTTAGTCTCCTCAAGGTAAATCTTTATGACTAATTCCTTCTGCTACAGTCTTCTAAGCACACCACTGTAGCAGAAAATCATTCACAATTTATTCATGGATTCTGCATTTATTTAAGAACCATCTCATAATTTTAAATTGAAACATGGGCCTATCACAGTTTTATCCCAATAGCTAACATCAAAGCACATATACTGAATTTTGTGGTCCATCATCAATTCCAGTTCAATCTACTACTGACAGTCCTTAAAATTATAATTTAAACATTCAGCAAAACCAAGTTCTCTTCCATGCCAATCCTGCCTTATGATAAAGTAAAATAATGATTTCTTTTGGCACATTCCCTCCCTTCAGTCCTTCAGTCCAGTTTGAAATAAACTGAATGTAGAAAAACATTTTTGTCTATCAAACACATGAATTCTTTAAAGCAGAGGTTGATATGCTGGAGTTTTTGGATATTCCAGAAGGTTAAGTTGGAGGGAAGCAGAAGCTACAATGGTTAATAAGCCTGTACTGGTGGGGCACGGGGGGGCTCACATGCCTCTGGGAGTTTTTACCACCATTACACTAGCTAAAAGGGGAAAAAAAAAAAAAACCCCCTTTTTTTTTTTTTTTTTTAATAAACACAATTATTTTTTCTTTCAAATTAAATGTGTTCATCTTCTGTTGTTTTACCCTTCAAAGCACTTTCTCCTGGAGAGAGACAGCTGCCTGCTGAGAAGTTGAGATGTTCCCTGGCCCCCAGCCAGGACCCTGCCTCTCCTGGGCAGCCTGCAGAGCTCCTGAGCTCTCGTGGATCACTGGGGGAACCTCAGGGACTCACACCCTGCATGATAACAATGTTCATTAGAAATTGGGTAAGAAAACAAGGATTGTCCGTTTAGCTCCAAAAAGGAACCTGGCTTTCAGGCAGACTGAGGATAATACATTAATTCATGGTGAGTCTTGCTGTAAAAAAAAACCAAAACAGAAGTAGTTAATGATAAAAAGGGATGACTTTCAGCAATTCCCTCCCCACAAGAAAACCAAGAAACCTCCAATGGCATCACGGGCACAAAGGCAGCATGCAAAGAGAGATTTTCTCCTTCAAACCATTGGCTATGTCCAGCTCTCCAAGCCACATTCACATCTCCCCAATAACCAGATGAAAGACAACCAGCTGCTGAAGAACAAATATTTTAAAATAAAAAGTCTTCCCTTCAGCCTTGACTTTGATGGTAGACCTACATCAGGCAAAAAATAAATCTGAAGTCAACTAAACTGAACTGCAAGTGCTGCAATTTTTGACAGGAAAACAGTTGCAGATAGTTCACAACTATCTGAGCCAGATAGTCTGATGACAAATTTTTATAGCTCCATGAAGCCCTTTTCAAAATGGTAAATAATTTTAAATTATATAATAGAATACAGAATTTATGCCCAAGAAGGCAGATTTAAGTCTTAATTCTTCACTCTAAACCCTGAATTTCCTGCTATTTTGCATATTTATTTATTTTTTTAATCCACTGCCAATTTAATTTTCACTTTTTTTGGAACAGAAGGTTGCTTTAAAATACAGATTTTCATGGCAAACTTGCAAAGGCCACTTTCACTTTAATGATTCAAAAAAGTCATACTTTTATATCAAGAGAATTCTATATTTTGGGCAGTTGAAACACATCTTTCTCTTTTTCTTTTTTTTCACTAGGAAACATCCCTATTTCTGTGCAGTTCTATTTTTAAACACTGTGTGAGAATGCTGCAAGTCCAATGGAGATGACCAGGGTGCTGTGGGAGGAAGCACATTAAATACAGAAAGCTTTGAACAGGGCAGTATTTGCTGCCTACATCTACCTGCTGGTACTTGCAGAGGAAACAGGGCAGCAAAGCAAGAAGAAATTGTGACAGTGATAGATCTAAGGAAGCCATGCGTGACGTAGGAAGAAAAATGAGATAAATCTCAGTGCGGGTGGTCAGACGAGTGGGACACAGAGACCGTGGGATCTCCATCCTTGCAGAAGCTCAGAACACAGCAGGGATTTACTCTCAAACACCTCACCTAACCTGGAATCAGTTCATCCTTGAGCACCTTGAGGTTGAGAGACCTTCAAAAAGTCCCCTTCAGGTTAAATGACTCTGTAATTGGGTGAGAATTGTGCTTCTAAGCAGAGCTGCCCAGCATGGGGATGCTTTTGAGCTCCTCCCCTTGGGTGCACACCCTGTGCCAGGATTAGATCTGCACATCCTCTCCCCAAGGCCAGGGGTGAAAGTGCATGGTCAGGAGGAAGGCAGGGCTCTGAGGACCTGGGCTGGGATCCAGGGGCTCTGAGGACCCCGTGCCTGGGCTGGGATCCAGGGCCCCACATCTGCTCCCCTCCTGCCCTGACTCAGCAGAGGGAGGCACACGCCAAGGCCAGCTCCTCACCTTGGCGCACCCACAGAGCTCACGTGTCCCTAAGGATCCCCAGCTCAGGAGCACTCTGAGAAGTGGCAATTTGGGAAAGCCCCAACTCATTCTGGTCACTTGGCAGCATCAGGAGGTCTGCTTGTCTTTTGAAAGCAATGCCTCCACTGCCATCACAGAGGCAGCGGTTTTGGTTACTACAGTGGGAAAGAACAGTCAAAACCCAATGATTATTCTATAGATAACCACTGCAAAGTTAACTGAAGTTGCAGCCCAGAGAAGTGGTTATGCCTGATTTGACTATTTTCCCAAGTTACTCTTTACCTAGAATATTAAAAATAAATAAATAAATAAACAAATAAATTTAAAACCTATTATTATTTCTGTTATATTAACTATAATAAGGTGTTTATGTATCTTTTATATAATAATATATATAATATTCTATACATTATTATATCAAATATAATACGCACACACACACACACACACATACACATATATATAAAAATTACTTATTGGCACTTCCTTTAGAGATTTTCTTTCACAGGAAGAACTTGATACTTCCTCTTCTGTTTTGCAAGAAATTCTGTAATTTTTCCCAACAGGTATTGGAGATAAATCAGTGTAAAAAGCACTTAATAAAACCTTAGGGAAACCTCCCCAAACACAGCTTTTCACCAGCCTTTTTTAATTCTGACACAGAAAATAACTATTTAATTACTTGCAAACTAAAAAAAGAGTACTTAATTTTTTCACAGCAAGAGGAAAATGGATTTCCTCAGATACAAGCTCAAGCAATGATATTTTGTAGGGTCATAATAATGAATCACTACCATTCTGTCCAAAAGTAAATAGCATCAATTTCCTTCTCTGTATCTTCCCTCATACTGAGTCAGAAAGGCATTAATTTCTTTTCCAGACATTTCAAGGCAATATAAACACACAGAGAGATCTTAATCTACCTTCTGGCAGTAAGACCAGCATCCTTTTTATTTTCCCTTTGTGGAAGAGCACCTGGGAACCTCACAAGAAGATGTAGTTCCTCTGCCACTCCCTGCAATGATAAACTTGCTCTCTTGGCTCAGACATGCAGAAACACTACAACAGAATAAATCTGAATCTCATCACACACTTTCCTAACTTCTTGGAATGATTATACCCTAGCTGTTCATATTTTCTATGGGTAGATATAATTCCAACCTGCCTCTCTGGTTTTTTGCTTCTTTTTTTTAGATGCACATGTCCCCAGTGGCTGAAATTCAAAGCACATATTAAATCTCTGCAGTTAGTGCATTTATCATGGCAATCCTGACCCTGCTTTCCTGTTGCTTCAATAAATCACATTATTCATGAATCAGGATGATGCAAGGTCCTATTGAATGCAATCAAACCCACATTCCTGGACTGGTAACTGCCCTGTTTGTGCAGTTGTGCTCCTGAAAGTTCTTCCTGAGCTTGGCCAGCCCCATCGTCTGAATTGGCTATAACCTGAATTTGAGCCCTGCCTCTAATTTCTGAGGTCCAGCTGGAACACAAGGGACACTTATCTTCCGCCAAACTTTTATCCCCTTCATCTTCTGCCAAACTTTTATCCCCTTCATGCAGCAGTACTGTGGGTATTCACTCCCTGGCACACAGAGCTTTGAGAGTCCGCAGGATTCTCAAGGCAGCTCTTGTAGTTTTAAGGACCTGGCTTCATCCTCCACTGCAGTGACATTCCCTCTGTCCCTTTTTAATTCAGCTGCACAATGTGGTAAGCATCAAGTGTGACATTGGTGGAAAAATCTTGTGTGGGAGCTTTTTTGCACACAGGTTTTCAGGGTTCCTGTAGAAAACTACTGTTTAACTTTTTCTTACTCTTTCTAAACTTCCTTTCTCCCTAGAAAACATTTTTTTTTCATCTTCTCTCAAATGTTTTGCACGGCAGCTCTTTGTTTACATCGTTAAGGTCTGGAAGTGAGCACTTATCCAAAATTAAACATAATAAACCAAAGCAAAAAAACCCCACTTGCTTAGCTTTCTTTAGCTAACTTTTTTGCAAGTTGTAAAGCCAGGCCTATTTAAAAACCAGAAGGCTCCACAATTTTCAGCAGGTTTTTGATGTACAGTGCTCCACCCCCTGTGTGGTTGAACAACTTCATAGCTGTAAGTGCAACCATAGCAGAGCACACCTAAATATGTACATGCCTCTAAATAAAAAATAATCATCAAGTAATTTATATTCAATTCATGTTTTAGGGGAAATGTCACACCCAATGTCTTGGTTTGAAAAGACAAGTGTCTGCGAAGGAAGGCAGGAGCCTCTTTTGAAATGGAAAATGCCAAACCCCTCCTTCCTAATTATTATAATTTTGAGATTAATGGGCTCCCAGGCAAAGATATGGGAATAGGAATAACAGTTCTTTACTAGGAAATTTAAAATGAAAATGCAGTAATACAAAAAACCACTTTGAGTCAGAATACAACTTGACCCCCTGTTGGTCAGGGTGTTGGGAGTAGTCCCATTAAATGGTGGCTGCAGTTCTGCAGGGACAGATGAGGTTATGTTGAGGTAATGATCTTGTAGAAAGGGTGTAGTTTTCTTCTGAAGGTCTAGTGGTGGTGTAGATGGGTTTGGTGTTCTTTGGGGAATCCAGTGGGAAAAGGCTGGCTGTGGTGTTCCAAATCTCAGAGATTATATGGAGGAATGAATGCCTGGCTCCTCCCCCTGGGTGGAGCATCTCCCAGTGGGATGATGTAATTTTATCAGTCATGCAGTGAGACTCAACGGCCCATTAACAGCAAAAATCTCCTGGAGGGAGGATTGGTTTTGGAAGAGATAATTCACAGAATCCCAGAGTCACTAAGCTGGAAGAGACCTTCAAGATCATGGAGACCAACCCATGCCCTATCACCTCAACTAAACCACGGCACCGAGTGCCACATCCAGTCTTTTTTGAACACATCCAGGGGTGGTGACTCCACCACCTCCCCCAGCAGACCATTCCAGTACTTTAGTGCTCTTTGTTTAAAAACTTATCCCTAACATCTCCCCTATATTTCCCTTCGTGCAGCTTAAGACTGTATCCTCTCGTTCTGTCAGCTGCTGCCTGGAGAAATGGACCAACCCGCACCTGGCCACAGCCACCTTTCAGGGAGCTGTGGAGAGTGATAAGGGCACCCCTGAGTCTCCTTTTCTCCAGGCTGAACATCCCCAGCTCCCTCAGTCGTTCCTCACCAGCCTCATTGCCTTCCCCAGGATGTGCTCGAGCACATTCAAGTGCCCTTCCATAATGGACACTGGCTTTATCAGCAGGCCCATTAAGAGAAGATACGGAGAGACGGGTCTTGGAAGAGATAAAGGATGCTGCTCCACCTGGTTTAACAGCTGGTGATAGGATACATACTGCTGGTGACACCTTGCATTGCAGCCCTAAGACACGGAGTACCACTGAGCCTGGCGCACTCTTTACTCCTGTGCGTGGTTTGCAGTGGTACCAGAGGGCAGCAGTCAGTGTGGACAGGAGGAGGTGAGCACTGAGCAGCTGTGAGTCACAGCCTGAGCACACACAGCACACACAGCCCTGCTTGGAGCAGCGCTGGTGACTCACTCATTGCTTAATAAGTCAGATTTCCTAATCAAGCAAGAAATCCCTTGATGTTTCTTGCCGAGCTTCCTCCTCATTCCAGCTCTCTGTTTCTTCTGAAATCACACCACGGGATCCCTTGTTTTCCAGTGAAGCACACAGTGCTCACCCTCCACCTCATCCCACATGAGATCCATGGGAGACTCTCCCCTTCCCTTTGCGTGAGGACCCTCAGCTCAGGCACTCTGAGCACTGGTGCCCTTGCACAGCCTGGTACATCACCAGCACCTGGCTGCTCACCAGGGGCTGAAACAGCTTCTCCCCTAAATCTCTTTTCCCAGGAAGCACCTCAGCCTGCAGAGCTCTCTAACTCAAGGCTCAGGGAGTTATTTTTTAGTAAAGGTCTCCTCCCTACGGTGGTGGTGCGCCCTTTAATACAGGGTACAGAGTGCCCCTCCTTCTGTCACTGCTGTCCAAATGTCTTTAAAAAGAATAAATTACAGCATCAAATAAGCCAAGGAAAAGGAAAACAACGTTCAAAGTGTAATAAAAAGTGTGCCTAATGAGCTGACAAATGGCTCAGGGCTTTTACGGTAATAGTTTAATTAAATATGTGTTTTCACATACCTGTGCAGTGTCAAAGAAAGGATTATTGAAACATTCAAGAGTTAATTGACTTATCTTTATCTCATGCATAGAAACAGTTGATACAATAACTACATAGAAAATGTAGCTACTGATAGGGGGTATTTCCTTTTAATTTCCTTTTCTTTTATTTTTCTCTAGGAAAACTGATCCATGTGGACCCAAAAGGGGATGGAGGACAGTATAAATTCAAAAAGCCAATGCTTTTCTGATGTAAGTAACTGGATATTTTAATAGACTTGTACTAAGGAAAACTCTAATGATAAAAGTGGGTAGAAAATAAAACTCTTAAAAACTGGTATTTAAAAAAAAAAAGCAGGAAAAAGACAAAGAAAATAAGATTGAAACACTTAAACCAACTGCTCTGTGTGATGCCTTCCTTTAAAGATAGAAAATGCTCCACACCATTATGAACCTCTTAGTTTGACCTTAACCAGGCAAAAATTCAGAACAGATTTAAAAGGAAAATTTGAGACTCAAAAATATGTGGAAAGTGCTGTGAAAAGCAACATGAGTTTCCCAGATGTACATTTTAAGTCCTGACTTGGTGCCTTGGGATTTTGTTCATCTGTTCTGTAACACCTCATTCTTTAGGAAAATAAAATTTTAAAAAAA
>VWZN01022518.1:137520-166897 GCA_013396955.1 Regulus satrapa
AAGGGAAGGGAAGGGAAGGGAAGGGAAGGGAAGAATAATAAGCACACACAAAACACAGACAACCAACTTCTACTTTTGATTTAAAGCACATGAGTATGTACGTTCAACACTTTTCTCAAAAATAAAGGTTCAAGAGGTCTTTGTCAGGTTAGTTTCCTCAACATTTATGGGTGATTACCTCCATGGCAAGGATTTCCTGAATCCTTTTAAACTCTCCAGCTGGTATTTGCTAGCTGCTTAGGATATACAGTAACTGTGAACCTTAAGAAGCTGAAAGGCTGCAGCCCCAGCTCTCTTCTATTTGGATACTAGCTCAGACATTTTTGTTTCATAGCAAAGGAATATAACAAAAGTTACTTTTTGTTAGGAGATTTGACACACTTAAGCAGCCTTTAAAAAACCAAGGGAACAAAAAACAAACAAAAAAACCCTCAAAAACCAAAACAAAAAACCCAAAACAAAACAAACCCCAAACAATCAGTACTATAAAGGAGCTAGCTGAAAAAATAAACCTTCCCAAATTTCCAGTGCCATAAGATATTTTCAGATGAATAAAGGCATAAACTTATGCAAGAGCTTCTACATAAACTGTAATATCAGTCTGCATGAGACTCCGGCGCTTTTGTTATTTCTGCAGTTGGTAAATTCAGGCATAGCAATTTCTGAAGTCCTTTGGCTTTTACAAACAGGTATGATTGACAGCCTCTAAATGCTTTGCTTTTCATAACAGCCATGATTGGCATCCCTTTGGCGCATAGCCCAATCAGCCTAACAACATTATTGTTCTCTAATAATTACCTGATAATTTTTTTTTTCAATGAGTTGATCTTAGTTATGGTTCAACAAAGAGTCCTCCGAACTTCCCACAAGTTTATTTAACTTGCACAGGTTTGGGGCTGCCTTTCTGGGAGCCTCATTCTGTGGAAGGCACTGGGTTTACACACGCTGGTTCCCAAGGTGCACAGGCTGTCACTCTGCCTGTAAGCGATGCTTTCCCTGGCAAACAGAACATATCAGAGCCCCAAAAATGTGACAATCCATGTGTCGTTTTGGCATATATCATTGCCAAAGTTTTTGTACAAAGAGAAATGTTTCTTAACTGAATAGTCCCTGAAGCATCAAGAATACAGCTCACAGTTTGCACGCAGCCAGGGCCAGAGCCTCGCGTGGGATGAGTGCCTGAGCTGAGTTTACTGCCTCCAAGCTGCTCAGGATGGCAACTTGCTTAACCTCTGCTGAAAGCAATAATAATTGAGATTTTTCTGCTACAGAGAGATCATCCTCAAGAACACTCAGCCAGGGAAACTGACTTGCCTGAAACACATGAAGAAAATAATGACCTGGTAGGGTCTCTTTTCTGGTATTTACAAAATAAATTTCTGAAATTGGAAAGTGTGGGTTCTTTCATCTCTCTCTTGATTTTCAGAGAGGATGGGAGCAGGAAGGAAGAAACAAAATGAAAAACCCACATTGCTTCAAATTTCCGAAATTTTGTAAATATTTTTCTCTTCAGTATGTTGAAAACAATTATGAAAATCACCTACCTTGCAAAAAGTGCAAATAAGGATTTCTGTCAGAGGGCTATTGAAAGTTTAATAGGATGTATTTAGTTACTCATAAAAGGACTAATTAAAAAAAAAAAAGCTTAAAGAAGGAAGCATGCCCAGTCAGAGTTTTTCCAAACATTTCCAGTTTTTCAGTGAGGGTACTGGAAGAGTAAGTAGGTATCAGAAGGAGAGAGCTGTTCAAAACCACAACTGTGGAACTTGAGCCCAGCTTTGCAGTTCACTTGTTGGGTCACCTTTTCAAGGACTAGTCTGAAGTTTGCCCTCTGCACCGAGCTACACACTGTGCATCACCAAGCAGCCTGCAGACCCAGGGCATGGATTTGTGAGTGTAATGCTGTAATACAATATAATTGTGCATATTTACTGCAAATAGAAGCAAGTACTCAATGCATAGAATGTACAGCCAAACGTCAGGGACTAAACTGGGGACAATTGAATAGTTAGACTATTACTATTTGTTAATTTACTTTTTAGTACTTCTGAATTTTACCCACATATTTACAGAACTGGCCATTTCCATAATGTATTACCCATGACCACAATCTCTAATTATCTACAGAACTCGTTTCTCTATTGAGTTATTTTTCCCATCCTGTAAACACACTGGGCATTTTCTTAAAGTTGGGTTTGGTTTGACAAATCATGTAGAGAACAATGGGGAGGTGATGAATCATTGCAGTGACAGCGCTGTCTCACTACAGGATGAGGAAACTACTCATTTCATAGGAGATACAAAGCAGAGGACAAAAAACTCAGCCATCTGTAGCTTATACCAACATCATGAGCAAGAGCTAAAAACAGCTTCCCACAGATCTTAAGTCAATGGTATCTCTGACACCTTTTTTTCAATGACTTTCAGAAAGAATTACTTAGTTCTCACCTCAGCACCCTGCAATCCCTCACCTCCAACTCCAGTGCACTCAGCTTGCCCTAAGTCTGTTTTAGCACCTAAAGCTCAGTTCTTCCACACGCACACAACCTCTGCTTGTTCACCAAAACACAGGGCAGAGAACACAATAATCACTGTGCAGATAAAACCTTTCAGGGGTGCAGAGAGGGTGGGGAGCACCCATGTGAAATACCTGGGGACCTACCCCACTGCCAGGAATGAGAATAAAGTTTCCAAACAGATGAGAGCAACATCCTTCTCTGCTGGCTAAGGCACAGCAATGTGTGGCAGAGAGGCACTGTGAAAACAGCAGAGGTGCTGCTTTGCAGCGAGGCTCTTGCAGATCCAACACTTAAAAAAAAAAAAAAAAAATACAGCAATGGGATTTCTTCTGGTGTTTCATATAAGATTCCCAGACGTTTTTGTAGCACAAACTGACCCCTGCCAGGCACACAATGTCACGGATCCTGTCATTCCTTCACTTCACAGACCAAGCTGCAGGGTTGGCCCTGGCTGGATGCCAGACACCCTCCAGAGCCTCTCTCCATCTCTGCCCTCTGCTGCTGGACAGGGGAGAGAAAATATAACCAAGGGTTCATGAGTTAAGGACAGAGAGAGCTCTTAGCCTTGAGGTAATTCTGCTGCACAGAAGAATAAGATGGAGGAAGTACTTCACACATTTCCAGAATTAAAAATGAGGCTCAAGCCACATCCCCAGCTGATCCTTCACAGGCAACCAGCTGCCCACAAAGGAGCTGAAGAAAAGCCTGCATATGGCAGCACCTACCAGCAGCTCACACCAAGCAGCTGCACAGCCACAGGGGTGTTGTACCTGAGATGCCAAACTAAAGGAAATTAATGCTGGTATGAAGAGTCCTCCCTGCAGTGGGTGGGACAGGGTTTTCCTTCCATTTTTGCTGTGATTCAATTCATGGGCCTCATCTTGCTTTCACCAGTTCTACCATGCAATCCCCAAAATCCCAGATGAAAATCCAGAGAATAATCAATATATTCATTTTTTCTTATTCAAAACCACTTACTGATTCATCTATGTTTATTCAATATGTTCATGGTCCTCAGAGCAGTTTTGGTGACCCCACTTTCATTTATAACAATGGAAATCTTTCAATCACACCGTTCCACTGTGGGAAAAAATTTAATACTGTCAGCTAAGGCCATCTTAAATCTTGAATAAATTACTTTACATCTCTAATTATTACTTACCAAGAGATACACTTCCAGCATCCTCTTCCCATCCCATTCATATTTTCTAAAATAATCTAAAACCAGATGCTAATGAATCAGCATTTATCTGATTTTCAATTTCACTAATTATTTATGAGATCAGCTAAATCACTTTCATTTAGAATTATAGACTTAGTTAGTCAAGGCAGAATTTTCTCTCAATTAAGAATTTTAACATGCCTAAAAGTAAATAATACAATAACATTTAATCTCTGTCCAAGGAAATATATTAATAAGTGATTTTAAACTGACAAGGACATACTTCATTCTAGAGGCATCCTTTCAATCCAAAATGAAATACACAAGGATGGAGAAAATGTGTTATTGAGTATAAAAGACCCTGAAAAATCACGGAAATGCATTTTCACATTCCAGAGATAATACTGAAACCAGCCTAGTTATGACAAAAATGCTATGAAATATGAACACATTAATCCTGTCAATAAATTATACAAAATTTAAGGTGCTGAAAGACGCACAGACCTTCAGCTGCCAGAGGTTATCTCCAGAGATGGGAATGTCCCAGCTTTGGCTTTAGAGCCCAGCAGGTGACACTGCACCCCACATGTCCCACCAGCTCTAGGAAGGGCTCTGCCCCACTGCTGACTGCACAGACTTTCTTTATCAGGTTCTGAGAACTTGTTACAACTTTTTAAAAATGTGTCTGTATCATTAAATTCTCTTCCACTCTGACAAATAATATCCTCTGCTATCCACAAGTGGCTTAAACCACGAAACAGCTCCTGCTGCATTTCCCACTTGCCCTTACCTTTTCCTCTCTTTCACATACACAGACTGAAGACTGGAACCACATCTTTGAAGCAGCCTCTTCCTTGAAGGCCAGGTTTCCCAAGCCAGGAGGTTCTGGGGGAGGAATGGGGAGTGAAGCTCCTGGGTATGAGCAGGAGCTGCTGGTTCCAGAGTCCCCAGCCCTGCATCGCTCTCATCCCACCATCATTTCTCCCCGAGGCAAAAGTCACACCTCTCGCTCTTCACAGATTAGCCCTTGACTGTTCAATCCATTTTGGTCTGCTTTAGTTCACCGAGGAAATCCAAGTTCTTAGGGGTTTTCAACCACCCTAAATCCCATCATTACTGACAGCAAAACGCCATTGCTGAGGTATTTTTTGTTTTTATGGACTGTTTTTCTAGCCTGAGGATTTTGGCTAAAAAAAAATTTCAGCAAAGTGAAAGAGAATGGAGCAATGATGTTACTTTTGTCCCATTTCCAGGCAGAGTGGCAGAGAGCCAGTTCTCAGATTTTTTTTCAGAAGCCAATTGATTCATGTTTGTCTCAAGTCCCAGTATCCTTGTGAGAAGCTGTCAGAGGGCAGCCAAAATTGCTTCACCTACAGATAAAAGGCCACTCTCTTTCAATCATATGCAAAACCAGGGAAGTGCCATAGAGCAAACAGCTTTGCCCACAATTCAGATTGCACCCAGAAGTTCACCAACCATTAGTCATTGCTGTAAATCAGCATGACTAATCAGCTCAGCTCCACATCTTAATGATTCTGATGGATCTTCAGCCCCAGGTCCTATCGAACAGAGCCAGGGCAATTCTGGTGAACTGCACAGTGGGTGAGGGTGAAGAAGGCTCCCCACAAAGTCCTCAGCAAGTCTCGCTTAAAGCCAGGCTTTGAAGGTGTCCTGTGACTAACATAGCTGATTTTCTGCTTTCATACCTGGCCAGTGGCAGGAGCCATGCAAGCTGTCAAAATGGATGGGGAAGAAAGAGCAAAATGGAGAAGAAGCTGATTTCTAAGATGCAAAGCCAAAAGAAAGCACAACCTCTGTTTCTTTTGGCTTTGCATCTTAGAAATCAGCTTGTGTTAGATACAGAGAGAAACAGTTTTCAAGCTTTTAGCTCAGTCATGAGAGCAAAGCACACCCTTCTATCAAACTGGAACTCTTTGATAACCACGCTGCTTGTCAGACTAAAAGCAGTAACAGAAAGACAAAGGGAGATGGTAAAATTAAGTCATGACTACTTCTCAGAACTTTCATGCTTCAGTGCTGTTCCATCCAACACCCAAGAGAAAACATTATTTTGGGCATGTTTTGGACTGGCTATTCATCATGCCTGAAATTCAGTGCTTTGGAATGAGCTGTATCAGCTCACTAGCCCAGGGGTTTTTTTGGTTTTTTTCTCTATTTTATTGTTTTTTCTTAGCTGGGAAATATCCCAGCTAATTAATGAGTTGAAATAGTCACTAATGGATTCAGTGAAGGCAAAAACTAATGCAATAGAAGTGCTGGGAGCATAGAGCCATGAGTGAAGGCAGGGTGGGAAAACCTGAACAGGACCCTTCCTTTTAAGAGCAGTTAAATGGTCAGCAGTTAATTGAGAAGAGGAGCTCAACCCATCTTATTCAACTACAATGTAACTTGAATATCACTGGGCAACACTCTGCAGCTGCCTGGCACAGTCAAAGCCAGATGCCTGAATTTCAGCATTCAGTGTGAATGTCTGAAAACAGTCTGATGGCTCACGGACCATTTCTGTTGTGAGTTTAAAGCAATTGTAGTGTCTGAGACAGTTGCTTCAATGTCCATAACTGAATTCAAATTAAAGGCAACAACCAAGAGACATGAGGCAAAGCATCTCTGCCTGAGGCAGAAGAATTGATATATTAACTGAAGGATAAGGTGGAACACATTGTACCTCAGGAAATGCATTTGCTCCAAAGCACATTAAGACTGTCAACAATTTGGCTTGGATGTTCACAGCATGGTACACCAAAAAAAAAATCATTACTTTGCCATAGTATGCAATAAAACTTGGCTTCAACACAGATGGTAATGCTCTAGAGAGAAAGAGCACATGGCCAGCAAATCAAAGAAAAAGATTCCTGGAATCATCAGGGATTAAATTTTGAAGTTTATTTGATATGAAAAGTTCCAATTAGATGCCAAGATTTCTTCTGGCATGTGAAAGTACTGTTTAATCCTGCTGCCCATTATCTATTACCACTGCTCTTCATTTCTGCATCACTTGTGCACACAACACGTGTGGATGAGTGCTGGCCTCCTGCACACCCTGCCCATCCCAGGGAGTCCTTCCCCCAGCCCTGCAGAACTGCCTGCAGAGCTCCACACGAACTGCTAAGGAATGGAACTTGGATGGCAACAAGAGTTCTGCTGTAAAGGCAGTCCTATGCTTTGGCAATCAAAAAAAAAAAATTGTACTACAAACTGGGACTTTTCATTAACCAAAACATCTACAGTAAATAATTATTTAGTGTTTCAGGACCTGCTTGTCCTACTTATACCAACATTAAAGAAAAAAAAAACAAAAAACCAAGGCTTAGACAAAAAGGCAGTGCACTTTCTATGCAGAAGAATACAATTTGCTGCTTGGCCCCAAAATGACAGACTGGCTGGTGTTGGAAGGGACCTGTGGAGAACATCTAGTCCAACTCCCCTGCTCAGGCTGGTTCACAGGAGTGCATCCAGGCAGGTTTGGATCTCTCAGAAGGAGACTCCACCATCTCTCGGGGCAGCCTGTGCCAGTGCTCTGTGCCTCTCACAGCATGGAAAAGTTCTGATGGATCTTCCTGTGTTTCAGTTTGTGCCCATTGCCCTTGTCCTGTCACTGTCCTGTCACTAAAACTACTGAAATGGTTTTATATTAAAAAAATTCACCAGAAGTGGCTGATAGGTTTTCTTTTTACCTGCAGCAGATGATAGTTTTGGGGGGTAAGTGAAGTGTTTTCTGTAGATGTTTTAAAGAAACTTTTAAAAAGTAATCATTGAAGCCAAACCAAATCAGAGCTATCAGCTATAAAAATAATTTCCTCCCTGCTTCAAGCCAAATAGTTCGTTAAGAAGAAAAACTCCTAATTCTCAGTCCAAAAGTATCAAATAGTGCTTGGGACCACAAGCTGAAGCTCATGCTGCAGTGGAAATTTGCTGTGACCAGTGCCCTGTGAAGCCCTGTGAGTCTGCTCTCCACGTGGTTCGAGTCCCTCCCTGAGAGGTGGAAGCAGCACAATCTGGTGGCTGTGATGATTTTCACTTCTCTACAGTTCCACTCCTTGGAAGCTTATCTTCCCTTATCTTCCCTTCTACTTCTTTAGTGACCTTGGAAAATAAAGATAGAGATCATGGAAGCAGAATCCTGAAAGGATTACTGCTTTTATTATCTCACTATTGGGAAGCTGCTTAAAAGCACCTATCCCTTCACAGACTACCCTGTCCATTAGCACTTCCAGCTCTCTTAAAAAGGTCACTGAGCAGGATATTATACACAGCCTTAAGTACTGGGCACTCTTTCCTTCCAGTACAGGTGTTGCCATGGCAAAGATTGTAGGAAGTTGTCTATCCCTAGCTCAGGAGTCCAATCTTAATTCCTACTACAACACAACAATGGCAACAAGGACTTAGATAAAAAAACCCTCTTAGCGAGGCAAAGAATTGTGGTGAGTGATGGATAGTCCATAAATACTGCTATTTTATCTGCACAGTTTCAGCCAAATCTCTGCTCTGCGATGGTCCCTGAGCCACTGACCAGGCCACACTGACAATATGCTTGACCTCTTTTGGGGCCATCAGCACTTCTCTGCTGAGTGGCAATGCAAAGCCAAAATCCCCGTGTGAAAATCACTGCAGATATCACCTCATACTTTCACAACGCCCACCCAAGGACATTTTACAAGGTCTGAAGATAGGGCCTTTTCTGCTTTCCCACTGTAACAGTAAGCTGTTCTCTAATCATTTCTCTTGAGGCTATCAGCTGCTTTGGCATCAAGCAGGATCTCCTAATGTCTCCTCCTACCACATAGAATGGCAAGGCATGAACCCTGAAGGCACTCAGAGAGTCTCTTAAACCCAGGAAGAGGTCAGACAGGGAGAATATGCTCTCAGTCTCACCAGGCTGTTCAAAGTACTAGTTATAAAGTCAGTGTACTTAAGAACAGATTGCAGCAGTCACCTCTATAAGCACCTAAGTCCTTTTGTGGGGTCACACACCTTCTTTGATACCACAGTTTTTATTCCATTCCTGGTTTGAGCAGCCACGAATCTGCTGGAACACCAGGGCGCTGTGGCGTTTAACTGAGGAAGAGAGCAGATTGCCAAATGGACAGAAATAACTCGCAGGAGCAGAAGCTTTTTCTTTTTTGGATGACATTAATACATTGCTGCTTTTACGGAAGAATCCCCCAGAAGTTTATGGAGCTTTACTGTGCCTCACCCCTGGGAACAGATCCGGGTGAGGGTCGGCTGCTCTGCTGCTGGGATCAGCCCAAGGAAGGGAGGGAGCCCTGCTTGCTGACAGCTGTTATGCAATGCAGGCAACCCATCCTCCTGCAGTCATTTGTGGGTGTCAGGAGAAGCTAAGAATAAACCAGGAAAAGCCTCTGGAAAGGTCTGCTGAGCAGTGAGCTGAAAGAATTCAGCTCTCAAGGTGCAGCGAGCATACCCTGGCTTCAGCTTAAAACACAGCCTTAGGTGACCTCTACTACGTGATCACAGGTGATAATCACACGCTGCACTTAAATTTACTGATTTGCCTGCCCATGAAGTGGTAAAAACAGTGCAGAAAAATAGAATTTAAAAAAAAATACATCCCAGTCCATATGGGATACATTAGAGTTGCTAAGCTTAAGAAAATAGGTAGGTGCCCTCTCCTGCTCATTAAAGGGAGTTGCGAAGAAAATTGTAGCATTTAACATCATGCTTATCCTCAACCTAGATAAATTAGAATTTCTCTCTTCTTTTTTTCTTTTTGGCAGTTTGTCTCAAGCGAGCTACAATAATATGCATATCCATCAGAGAAAGCAGGTCAGCACTGACTGCCACTCAGAAGGAGAGATGGTCAATTAAAAGAAAGAAGCCAATTAAGAGCCAACTGGGCACTCCTAGTCAGGAAGATACTAGGGAGAAAAGAAGGGAGATAAGGAACATGATTGTCTGAGAGCACCCAATCTCCCCAGCAGAGCCTGGGGAAAGTCTGGTGTTGTGGATGACACATTTCATGCCCTTGCCTGCTAACTGAGGAAGCGTGCTATGATTAGACCCTAGAAATTAAAAGTAAAATCAAAATCCAAACAACAACACTGCGTTTTTGTCAGGTTTAAGCTTCTTATTTTCCTTGTTAACAAGATCAAGAAATTTCTTTGCCAGAGAATGCTCTATAGTTCTGTAAACTTACAAAAGTTTGTGAAAGACAGGATTAATGATTAATAACTCCTGATTAATGCTAAAGCTTTAGGGCAGTCTAGCAGCTAAATTAATACTTAAACTGTACATGCAGAATTCAAAACCAACTGTTAACTCTCTAGAGACATGCAAAGCAAGATTGCTCTCGAGGTCTTTAAAATAAGCATAACAGTCCTGGGTTGGGCCCCATGCACTCTGAGCACAAGGAGTCTGCAGCCATATAAAACCACAGAGAACAAGGTGAGAAGGAAGCCCAGGTAATAAAAGAGAAGCTGACCTTCACTTGGTTGCAACTGATTTTTTTAAGGAAATTTAAAAAAAAAAAAAAGGTGCAATTCCTTCCAAAAGAAAATATAACATGTAACCTAACCCACATCCACTCCCAAATCAAGGGTCACTAATGTTAAATGTACCTTTTTATATTGCCCAAAAAACCTGAATATGCTGGATCTGTTGAAGTGTCTAATACCAGCTAGAATCAAGGGCAGAAGATAAATTTGGATGAAAAGTCTCTTCTGGAATGTACCAGTTAAGGATTCTCACAATATCATAAAAATATAAGGATAATATGTTTTTAATTCAATCAGCATTAAAGATCTTCAATTCATTCCAGAGGGGAAACAAAAAAACAAGCACATCTCTGCTCAGCATAAAAAGCAACAGTCTTTGTAATGGAACAGAGGGACTCACATTTTTCTCTCTATTACAGAAAAAAGCTCTGTAAACACTGGGCATGCTATCAGTCTGAACCTTCTCGATGCTCCAAAGAACTTGGTCAAATAATAACAAAGTCACAGCCCTGCATTGCTCAGAGAAAGTGCACAACCTG
The DNA here is from genome assembly GCA_013396955.1 of Regulus satrapa. NCBI lineage: Eukaryota > Metazoa > Chordata > Aves > Passeriformes > Regulidae > Regulus > Regulus satrapa. Next base: position 148,214 of record VWZN01022518.1, read on the forward strand.
CTCAGATTTGGCTTCAGAGCAAATCAGGAGCAGGACATGAGCGGTTTCATCACGGGCATATTTGGAATTTGCGGAAATTACCTTTTTATTTTAAATTACAGAAATTATCATCCTACATCTGTATTCGAATCCACAAATGGTTCCTAGTAGAATAACATGTTGATTAAGTCATCAAACAAATACTGTGGTGCTGGTAGCAGCAAGGCACCAGCTGTTTCTGTGAGCAACTGTGTGTCAAGTGCAAAAGCTGACAAGTTTTGAGCTGATATCTAGCTACCTGACTGTGTTGTCCTTTTGAGCAGCAAGAGGACAGAGCTCACTAAGCCAGAGCCTGGTGCTAAAAACACCAAGGTCAATGTTTGATCCCTTTGTGGCCATTCACTGAAGGGCTGGACTCAATGATCCTTGTGGGTCCCTTCCTATTCGGAATATTCTGTGATTCAAATGTGGAGTCAGCAGGAATGTTCCTGCCCAAAGTGCACAGAAGGAAAGGAACTTCTGCCTTTCAATTAATTATTTAAATGACTTGATGCAACCCTTATGTTCACAATCTGTAGCTACACTGAGAAACATAAGCAATCCAAAACCTCCAAGGACCTTAATCATTACAGAGTATGCAGGGGGAACTTGTTGACAACTACAGCAGTAATGTAAATCTGCTGGCACTTTTGGAAACAAATAGCTCTGTATAAAATCCAGCTGGAGCTGGCTTCCCCTCCTCTTGGTCTGTGAGCACTGGCAGCAGGACATCCCCACTTCCACCCACAGATGACCAGCAGGGCAGGCAGCGAATCCTGTAGGTGATCACATGGAGCACGCAGGTGTTTTCTCTCCTGAGAAATGCACAAAGCAATTCTTCTGCAGCTGTCACTGAGAAATGCCTCCCCCAGAAACAGCTTGTGTGGTTCTTCATGGTGTTTTTGCTGCTGGACAGCAACTATGGATTTTTCCTGGAAATAGTCACGCCCTCCAAAAAGTACAATTCTTCACTGTTAAAATCCCTGAGCAATAATGAGCTGGTGATGTTAAAGCTTTTCTGTCTCCCCACCAGAAAGTTATTTTGTCATTAATTTTTGGTCAAATCCCAACAAATCACTCCCACCCATCAGAGAAGGATGTGCTGCAACAGTGTAAGACTTCACAAGTCTCCAATCACCAGTGAGACATCCCTGGAGCCTTGACCTTGTGTGCAGACCTTATCTTTCTGCTGAAGTGCTGCTCAAAACATCGTTCAAGATCTGTAACTACCGATTTTATGGTATGTAAACTACAAAACACTTCTCTGAATTTTAAGGGACGAGGATAGTACAACAAAAATCAAGAGGATGAAAGACAAAACCATGCAAAGGAGATAAACCATTTTCTTATATTTTTTTAGACTAAGTGTGCAGAGCTTTTATGAAGCCAGTGAAAATCTTCTAGATGAGTCTTTAGGGCACATCAGTTTAGAATTATTTTCTTTCTGCTCTCCCCTCACTAACATTGCTTAAAAACAATGCTGAAAATAGTTGCCAGCAATGTAATTGAGCCTGTGAAAGGCACCATAAAGGCTTCTGTGCCTCGAGGCACATCACTTCTGCTCCTCCTTTTATTTTTCCATGTATTTAATTTAACTCGGCAGTAACCTTTACCACATGAAACCAAGATGGTAAAACAGTAGATTTGATCTGTGTGCTGAGTCTGGACTGCCTTGCTGTGAACTGCTGGGGAAGTGGCACCTGGAGATTCCCTGGGCCTGAAATGGGAGAGCCCATGTTACCTGTTCCCTGCTCGTAATTGGTGGGAAGTTTTGCCCCATGTCTTTTCCATGTAGCAGCCCACAGCAAAAAAAGTCAGGATAGCACATCTCTGCAGAAATTTTCCCTAAATGACATGTAACTGTTGATAGGGGAACGGTATCTCGCTAGCACAGGTACAGGAACTCGATCCTTTACCCTAATCCTTACGCTTTCAAAATATTATAAACCATGGGCAATCATAGGAAAAGCAAAACTAAAAACCATACAGCCAAAACCTTGCATTAACATTGCATCTACAGACCAGTCTCCACTTTATTTTACACTTTGTTTCACCCCAAACTTTACGTTTGCCAGAAAGATTGTTCCAAATGGAAAGCAGTCTCTTTTGTGTTTGGTAGATATTTCTTCCTCTTTGTACCAGAGAGCAGAGACCAGGGCCTTTCCCTGCTCCTGAGGAAGGCTGGACAGAGCTGGGAAGACAGCAGTGTCTTCCTCACTTCCCAAAGGCTTCACCTGTATTGGCCAGCAGCTCAATTTCCAGCTCTGTCTACAGTGTCAATCTCAAATTACAAAGCATTTCTAATGCACAGGAACATAGAAGTTGGTGCAAAACCAATTCTGAAGAATTGCAGAGAATAAGAAATTCTGGCAATAATGGAAGGACATAACCAGTATTACTGTCATAAAATATCTGTAGTTACTACACTGGCAATTTTTCCAAATGGGTTGGCTTAGAGACTGGCCTCTTGCACTGATTACTAAATTATTTTCTTTACAAAGGTCTAAGTGGCTCTGCTTTCCAGATGAATAGCCTGAAGCCACTTGGTTCAGAGCTTCAGTCCCCTGAGATTTATCTTGGACAGTAAAGAAATGAGACAGATGAATACTAAACTACTCTGTGTACAAACCCAGCAGTGTCCTGGCTGATGAGAACACTCTTTGTAAAGTACCACTGAATTTAAAATAAAGACAGAGGTGAACTGAGGCTAGTTAAAAGTTAGAAGAAGTCAGAAGCAGTACTTGATAACAGAGCATTCTAAACCAAATAAAGCTTCCTGAAGAGAATTTTGGCTACACCACACCTCACATCTCACTTCATCTGGGAGAGCTGCCTTGCCAGCCAAATTAAGAGCAGTGTGCTGGAACTGGCACTTCCCCAACCCAGCTAGTGCCAGAATTCTGGAGTGCCCCTCTCTCCTCTGCCTGCCCCCAAGGAGTAGCAGTTTCTTTATTTGAACGTGCAGTAATACATTTGCCCAGCACTTGCTGAGCAACACTTACTTTTTTCTTGAAGGAGAGCACCTCTGCTTGGGGAGGGGAACCCTTTGCAGCCTCTTGCACATCTGGGGGATGGTGATGCAGCACTGCTGGAGCAGGGAGAGGCCGTGGGTGAGGATCTCAGGCTGGGGCAGGTGCACGGGGATGTGGCTTTCCACCAGCCTTGGCTGGCATGGAACAGGGGCTGGACAGCACAGCAGCAAACTGGGAAGTTCAGTCCCTCTGGCAGCTGCTCCAAAGGAGATTTGAGGCCTGTGTAGGGTGATGAGCTGGGCGGGTTTGCTGTGCTGGGGCCTTCCTGACAGGACTTCAGAGGGCTCTTCTCAAAGAGATGGCACTGGGCTGAGCTGCTCACTGGGGAGGAGACTCAAAGATGCCAGGGAGACCTCTGGGGAAGAGAGATGGAGAGAGAGACATGAATGAAAAACAGTGTTTATCCTTGAAATTTAAGTGTCTGTGGCTTTCCTGGAGGATGTCTGAAATGCCCCAATTAAACTAGTCCATTAGACAAAATCATATTAATTGGACAGCAGTGGCTTACTCAGAATTTGTTCTGGTTTTAGTATTTTATCATTAAACATAGTTCTGAGTAATTCCAACTTCACAACACCAAGGAAAAAGTGCCCACAATTAATATTCAAGCGCAAGCAGCTGTCATTGCACAAACAACAGCAAGAGCTCACACTGCTCTCCTCCACTCTGCTTCACTCATTTATTTAGTCTGGTTTATCACCAAATTTCTTCTCAGAGTTCCATTGGTGCAAACTTGCACGGGTTTGAATGGTTCCTCTACAAACACAACAAACCAGCTCCATACGGGAAGGTTTAATCTGTCACCAGAGTTTTTCAGCAATCAGCTCCCTAAGCATTAGCTTAATTAAAGTTGCACATCTGAAAAATTAGCAGAAGGGAATACACTGGCATATTTCTGTGCAACAGGGAGAATTTATACCTTCAGCAGACACCAGTGTACTGAGAAAAACCCGTATAGCATGCCACATGATGTTGCAGCACCCCTGGGCTGGAAAGACAAGTAATATGAGTCATTTAAAAACCAGAAACATTCAAAAGGTCATTAAAAAGCTGCTAAACTTCACAAAATCAAATAAATACATTAATCAATTGAAACCTCTATGAAGCATCCCAATTGAATTTTGCTGTAGTAGTGTCACATTGTTGTGGAAACTGCCCTTCAGTCATCCAACTAAAAATTGGTATGTTCCTATCCCCACTTATTCTCCCTGATTAGTGAAATATCAGAAGGAAATAAAACCCAAGGTGGAGTGACTCAGGAAAAATAAATACTGGCATTTAAATTTTGTTGTGTTCTTCTCATTTGTGAATCTTAAACTCATTTATCCAAGACAGTGGATGGCATCCTTCGACAGGAGTGACTTGTGGCCATGAACCACTACACGGCTCATGGAACACAGCAGCACAGGCAAGGGGAGCCATCCAGCACAGGAGCCCAGGCTGTGAAAATCCTGACACTCAGAGCAACTGAACAGCTCTTGCTCCAAAACATCTCCACTGCACAGCCCAAGGAAACGAAATAGCAAAATTCCCCAGGGCACCCCACAGCCTCAGGAGGACCCGGGAGCAGCCCCAGGGAAGCCTCCATGCAGAGGCTGTGCAGGAACCCAAGGAAGACAAAATCTCTTCCTCCTGTAATATCTAGTACAGCACAGAAGTGCTAAATGAGATGGGGAAGGAGCAGGAAAAGCAGCAGCACAAGGAAGGCTGTGAGCAGAGGTGTGTTGGCTGCAGCACAGTGTCTGCCCCACCAGACCAGCCCCAAAGCAGGGTCAGCAGAGGAACCAGAGCTTAGGGGAGGCACTGGCATCTGTAAGCATGGAAAACAAGAAAATTACTGCTCTAACCGATCTCAGCTAGCCCATAGACCTACTGTCATAGCAATACACCAAATGCCAGCCGATCAGTGCTCCTCAGAGGGGAGAGGAAGCCAAGCAGGAGGCACAGAAGGTTTGCACAATGTGTTCTTGTGTAGGGGGACCCTGGGATGGACCATCCAATGCAGGTTCTTGGCTCTGCATCACTGACTGTTTTTGAGTACCATAAAACCTCTCTTTAAAAAATCCTTTTTGCCACAAAAGTGACTCTGAACTGGTAACTCTCCTTTAGCAGGCCTCCCAATATGATGTAATTCATCCTGCACACAGATGACAAAGCCCAGAGAAGACTTTGCCATGCTACAGTCTGAGGCCCAAGGCACTCCTCTTGGTGACCCTCTCAGCATGTGGCAGCTGCTGAGATGAGCCTATGAGCAGAGGACAGACCCCAGCATCTGCTCTGAGGCTTGAAGGAGTGAGAAAGCCCCAGGCTTACACACTGCACAATGCCTCCTCCTTTATCTTTTGTAAAATGACCTCTCAGGAAAGCAATTTTCAAAGTGACTAGTGTTGCTGGTGACACACAGCTAGGGGAAAGTGAGAATTTACGGTGATTAGAGTAGATCAGATTTATGGACTAACGGGACAGGCGATGCGTAAAGAAGGGAATGAAATGTAATGAGGCCAAGAAAAAACTAAACACATGCTCTATTCCAACCTAAACAGCAGTGTACAATTAGACAGGAAACATGATCTAAAACAATTCACATGATGTTTCACAGCAGTATAATGAAAAAGCAGAAAAGCTCTTGCAGCTCTTGCAGAGTTCACAATACAGAGAACAAACCAAGGGAAGACTGTGGGGCTAGTTGAAGCATCTGTATGAAAGGCACAAAGAGCCTGTCGACCTCAGGAGCACTTTGTGCCACACTGAAAAATGTGAGACACTGCTAAACAGGCTTCCAGAAGGTTCACACTCTGTCCTGGAGGATTTCGTAGACCCCCTGATATTTAAACAATGTGAGCATTTTTGCAAGATGAAATCTACAAGTTACATTAAATCATCCTAAAGCTTGCAGGATCTGACAGCCTTTAGGCATGTGACAGACAAATGCAATAGAGAAGCTGTTTCTCAAAATGGGAGGGTGTAGTAGGGAATAAAACTGGCCTAGAGGAGAACAGGAATGAGAACGCAAGAGTCTGAAGTGGTCCTTGAAATGCCTTGGTGGTCTCAGAGTGGAGCTGAGCCATACTGGAGTAAACGCTGTGCCAAAGGATGTTCTGGGTTACCAAATACTGCTGGGGAGAATATTTTAATGCAAATAACTTACAGATAGGGATACCCTTAAAACTGTGAAAATTTTCTTTCTGCAAGGCTTGTAGTTCTACTGTGAAAAAATTTACATACATGCTTAACTTTATATGTGTCGATGAGTTAAGTCAACTGGGATAATCATGGGCTTCAATTTAACGTGTTTAGCATTATAAAAAGCAAAGGGATCAGCAGGCTGGTATGTTTTAATCTGTCTTTGGTTCACTATATATTTTTGCAGTTGTGTTTTGGACAAGAGGAAGGATTGCAACTCCCAGAAAGCTAAGAGAAAATGCAAGATTTTAAAATCCTATCAGATGCAACAAATTTTTTCTTAAGTGGAGAGTATTCATTTTTGAAGACCTTCTGCACATACTTTATTAAGGTATTTCCTCAATCACAGCAACTTCTCAGCTGTATTCCTGACTAGCTTCTTGACTGGGCTCAGAAGTAAAATTATCATTCAGATATTAGCAGTTTTGCTGTTCAAAGTATAATCTATTTTGAAAGCTTAAACAACGTCAATAAATATTTAAATTAAATATAATCTGCACTTGCTTAGTGATTTTAATTAAGAATTAAGTTGCTGTTCCCTTGAAAAGTGTAATTGTTAAAAGCCAGTGCAATAGGAGAATAATATTAGGGAATTTAAGACTCTGTACCATTATAAATATATTTTTCACTGTATTGCAGCCTGAGTTCAGCATTGTAGTTGATGCTGCTACACAGCTACTCAGAATTATCTTTCAAAAAAATACAAAAAATGTGAAAACTCAATTTGGAATTGCTGTGACTAAGGCACAGAAGAGTGTTTTACTCAAACACACACACACACACACACACACACACACACACACACCCCATTTTATTTCTATTTTGAGTTCAGCTCCTTCAGGCTTCCCTCCCTGAGCCCACTGGCTGTGACAAAGGAGTCTCAAGGAGATTTATATGGCTTTAGGAAGAAAAGTCACCTGTGCTGGCTTCACACAATTCTTTTCAAACAAGAGTGTTACAATCCTATTTGAGACAAATACTTATTCCTTGCATGAGGGTTACAAAATCTGAATCCCGTCCATGGGCTCCCCTCATACTAAATAAATCTAACACCAAAGGGATCCCACCCACCCCAGAGCACATCCCCAGCACAGGGAACCTGCACAAGTTTAAGAAAATCTCACAGTCAGATGCAAGTTTTTTCTCTTGTAGACCACAAAAAAGTAAAAATATTTCTTCTATTTGTTCCATTCTCTGAAAGTATGCCTGCATAGACTGCAGTTGCATTTTTATCACAACATGGACTCTGCATTGGACTAATTTTTCTTTGGTTTAAAGGACAGAGTCCCTTGAAGAAGTGGAGGCACAGGCTATGTTCCCTTACCCCAGAACTGGGAATGACAAAACAGAACAAACAAAAAAACCCCAAAAAAACCCCAAAAAGAAACAACACAGAAGAAAAGAAGTATTTAAACCCAGTTTCAGTAATTCTGAATGTTACTACTAAAGCAAAAGAAAACTGGTATTTTGCAGGGAATGGCTTTCAGGTTTCCTTTAAAAGGCTTTGTGGCATGTAAGAAGATAATAAGAAGATAGCTCTATATCTCTGGAGGCCAGATTTTAAAGAATATCTAATTCAGAATCAACAGCCACTTTCTATGTAGACATAAACAGCCCACCACAAAACCCCAACTCAGCACTCACAGAGAGAAACACAGACACAATCACAAGAGGGCAGAAGATTAACCCTTATTTTGATCTTTTAAAGAGAAAGAGCAGAGTTTTGACACAAAACTGTATTTTCTCCAGTGGACGCTGAACAACCCAGAGTAGCAGAGTCCAAGAGAGGGTTTTCAAAACTGCCATCCTACTTTAATCTGTTCCACCAACTCAGCTGGTGACATCCAAAGCCCCAAGGCATGAGCACATTGCTCTTTCCCTACTAAAGAGTCAGCATAGACAATATAGGATATTTAAGTATTTTAGAACACTCTAAGGAAAGAAAATTAAACAGAACAAAGCACAGCCAGAAAAAGCCAGCAATAATATTTTCCATCACAGCAGAATTTTCATTTCATGGAAGTTTGGCACTGGGTGCATGGGAGCAGGGTCTCTGCCAGCAAGGTAGGTACAGCAAACACCTTAAACCCACAGAGAATGAGACATATGCCAGCATCACCTTTTGCTCTGTCCCTCTCCTCTGGCTTAACTTCCAATTAGCATTTCTGTTTTATATCCAGTATATCACTCATAATAATTTTAGCACAGTCAAACAGCTCCTCCTCAAATGAGATGAAGGTTAATGACATTTCCTGTTAATGTTACTCTATGCTTTGCATGAGAAAGGGAGTGGATTTTAAGTAGCAGAAGGAGACCTCTCCTGTAATGCCTCAGAGCAGAAAATGTCCCTTCTGTATCGCTGACCTTCGTGGGCTGCCCACATTTTACAAAGCCAGGAGCTGCTTTCTGCCCTGACGCATTTGGACCCCGAGGCCAACAGAGAAGGGGCCCAAGTACCCCCACCCCTGATCCTTGACTGTTACAGAGCAATAACTGAGCCTTGGAAATGGAGCCAAATGTGCCAGTGACGAGTGTTTGCACTGGTGCACTGCTGGGAGCGTCCTCGCCCTTCTAGAGCAGGTACTCAGCTCCTGAGCCCCAGAGCAGCCCAGCCCGGGGGTGGGGAGGGCACAGGGAAGGGCTCCTGCCCCTCTGGAGCCAGCAGGAGGGACAGCAACCTCAGCAACCTCCCTGCTTCACCTCCAAACCAGCGCCTCTGAAACCAAACGGACGTGTTTAAAGAGTAGAAAACATGAGAGGAAACTCAATGCAAGCAATACTCTAAATAGGAGTTTGACCTAGAAGCCACTGACTTCAGCCAAAATACTTCCATTTAAGTAATTTGTTAATCCCGTTGCATAATTCCTGCTACCTTTTAATCTTTCCCCAAAGAAAAAAAACTAATTCTGATTGCCTGGTAACAGTTACCACTGGTTGTGGCATTACAATAACTTCAAATGATTTTATGTTAATGGCATCATGTTAGCAACTGTACTTTTCCCTGTCTTTTTTGCATTTCTTCTTGTTTAGATTGTTAATTTTACCTCCAACGTATGTCAAACTGCTTTTGAATCAAAGTTGGAATTCAATTTACAATACAGAAAAAAGGTATTTTAATAGGTACAGTGGCTACAAAAGAAACAATTGAGTTTTCATTTTAAAAAGAGTCAGCACTTGAAGAAAATTATCTACATAATTAGTGACTTGAAGCAATTGTGGCTAATCATATTATGATCAAAAGATTAGAAAAGACATCACCTCATCTTTACCTAAGAAAGGATTGATGATAGCTGCTGTTTTTATGAACTACATTGGTTTGCAATTAAGCATAATTCATGCATTTAGTCAGAGAATTCCCTGGGTTGAAACTTTCTTTGCACATTAATAGGAACCGTCCTAGGTTTAAATATTTCGTTTATATGAACCTGAGATATTATGATGGGTTTAAATCTTAATATAGGAATTATGCAATGCCATTTTAATTCTGAAGGGATATATTTCAAACATTTTTATTTCAAATAGACTTACAAGGCTTAAGTTAAAAAGATAAAACCAACCCAAACACAACCACCAACAAGCCTCCCCCCTCCCCAAAGACTTCACATTCCCTGGAGATGGAACTGATTTGAAGGATGTCATCAACAAGAAAGGGCAGCTTCAAAACTTAATTCTCATCAGAAGCCAAGCAGATGGGACAGAAAATGTAGTCCAGCACCCCCACATAATCAGTTCACAGGAGCAAAGGGCTCTTATCCAAAATAGGAGACAGTGCCTGGGCTGAGCGGGATGTCAGGTACATCATCTCAGCTCATCACAAGACTCAAACACCCACTTCTTCAGTCTCTGCTTTTCACTGGATCCCACGGACCCCCTTGCCAAAGTGGGAAACCTCTGTGTTTGCTGTTGGTGATGGTGAATTTCTCACGTCAGTTTTACTCAGCATCGCAAACAGAAGCCATGCTGGTCCTAGGAGGCTCCAGATGCTCAGCAAGATCCATCCCCACGCCAGGTTCTTTCCCCCCAGGAAAGCAGAGCTCCTGCTCAGGTATGAGCTGGCCAAACACCCCACACACCTTCTGGCAGGGTCCCCCCATGCCCAGCTCAGCCCAGACCCTGCGGCCAGTCTGGTCTGAGACCTCAGTGCCGTGGCCATGGGGCAGGCAGCTGCGACTCTGCAAAGTCTGGCTAAAGCTCTGGCTTTAGTTCAAATGGGAATCAATTCAGGGAAGCCCTGAAAGATCCCTTTTGCCTTTAGGAACACTTACAGCACAAATCACTGCGTTTTGTCTTGGTGCCAGGCTTTGTATTTACTTTGTGCCACCACAAACAGCTGCCAAAAGGGAAGGGAGAGGAGCTGGGGTCCATTAGCCAGGCATTAGCTTTTCATGATCTTCCCAGAAGTCACTGCCCATGCTGCTCTGATGCATCTGTGCAGCTCTCATCCAAGTCACTGAAAGCCCATGCTGCAGCCCTGGGGTATCTACAGCTTTTCATCCTGGGTGACAGCAGCACAGGCAGCAAAAAGAGAGCTGATCCTGCCGAGAGTATCTCTGGGAAGAATGAATCCTATGTCAGCTCTCTGTCTCCACGCAATGACATGCACTGGCCAAGCTGCAGACATCATATAAGGTGCTGATTCTGAACCTTCTGAACCTTCTTTTCTGAATAAAAGGAAGGAAGTGGCATTTCTATCAGCAGGAAACATTTGGGTCAAAGTTAAGAGAACTGTTCAGGAATGACCACGTGCATAAGTGTGTTTACCCAAGAGCAAGTAGATTTTGTCAGCTAAAAGTTAATGAGCCATTCCTACCAAAAGGAGCATGCTTTTTTCCTGTCCCATCAGGGGGGACTCGCCAAAATAATCTGCGTAGTGCTCACAAGGAGGTGAAGAAACACACACCAGGGCCTCTGTGACAGCCTTCACAAAATGCCTATTTAATATTTAATGGCTGTGGCGTTACACTTTGCACTGTCAGCTTTAAGACCTAGCCTACCTAGGATGGCAGAAGAGCAGCTGATTTACATTACTTATTTGTCTTTCACAAAAGACTCAGGGAAGGTTCTTTAAGAACACTGAGCAATAACAATTATTAATATCTGAATCACTGGGTTGGCTTGGTTTTAGACATCCAAGGGGTTCTCTGTGGATTTTCCCATTTATTAATATTTTAAATTTTTCTAGATTAGAACATTATTTTTATAACTGCAATTGGGAAATATATATATTAAGAAGGTTTTTCCCTTTTAATGCTGGATTACAAAGTGATTTACGGTGAAAATTATGGGGACTTAATATTTGAGTTTCCCCTGGAACATATTGTTCTCCTGCAAGGTCAGTACCACTGAATCATATTTAAAACTCATGGAAAGACATGTCTTGTGGGGCAGCCAGAATGCTGCAGTCCTCAGTGACCTGTGCCACAGGACTAAGAACCAAGCAACTGCAACTGCCAGAAAAGTTTTCATCACCAATTTAGGAATTAAAAACCCTCATAAAGTGATTATAGCCAGGATTTGCAGGCGCAGCACAAAGGGCACCTCTTTCCCTGACATGAGCCATTACCTTCTTTATGATTTGCTTTCTATGTTTTAAGATTCCCCAAATACTTTTGCATTAGTTGCATTAATGCAAGTAAGCAATAAATGCAATTTAAAAAAAAAAAGAAAATCACAGGACTAGTTTTTTTTTTTTCCCCAATCATTTTCTAATGAATAATTTTACATGCAGACAGTGTCCACTCTGTAGAATGGGTCCCTCAAAGGCAGGGTTTGAACCCAGCACTTTAGAAAGTGATCACAGTCCCCATGCCTGCTTTCAGCCAAAAATACCACATTTATTTAAAGGTTTGCACCATTTCAGAAGGCTGCACAATGTCTCACAGATAAGCAGTACTGCAGAGGAAACAAAGGCAAGGAAAGGGCAGGCACTGGGGACAAGGACTAACTCCACAAGACATCCATCACGGCATAACAAGCACTGCATTCTTGGCAGGTTTATTGCTGCAAAAAAAAGGAATTAAGAGCAGCCTGAAGAGCCCCAGCACATGGGGGCTGCCTAATGCTTGAATCTCACAACTGGATTTACTGATGTTGTAAATGTCCACATCACGAGTCTCACAAAACCCATATCCTGTAATCAAACAGCCAAATGAAAATTTAAATTTCTGTAATATTGGGGACAGGAGGAAGGGATTATTCCCCATGGCTGAGAACCAATAACTGAAAATAGTCTGATGCTAAATGAATAAAACTTACAGAAGTAGTTAAAAGAATAATGAAATCCCTCAATGTAAAGGTGCTGAGTCAAGGTTTTCTGAGTGTGTGCCAAGACTGCCCTGCTCAGAAAACAGATGAACTCTTTAGAAAAGATCTATCATAACTCTTCTAAAAATAATTTTTATTTCAATTCACTTGACAAACTTCCTGGTAGGAACAGTTGGGAATCACACATTCAATACCACACTGTGGAACTGTACACCTAATGCCTGATCGAAGTCCCTAATGGACATCAATTATTATATAAGATGAATTAAACATGAAGATTATTTATTTCCATAGCACATTTTAAGTATGTACTTGTATGTGATGAAAATTTTATTGTTTGTGCTTGGGAAATAAAAGAGGAGGGATGCCTAGTGTTAAAATGAATTTCCTAATTGGACTTTAATGAGCCTTGTCAAATCTCTTGATGCAGCTTTCTCACTTCTAAGGATCACTTGGCCCTTATCTAAAGAATGAGCCTGCATTAGCAGCCCGGCTGTGCATGTTGAACCTTAGTTTCAACCTGAGGCAAAATATTTTTCTTTTAAAAATTAGCCAAATGGAATTAGCTAATAGAATTATTTTAGATTATTTTAGATAACGTATGTAATTTATTTACATGATTTCATTTATGAGGGAAAGCACTTAGGAAAAAGAATAAATTAAAAAACCCCAACCAGCCAAAACTCTGCTAGTTGTTGGCAGATTAAAAGCAACAGCAAATTCCACATTACAGAAGTAAGTTTCCTAAAGTTTCCCCTTCTAAACAAGAAAATTGTTTTGTCTTTTCATAAAGAGATCACATTTTGACCACTTTGCTATGACCAAGGTCATGGCAAATGCCTCAGAACCAACTGTACATTTATTCTGTTCATACTGCCAGGACGCTGTTACCCAATTCTGAAAATTTTTTAAAATGCAAACAATTACTATAGCAAAGAAAATTTTTGTGTGATTCAAGTATAAAACAGTTCCAGGCAAAGTGAAGTCCCAGAGCACAGTGTGGCTGTGCTGCTCTAGATTTCTCTGGGCTGCAGCAGGTCCCTGAGCACCACAGAGGGTTTCCCACAGCAGACCCAACTTTCAACAATAAAACACACATGTTTTATTGTTCCTAGTTTCACAGACCTCTTGGAAACATTTTCTTTCTCTTCATGTCAACCTTTTCCTCTTACACACAGCTCTTCCTTCTGCCCCAAGGAAGTTTTTATAGCCACTGCATCTGGTATTGGAGATCTAAAATGCCACATCAGCTACAACAGGACAATGAATTCTCCCTGTCAGTCCATATCACAGACTCAGGAACTCAGACTGCTGTCACTGTCAGTAGTGCTAAAATTCATGAATATAGTTTATGAGTAACCCTTAGTTCAATTTAATTACCTTACACCAAATGAACTAGCAAAAACTGTGGCTTCAATCCAGAAAACAGAGTATTATCCATCAAAGTATAAGAATGCTCCTAATCTGAGGTTGGACAACCACTTACTCTCATTTCTTAGTGGTATCAAAGGCTTCTGTCATTGAAAAGACATTTTCAATTATGATGTATTCCTATTCTTTTTAAAAAGGCACCCCAAAGAAATATAAAACCCTCATTTAATTACATCCCTATCCTTACAAGCCCATTGCTGCTTTGTAAGACTAAAAATTTCCTAGATGTTAAATAGGAATATCATTCCAAAGGAAAAGTAATGCCAAGGATAAAACTTTGTTCCTGAAGAAAACTAGAACTTCATTTAGTATTTTAAAGACTTCATTAACAAAACCCTCTGTGGGTATCTACAAATGTTAAATTAAGATCAAGACCTTAAACAGTTTGTCAAACAGATGAGCACATCAAAGCATTTCAAAAAGGAAGAACCTGAGACTTGAAAAGCTGTCAAGAGAGCTGAAGTGAGAAGAAATAAAGGCTAATGAAGTAACTGCAATGCCTGAAGAAATGTCTGGAATAGGTTTTCCTCTACATTATCATTTTAGAGCACTAAAAATGAGGCTGAATTCATTTTATGAGGCTGAATTCACTTCATCACATTCAATATTTTATTACATAGAGATGCATACTTCTATAAAGACCCATCTCCCCTTTCTTAATATCTTTATAACTGAAAGATCTCTTTGCTGTTATTTTGAAGCTATTTGTCACATTGGGAAATAGAGGAGAAAATATTGCATCCATTCCTGTACAGCTGCTGGAAGGTGTCGTAGTCCTGGTGCAATCCCTGGGCCAGAGATGGGGGAAAATAGTCCATTTACCGTGGGCAATTCAGTGTAATTTATCTAAATAAATCTCTACAAAGATCCAGAACAAATAAATCAAACTTTTCTTCGTCTATAACCTAACTTCAAGATTGAGGCTTTAATCTGGGGAAAAAGCACCTGCTGTGGCATTCTGCATGATACAACTCTGTACGTGCACCTCTCATCCCCAGCAAAGGTAGGTGTATGAAAAAGTCCATTTATTGGCTAATTGCTGTTAGAGTAAAGAGCTTTTTGTTAGAAGGAAGCCAAGATAACAAGTAACCCCAACTCTAAAACTGCAGAGTTGTGTAGTCATCTTTTATCTCCTCTATGAGCTCATAAACAAATGGGTATAAGCTGTTAAACTACTTCTCTTAAGTTTTCAAAATAAGATTTATTTGTACACATCATGATTTTTAAAGAAAGTTCACTTTTATCTTGGGTAGCACACACTAAGTCTACAGTCTGCATGCTAATTATTTCAGAGCCACAAGGCTTGCATCCCACATGGAAAGAGCTAAATCTTCTGTGAGACTTGGGATTAATCCTTCTGACTAAGAAAAATCTATTTTCAATCCTGTCTCCTTGTATTCATTGCTGTGTTGTCCCACAGCACAACCTGAATTTTAAGTTTCCTTGCTGTGAGACTACTGGAAGATGTTTCAGTTGCCTCTTTCATTGAGTGCAACGCTTCCCAAAATATGCTGGCTTTTGATGGATGACTATTTGAAAGCCCTGCTTGTAAGATAAAAGCTAAGCCAACGAAACAGTGGATTCCATCTAGCACACACCGTTGGGGAGCACTGGTGGAGATGCTCCTGAAAGTGCTCATTTGTGGAGACACGTGTCTGACTGCAGGAGGGGAATGGCCATGGTCAGACCATGGGCTCCTTTTGGCAGAGGGGGCTGCAAACCCCCAGAGCCAGGCAGGAAACCCCCTGGAGCTCAGGAAGCCTTGGCCACGTGTCCCGGTGTGCAGGCTCAGGGTCACCACCACAATCTCCTCGCTGGATTAATCAGCCTGTAGCCAGGAGGAAAAGTCAAAAAGAGAAAAATTTTCATGGCCCAAACCCAGTTCTTCAGGTTCTGGAGCCTCACCCTCGTGAGGATCAGAGAATGTGGCACTCACTTTTTAAGCTCATTTGATATGGGAAGAGAAAAATTGTGCAGGATGAAGACAATTCCTGTGCCACCGACAGGGATTCATCATCCCAGTCATGCTCAGCAGCTGCACAGTCACCTCCCCACTGCCACCTCCCACTACAAGGTTTTACAAAGACACCCACACCTGTTTTCAGGGCATATTGATAGATAAGATACCCCTGACATCATCTTCCCTCCAGAGGAGCACGGGCAGGGCTCCCAATTATCATCAACTGTATTTTTTATCTTAATGCTTAGCAAAGCATAAAGCAAACACACACTATCAGAAGCAGAAATACAACCACAGACCAGTGTTGATGCCTCTTGGAAATTATGTGATAAGCTGCCTGCAAGATCATTATAATCCAGCTTCCAAAATAAATTAGACATTTTCAAAGCCAGAAAAGATGAATAATCAAGGAAATTTTTAAATGTCCTTTACCGAGGAAATAGCATTATAAAACAATCGTTGCTGCTGCTACAAACTGACTTTAGCCAGCGAATTTATTAACTGCTGATAAATGTCAATCACAATTTCCTTCCCCAAACAAAGAAAATATCTTTGTGTTCACCCTATGCCCCTTAGCTGGTTCACTAATGTTCTGCTTAATACTAGGGATGAAAAGAATAATGGGATTCAAAATACAGTATTGTTTCTAAACCTTCATAAAAGGAAAGTCATCGAGTGCAAACCTGAGTAATTACTTGTACTCAGAAGAAAATTATTCAGGCAGTTCCCCAGTTTAAAGCACTTGGAAAAAAAAAAAAGCAGCTATGCTAGGGCTTGGGGTTTTTTTGGCTGGTTCAGGTCCCTTTGCAGGAGAACCCATGGAAGGATTGTACAGAAGTTTTAGAAGACTGAAGCTTGTAGGAGTCTGTATTGGGTCCAAAAGGTCTTTTGGCACAGGCCAAAATGAGGAGGAAGGGCCTGTCCAGAGGAAAATGGGTTACAAGCCATGGAAGCTGATGTCCCTGGGCAGTGGTGATGGGTGCATGAAACACTCTTGTCCTTTCCTCACATATATCTGCAGCTGCAAAGGGACCTGAACCAGCCAACATTGACATCTCTACATTCTCAAAATCCTCTGCAAGCAATGGAAATTTACTTCGGAGTCACAGGGGAGGAAAGACCAGCCCAGAAGAAAATTAAATATCCAGCTCAGTACCGCACTATGCCAGTCTCAGAGACAGGGAGACAAACCAGACCCTGGGGACAAACTACAGAGGAGATGCAGCTTCAGCTCAGCCAAGGTGCCACACAACATAACAAAGAGGAGGCGTGTAGATAATGAAATTCCCACAGTGGCCCACCTAATTGGAAAGTCTTCCACAAGTCCAAACTGTTAGAGGTTCACCAACCCCCATTCAAGTTGGGGGCCACATTAGCAGGTGACTTTTAATTATCAGGTCTACAAGAATTTATGTTATAGGGTATTACAAGAAAGATTATAAGGTCAGATCTGCAATGCTTCCATTAAGCAAAAAGCTCAGAGAAATGTTCTTTAATAATACTTGCTAGGATGCACAGCTCCAGAAGAAGTCATAACTCTTTGGATAAAATGCAGTGCAAGTTACAAAGGGATCATTCTCCAAGCCCTTCAAAACCTTTACAAACTAGCTAATGATGCACCCATATAAGAGTAAGAGTAAAGATGCTTTTCTGTTAGGAAAATGTCCCAAATTCTTGTTTAAAAATGTATGTTTATAAAAATACATGTCTACTCTAAGGAAAATATTAAAAATAAATTTTGTTTGGATGATTAGAGAAAGAGGATAAAAGAAACCTCTTACTTGAATTTGTGAATGGCCTTTTTGGTGTCCAAGAGTGTCATCTAAAATCTGTTGTTCTCCTTCACATCTACCCAGTCCTTGAGTGCCAACTTAAGTCTTCAGGTGAAAAAATCAGGCAAAAAAGTATTGATTAAAGAATTATCTTCTACCCAGAAGGAAAATAAAAGAGGTCAGTGCCAGGATTAGAAAGGGGAAAGTAGAAGTCTTTCTCCCTTTGGGTTATAACTTTACTAGTCTTGGTTTTGCTCCCATGGCAGTGGGAGCCCTCAGTGTATCCCCTTCTAGTCCTGCAATTCAGTCAACACTTGGTGCCCCACACAGGCTTTGACCAGCTCAGTTCACCAGGTGTACCACCCTGAGGCACTAAAATGACTCTTCACTTGGGCAGCTTCCCATATTAATATGCTACTTACCAATCAAATCCCACCCATGTTATTGTGATGTTTGTGTAAAATCACATTCTGTGACTTCCAAAATTGGGGAAGGAAAGATTATTTAATTAGACAGTATAAAAATGAAAACATGAAGGATGAGATCCTCTAACCTTGGCCATAATCCAAAATTAAACTGATTAGGCCTAGAGAGAGCTCAGCTAGTCATGCTCTGCTTGCAGCAGGGGATTGTACCAAAAATCTCTACAGATCCTGTCTGGTGCAAGCTAATTCATGAGTGTTTATGGCTCCAAGAGCTTGGACTAGATTGATCCTGGGTTTAAAGCCATGTCCTAAGCTCTTGGGATAGAGTTTCCAAAAGCAAAGCAGAGCTTTCCTACCTATAATCCATGCAGAAAGCCTTCCCCTCCTCACTGCAAAGCAGCTCCTGTGCCAGCCCACCCAGTCTGACTGCACTATCTGCTTCCTACCCCAGAGTTAAGATGACCACCCATCCCAAGTTTATGAATCATCAGAGCCTTGAGTGAGAAATAAATTCCTGGCAGCTGCAATTTCCTAACTCTATCACCAGACAAAAAAAAAAAAAACCAAAAAAAAAAAAAAAAAAAAAAAAAAACAAAAAA
>VWZN01022518.1:166926-199033 GCA_013396955.1 Regulus satrapa
AAAAAAAAAAAAAAAAAAAAAAAAAAAAAAAAAAAAAAAAAAAAAAAAAAAAAAAACCAAATTACATCACTTCAACCTCTATTTTTCTGAAGTTGTAAAGAGAGGAAATGACAAGACATCATTGACACAGAATAACAACAAAAAATTCCTCCTCCAGTCCTAAGGCAACTAGCTCATAGCCCTCTCTCTCTGTGGGTAAGTGAAAACTGCTGCTGCTAAGGTGAAACAGGACTTCTTTGTGAAGGTGCCAATGCTTTCAGCTCAAATGTGGAACAGACTGCCTTAGCAGGGCTTCCTCCTCCCAGTGGCTGCCTCTGCAGTCCCTGCCCTGGCCCAGCACACAAGCCTGCTTGCCCTCCTGCACATACATTTACATATTGCTGGCTGATTACCACTCCTTCAAATCAGCTGTTTCTGCTGCAGCCTCCCAAGGACAACAGGTAAAATTAATGTGTCATGTACAAAATATTAAACACACGATCGCCTCATTAGATTCTACATTATTATTTTGCCAGAAGTGTGACACAAAACCAGGAGATGATCTGGTGAAGCTGACGGGTGAAGACTGAGTGTGGCAGCACCTCCCTTTCCCAGCTGTGGCTCGGCAGACTCCTCCTGGGAGCCTTTCCCAAATGCACTGAAGCCACAGAAGCCCAACATCCTGCTGCCCACCAGGGCTGAGCACTGGCAGCTGTGTCAATGCCTGAGGTTGGCCTGCAGGGAAGTGGGAAGATAGTTAAAGTTACATTTAAAAACCAGCAGCATTACTGCAGGCTCATATACCCTTTACAGATCACCGTAACCACAGCTCAGGTGATCTGTAAAACTAATCATGAACCTGAAACCTTATCTATTTACATTGCAGTGATGATACCCATCTGTCCAAAATCCCCTGAAATCAATACAAACTCTCTCTGCATTCAGTGCCTTATGTTTCCTGCTACAGCCACATTATTTACTTTGATTAATGATCACTTTGTGTACTATTAGCTGAGCAAGCAAAGAGTGATGCTGAGCATCTGAAATAAGACCAGGGAGATATTGAAGCCCCATAGCACAATCAAATGGCCTTGCAGCTCCCTGCCCTCTCCTTTCCAATCCCTTTTAACCAACTATGAGCTACAGGATTTATTTCCTAAGAACTGTCCAAAAGATCCCATCTTACTATTGAAATAAAAATATTTAGAGCTCTACTGGGTTTTTACAAATAGCCTTCTCTAGCTTTTCAATTTCTCTCAGGCTAGAAAGCTAGCAGCACTGGAGCAGTTAACCAAAATGAACATTTCGTTTACTGAACAGAGTACCAAAGATAAATTGTCATCCATTGTTTGGAGAGTCTCTAAAGAAAATGGGGGACTAAATGTTCCCATGGTACCAGGAAGAAAGAGCCAAAAAAAAGAAAAAAGAAAAAAGAAAAGGTAGGAAATTGTAGCACTACCCACGGATATGTAGTTTAATTCATAGATGGTTTGGTCTGATGATTCATGAAACCTTCATGGTCATTGCCCTGTGGTGCTCACAATTGCCAGTCTTGAGCACTCCGTGAGGATTCTCAATGATTGTGTTGTGTCCTCTCAGTTTATTTAAATACCATATGCAGGGATTACTCCCTTCTTCTTCCCCAATACAAAAACAACCAGGAAATATCTTTCTCTAGAAGAGTTTTCATCAGAAATTTTGTTAGCAAAAAGAAAAAGTGTTTAAGAATTTGCCTCCCCAAAACCAGCAGATCAAACAAATGCAATGGATATTTATGAAACACACCAGAGAGATCAGCAATCAGGCTTTTCCTTGTGGAGGAAAAAATAACCATGCAATGAAAACTTTGTTTTTAGTCAGAACCAGGAGTGGGCTTGCAGCTGTCCTTGGTCCCAATCTGGGCTTTTTCCATCCCTGCACACACTGGGTGACCTTGTCCAATGAAGTTTCCTCACGGTGTGGAGCTTTAGGAAAATTCCCCAACTATTTCTTACTAAAGCATTTGCAGATAAAAGAGGTTAAATGCCCTCTCACTACCAAGAGACGGACAGGCCTGGTAGGGTTCAAGCTTTTTCAACACTTATCAAGAAAAATTGCCAAAATCATGCTGCAGATCACAGCAGCTTCCTGGCTCCTGCTATTGGCAGCATATGGAGTGCTGAGAAAAAAACAAATCAAACAAAACAAAACAAAGCAAACAACCCAAACACATGAACAAAACTATGTGCAGAAGTTTCAGCAGCTCTCTGAAACCCAGGAACCTGGCTGTGTATGCTTCAAGATCTGATCTGATCTCTTTCATTCAGCGCAGGGGTGAGTTCCATAGAGCAGGTCTCCAGCAGCTCTCCCTGCCTCTTCTCCACTTCCTTCCCCTGCACTCTCAGAGCTCTGCAGACACAGTCACAGAACAGAGAGAGCCAAGAGTTGTCCAGAGGCTGCTGTAGAACCCACCTGCATTGCATGCACCGCTGGCCTGCTGCTACAATGCAGAGACAAGGTGTTCATAACCATTTTCCTCTCTCAATAATTTGCTGCAGTTTCAGGAGCTTGAAAGGTCGGGGGTCACAAGAAAGTGCTTTCCAAAGCCACCTTTGAGACGAAAACACAGAGGCTGCAGCTTTGATTTATAGCTGCTTTGAATCAGTTCTAAAAGTCTCTCTATAAAAAAAAAAAAACCAACAATTTTGTATTTCAGAGATGGATCTCAGCTTTTAAGATATCAGGATGATTTGAAGGACTACCAAAATGCAGAGCCTACAGACACGTACTTTGTTCAGACCGCTAAACCTGGCTCACAGTTTGGACAAAAATAATCCTATTTTAAAAACTGCCAGAATATATGGATCAGAAATCTTTCAGTTTTTAGAAACCTAGCATTTTGTTAAGGTGAAGAACTCTCAATGTTCTATTTTAAGTTTCAAGAAAAGCAAGCTCTAGAATTCTTCATAAATATCATCCTTTGATTCACAAGGGAAGTATTCTCCTTTTATCCCCTTGTAATTCAGAAAGAGGAAGGCATTTAGAATATTTTCCTCCAAAATAGCATTCCCCTGGTTATCTAGATCAGAGGTCTGCCTACAAAAGTGATAATGAAACTGCAGAACTATTTCAGTAGAAGCTTGGCTCCAATAAATTACGTGACTACTTTAAATAGATGTTATGCATCAAACTAAAGTTCTCAATCTTATTTTAGCATAACACCATATTCCTAGAATATTTTATCTCCTAGTTATATATTAAACTTGCAGTTTAAATCAACATATAAAGGAAAACTATTGCAGGACTTAGTTACTCTTGTACAAAGCAAAATGCAGAGGATGTTCCTAGAAAGCAAAGGCTGATAAGAAAGCTAATAACAGGGGACATTTTGCTAATTTATTTTGAATTTGGGTTTGATCTTTTTTGCTTTTATGTCCCTTGAGTGCCCTCAGATGTAGATTGTTCTAGCTGCTCTTCCCATCCTTTGGCCCTTGGAAGGGGATGGGTGCTGGTTTCTCCAGTTCTTCACCCTGCAAACATGAGCAGATTTCAAGGGAGGGGTATTGCTGGCTCTCCTTCTTTTCCAAGAACATATTACAAGAAATTCTAGATACAAGGAGCAAATCCTCATGCACGGGATCTGTTTGGAACAACTGCCTTTAAACCACACTTTGAGAGCTGTCTGAAAGGTTACATTGGCAGGGCAGTTCCAGCTATGAAAGTCTGTGAGCAAACCACGAGCCAGGCGTGAACCAAAGGCAAAACCAGAAAATACCAAGCCAAAAAAACATTCAATGAAAGGGGAAAGAGAGAGTTTCTCAGTGAGCTTCACAAATCAGCATGCACCAGGGAGGTGATATTCACATCCAGAGCGTGTGGGGGTGGCGGGGGGTGGCTTTGTTTGGAGAACTGTCATATTTCTTCAGGCAGTGGTCACACCACACAGGGCTCAGAGCTTTGATGCTTCTATTTCCCATAAAGGCTTCAGCACTGCCTGCTGCCTTCCTTCCTCGCAGAACTGCCCTACGAAACCTGCTATCACCTTTCCTCCACCTCTTCTACACCACATACATCCACAGGCTGTGCATGCTTCTCTAAACTTATGGAAATATACTAAAAACAGTAACTTAAGGCATGCATGGAGGGCTTTTAAAAATAATTTATTCAAAGCTAAACACCAGAGAAAATCTAAGGTCATGGAGGTTTAAGTAGCAATTAGCAATGAATATTTTGTTACTGAATTTAGCTTCTTTTTTTCTGCTTGCAAAATATGTAGGAGTAGAGTAAAAAGGTGTCATATTCGGCATTACTTACTAATTTCCATGCAAAACATTTGATAGGATGGTATTTTCAAACCTCAGGTGGAGATATGCAGCATAGAAACTTTTAGGCATGCATTCCTGTCATGATTTTGTTACCAGTGAAATGCAATACCAATCAGCACAATATAGGACTCCTTTCCAACTATAATTAAATATATATGTTGAATTGACATTCATAATGTTTGAATATTGGAAAATTGAGTTGATTTTACATAAACGTCCCTGCTACAAAAAATACGTATCTCAAGGCAGCAAATTTTTAAAGTTTTTTCTTTCCTATTCCAAAAGAAATGGCTTTGATTCAGACATGTATTGTCAATATACATATCCAAAACTTGTGCTTGCTGAGTGCTTGAGAGTAATAGTTTTCAAAACAGACAGATTACAATTATCAGATTGCTGATTTGCTTCATCTAGCAAAAGTCAGCGGGAAATGACGCTGTTCTGCTTCCAGAGTTTTCTCCTGGAGAACCGGGACAGTTCAGTTTTGTTCAGCTTCTGGAGGTTCTGGCAGGGCTCCCGCACTGGGGAAACACAGAACCCCTTTCCCATGGCTCCTGGACAGGCAGCAGCCAAGGAAATGCTGCTCCGTGTGAACTGGAAAGCCCAGACTTCTCCCAGGCTGTGGGTGGGATTCAGACAATCACTGCCCTTAAAACTGACCAGGGAAGAGAGAGCTGGACAAAAGCTCCTCATGGCATCAGACAGCTTGTGCTCAACACATCCCATCTTCCTTCTGCTCTGACATCCTCTAAACTGACAAAGTCAATGGATACAATTTCTTCACTATGAACTGGGGTTCCTTAAACAAGTTTTCTAAGCCATTCCAAAGCATGGAAGTTGTTTTTTTTTTTGTTGTTTTTTTGTTTTGTTTTGTTTTTTTTTTTTTTTAATAGGGTTCAATCCAATTCAGATCAAAACCCAAGAAAAAGAAAGAAAACAGACAGGGGAACAATTGGAAACCCCCCCAGAACCAAAATCCAAACAAAAACCACAACCCACAATCCTGCTATTTGGCCTACTTCACGCTTATGCTTAAATTTAGCATCCAAGAAATTCATACTTGACCCACATTTAAACAACACCAGTACTTTTAAGAGATCTTCTTTGCATAAGCAGTAATGTTCAGCTGTTTGAAAAGCACTTGGAGCTCAAAATGCATTTGCTGGGTTCTGTCCATACTAAGTTTATTCAGCTTTGTGCACAGCACTGGGCCCCTCCCCAAATGTAAGAGCATGCAAACAGTCAGGAACTATTCCTGTTCTCTGTCACCACCCTGTGAGCTCCCACAGCAGGAGCACACATTCCCTGACAAGAGTTGTCATTCTGAGCTGACCTGGAAATGACCCTCCTGATGCTTTATGGCTACATGAAAACAAGAATTCTGAACACATAAACCCACAGCTCTCCAAGCGAGCACTCAAAGCAGAAGAATTGCTTATGTATATTATGTATGTGTGTAAATGTTCACTCTGAAAACTTATTTTCAAGCTTCTAAATAGCTCTATAACTATCATACTTTTGATAAGGTTTTAGAAAATATCATCAGAGACTTTTTTGTCCTCTGACACCCCAGAATGCAATTTCTTCTCTTAAAACATCAATTTGCTTTTGCTTTGCCCCTTGTCATAGCACTGGTCATAAAGAAACCACTGAGCATCAGCTCAGAGAAACTCTCTAGAATACACTTATTTTGTCACCAAAGGAAGGAAAAAAAAATTAAATAAACCTCTCCCCCTTTTCTCAAGCAGTAACTGAATTAGAACTTCAGACCTTCAAAGTATTCTAATTTGCCCAGGGCATTTCTGACCCCCACATGCCCCAGTGCTGTGACATGGATGGCACATGTGGACCTGACCATGGAAGGCATCCTCTTGCAGACTGCCCATCCTGGAAAATAAAACTCTTTCACTTTCTCCATTCCAACCTAGATCTAGAAACGTCTTCAATAGTTCTAGCTAGCTTCACCATCACACCTCAGCTGTTGTAAACACTTTAATTTGATGAGATCTGACATTCCTTTGTGCTTTGTTCTGCTCTGACTTGCTACAAAGGATTTAGGAAGGTGTCTGATAAAGCATTAATACATTTATCTGTTTTTATGCAAAGAGAAACAGCAAACTTCCTTTTTCATGCACTGGAATTAAAGTCAACATGATCATAAGAATATGTTAACATAGTAAAATCTCTGATGAATAATTCAGGCTCTTAGGAGTGAAACACTGAAGGAGACAGTTTCAGATGACTGTGCTGACAGGCTCTGATGTCCAATATGTTCAGTGCAATAGAGAATGAGTTGGAAGGCCCATGAATGTAATTTTTCTAGTTCATTTACTTCTCAGTAATAATAAAGGGCATCATGTTTTCATTTAAATTCCATACTGGAGAGACTGGAACACTCATGCTAGAAATGAAAAGTGCATCACAATGACGTCAATACCCAGATGCAGGAATGAGTCAGTCGTGTGCTTCTGACCGAGACAGCACTGAGAGGAGTTAAGAAAAAAAACCCAACAATATGACCACAATATTTACAATAAGAAGCCACATGTGAGTTAATACCACATGTGAATTTTCTCCTCCACTGGCAAGTTCAGGTTGGTATGAGATGCTTTCTCTAATGCCTTTAGGGTACGTGCTGGGCTCAGGCCAGGCTGCCCATCCATCTGTAAACTCCAGTAAATAACTCCTGAATTTGTTTACACACAGCCTTTTATCCCTCCCAGGCTAAGATTTCATAAAGTCAAAACAGCTTGCCTGAATCTCAAAGATTTGAAGTGCTGGCCCACTGACGGATTTTGCAAACAGAGACCAAGGAGAATGCATTACAAACATGAACAGCAAAGCATTCAAGTTAAGCTTTTTTGTGCCAAACAAACCATTAAAACCCTCCCACAAGATGCTCAGTAGTCAAGTTCATGGAATCACAAGCATCATTTTAAATAATTTATATAATCACACACAGGTCTATTGAGCACAATTAACCTCCACTGCTAAATCTCTCAGGAAGAAAAACCAAACAAAAAACCACCAAACCTTTCACTATCGCACTTCTAATTAGTAAATACCAGATTTCTCTAATTGCTAGAGAAACAAAGCTCACTTGTCACAGCAACCACCCTGCAGGTCGGCAGCACGGGGAAAATGCAGCACAACAGCACTGCACGGACCTGAAAGAGCTGTTCTCACCAAGTGGACACATCACACATCCCTTTATCACCTGCCTCAAAGCCCTTCCTCAGGTGGGGGCATCTCACAAGCTGCTGAAAGCTTACACCTGTCAGCTCTGGTTTTCTCCAAGCTTCCTGGTCTTTCTCTGCAATACACAAGCAAAGCAGAGCTATAAAACAAGGAGTGTTGGCCAACTGCCTCCAGTGCCCATCAGTGGCTGCTCAGACAGAATAAACCTGTTCCCTCTGCAGATCCAAACCCGTTCCCTCTGCAGATCCAAACCCGCTCCCTCTGCAGATCCAGTCATCGCCACTGGGCTGCCCAGGACTCAAGGGCCATCAGGCACTTAAACGGGCTGGTGTTACCCATCATAGCAAATAACCCTTTTTAAGGAGAAAACCAAGCTCCTTGCCCCCTTCTCAACACTGTGGACTTCTTCCAGTCAACCCACACTCATTCTGGTAAGTTCTGACACACGGGAACCTCTTTCTGTGTACAAACTCCGAGGCTGAGCCAGACCTGGCTGGTAACAGGAGAGCTGGTTTGCAAAGTTCCAGCTCTCCTTTGGCTCCGAGTCAAATGCACACAGAAAATGCGGCCCAAATCCCAAAGCTGAAGCACAGACCAGTGGTTTATAGATTGGTGCAAGATGGAAGTCCCTACAGACTGGATTTTTAAAGGCATTTTGCCAATCAATGCAATATTAAGAGGTAGATATTTGCACCTGCAAGCCCTGGAAGGATCTGAAGGTCTGGCTTGGCAACTGTCCACATCACTGCCCCACGAGAAATATTTTTAACTTAGCCTCTCATACATAGAGTTGTCTTTCCAACATTGCAAAATTAAATTGCATCAAAGCTGTAGGATAAAACTAATTAATGTTTTGACCATTAAGCCATAACTCTGACAAAGATATAAGATTTTAAATTACCTTTTGTATGATTTCAACAGAAGCTTATTATCAAAATGTCAGGTGCAATCAATAACATTACCTTTTGGTATATCCCAGTGTACATGATTTATTTGCACTAATGTTCCATAATTACAACTAATACAAAACAACTCATCAAATTCACATTCTGACACTAGTTCATCACAGATAACAAATCAATATGCAACTTTCACCCTGCTGGCTATTTAACATATTTTTAAAGCAGCTCCATGATCCTTAAACAAGCCAGTGAGTCATGGTCCTTCATACAGATTCTTATTTGGTTTTGTGTGTGTGAGTGTGTATATATAGAGAGAGAGAGAGAGAGAGAGAAAACTGACCGATGCTTTTTGTCTGCCCATTAAAATGTTTTACAAACTTGAAAACTTCCCATCAGGTGAAATGCTTGAGTGTTTGACAAGTGAGAGAAAATAAGCCAGCTTCTACTTCCTTCCAGCTCGTGTGGTTTATTTTATTGGATTACAGTTATTAGGAGCTGGGGGAGGAAGGTGGGCAGCAGAGGGGGGGTTAGGTTTCGTTGTTCAGCCGACAATGTAACTTACTCATTTTGGCACGTACTGCAGTGCCTATTTTTACTCAGCCCATCGCTCCGCTCTCCCCAAGATGTGCCTGCACCCACACACCACTTGTGCGCTGTACAAGTCACACTCCTTATGTAATGGTTTGGGATTGGGAGCCCGGGCTGGAGGCAGAGCCTGTGGAAAGGGGAGCAGGTTTGCAGAAAGGATCCAGCTGGGACAGGGGCAGCAGGAGCAGGTGGGGACCCTCCCAGCTGGGGGCTGCTCATGGCTTGGGAGGTCCTGAGCAAAAGCATGGACGGAAAGAATGAGCACTGCCAACCTTGAGAGCACAGATCACATCCAGTCAGTCTGACAGGCAAGGATTTACAGCATGAAAGTCTCTGTCACATCATTCAAAATGACCAGTGGAATTTTTTCATTCAAAGTGGCCAGTGGAGTTTTTTCAATATTTTTTTTTTCTCCTTATTAAAAATCTATTTTTGACAATACCATACCATGGTAATTAGTAATGTATTGCTATACTTCTGTACTTTGGTACCACCGACTTTTGCTCCCTACACATAAAAATAAAGTTTAAAATTAAAGGGAATCTCTCATTTTCCCTATCATTTAAAAGCTATAATTATAAAGTAGATATTTCAAACTTCAGTCAGTCACATGTCTTGCTCCTTCACATTATCTAAAAAAAGGATCAGTTTAGAAGAGAAATGGAAACTGAAGTCAAACCAGTCAAATGAGGGGTTTTGGCAAAACTATATGCTGCTATTTGCTCACGTGAAAATCTTGATAGGAAGTTAAAACTAGCTTAACAAACTACTTTACATGATGAAACTGTTCTTGAGTATATTCATAGATTTCATTCTTAGAAAGGAAATTTTGAATTAGAATATTTTAATGAAAATCTATTTTTCCTGTCTTGCTAACAAACAATTACATCTCTTTTTAGAAATTGTCATCAATCGCATTCTAGAGATCTTAAACAGTTCATACACAAACTACAAAATATTAAAATGACCTGTATTTGTCCTGATATAAGAAATGGGGAGGGGGAAAACCTGTATACCAGTATAGAAAAATAAAGAAATATGTTAACCACCAAACTTAGCTATCTTATAAAAGGACGGAGAGCAGTGGAACTGAAAAGGCTCAGGACTCCAAAGGCTGTAGGGTGACTCCTATCCCTGTTCCCTTGCCCTGCTGGCTGCTCAGCAGCTCAACAACAACTTCTCTGCACAAGTCCATTACATGGCTCCTAAAGGATTTATATACAGCAGATGAGATGTGTGATCGTGTTGTCCACAATTACTTTGCAAATGACTGCCAACAAGATTCAGCACTGAATACATTTCAGAGGAAGGGCAGTTAAACATGCTAAAATATTACTATTAAATGATATAATAATTGAGATGATAAGCACAACAGACAAGCTTTCAAGATTCCCCACAAGGAAACCAGCAGGCTTTGCTGTGCTGTCTGGGGAGACAAATGCATACAAATAGCTAATAATAGTAAAAGAGAGTCATTGACTAATTCAAAAGATATAGTGGTTTTTCCTTCCTACTGAGATTAAAATTATACAACAAAAATAAAATACTAACAGGCTAATTCCATCATCATCATTATTATTAGTCTGTACAGTTTATGCAAATGTTAACAAGGGTTGTCAAGACAGTTCGATGATAAAGCATATGCAGCAGACAGATTGGTTCAGTTTAGCATCTGAATTTACATTTTAGCTAAACAGAAGAGTTTAAATATGAATTTAATTTGAATTAAAATATACAAAAGGATTTTCATAAACTGACCTTGTTCCCTATAGATCTACGCAGTTACTTTAGCAGATTTCTTTCTAAAAAGACACAAGATGGGTGATGGGAAAGTGAATGAGCCTGGCAAAGTAAACCTTTCTCTTCCTGCTCTGCTTTTCCCAGGGCCATGGACAGACTGTGAGCATGGCAGGTCTCTAGAAACAACCCAGAGCCCAGTGGGGGCCTGTAGACTACAAAAATATATTATTTTTGTAGCTCTTTACTTAATCTCGAGAACTATACATTGAAACAAAGTCTGGGATTTTTTAGCCCTGTGGAGCAGTGCCAATACCCTCTAGGTCTTTTTGCTATTTCTGCAGAAATCACAATACCTTCTATAAAGTCTAGACACAATTTTCACAATGTAAGCTCTAATAGGACACCAATATTGCTGTTCCCAGTGCTGTTCCCAGAACAGACATCTGTTGTTGACAAAGCAACACTGTACATCTGGAACAATTTAATATTTTATTTGAATATATTATTTGAATAAGATTGAATATCTTTAGTTTTAGATAAATACAAACTTAAGTTCAATTCTACAGATACAAACTTAAGTCCATCCAGTGCTATGGATATAGAAAATCCGTCTGCCTCAGGCAAACAGAAATGCTGAAATGTTTTGTCATTTTATTAGAACTCCCTTGGAATAATGTTGGCTTTTCATCCATACACAAAGCACACTGCAGAATAAGATTGGAAGGTAGGCTGTGAAAATCACAGAATATTACCTCAAAGTGAAATCAATGACTTCAGCACTGATGATTTTGATGACGTGGAAAGACATCATTCAGTCATCCAGAAGAAAAGACTGACAGAACAGGAAATAACAACTAACTGTGGCAGTACCCAAAATGGAAACAGCAAAAAAAAAGCCATGTGTTTTCATGGCACCTTAAGAAATCAAGAGATATCTGCTCAAGTTATGCTTCAGGACCTGTGATATCCATTGGCACATTCCCAAAGGGCTCCTCTGCAGCAGCACAATGCTACAGTCACGTGCAAGCGCTGCTGCACCAAAGTTCCTTTTCTCCATAAGGTGACTACAGCTGCTTTCCTACCATTCATTACAAGGCTTCATAGTGTGAATGACATCACAGTATTAAATCTTTTTTCTTACTCTAACTGCATAAAGGAATAAAATTGGGATTATGCATGCTGGCACACACACCCTCTGCATCTACAGGTCATAAAAGCAACAAATCCAGTAAATTGCCGTCACCGTTTTGCCAAGCAAAAATGAAACACATCATCACCTCCATAAAAAGAAAACCTTCTAAGTCTTGAAAGTCAGTGATGTATTTATATAAAAAGTGATCTAAGTATTAATCTTCACAGACAGCATGAACTTGAGAAAAAGGATTTTGAATTTCAATTCTTATGCTACTGATACTTAGCAGTAGTTTGAAAGTATCCTGTTTGCTGAATGTTTTTATGCCATGGCAAAAGAAGTGTTGTATTACAGCTCATTAGTGCACTATTGTACTACTGAGCTCAAACTGTACCTTTCACACAGTTGCCCCCCCCCAAATATTAATTTGTTTGGCTGGCTTTTTAGCAATAACAGGAGCAAGGAAAAAAAAAGTGCAAATAAACAAGAAATGTCCTAGTGTGCATTTCAGAGGGAAGGAGGGAAATTATATTAAACAAGAATTGTGACCTACTGGAAAGCAAAGATTATTCATACATGGATGTCCAGTGGGGAGCTGGGACCATCTCGTGGGCATGGAGATCCAGGCAAGCAGTGAGAATCTAACTGAACTGAAAATAGCAGCAGAGAAATTAAATTCAAGGGTAGATGGGGAGAAAAAATGCCAAACAAGAAAACAATCCACAGAGAGCACAGAGGATAAGAGGAAAGACTGGGAAAACATAATTTAGGAGGGTGCTAGAAGCACAGAGAAACCTTTCTTAGAGTAAGGAAGGCCATGCATAAGATTCCCCTGGCACTGAGGTTTGGTTATGGTTCAATGGAGACTCCTGCAGTAGTTTTATAACATATAATTCAGATGGGAAAGAAGAACATAGCTGAAAATAAAACCAAATCACCAGACTCAAGGTGTTGATCTGGAAAAAGCATATCCTAAATGGTCTGCTCTCATCACTCAGCCAGAACAGTTCAGTTTGGTGACTACAAATGCAAAGACAAAAAGAGAGATTCTGAATTTGTGCTTTGCTTTCCTCCAGAATGCAAAGTTTTCTTATGACGACAGATGCTTGCTAAGATTATTGTTTTTGTAGCTGCACTAATCTTCTCTGAGATTTGCATTCACATTATTTTTTTGTGGAAGAAAGAAGAATGACATCTTTAAGAACAGAAAAGCAAAACAAATTCAGGGAATTTATTATCAGGGTCTATTAACATAGACAGATATCTCAAGAGCAAAGCAAGAAGGCCTAAGGGATGTACATCACCATTTGAATTTTCAAGCTCAGTTTCCATTTGCAGGAGTTTGTTTGGAAAAGCTTTTTGGAAAAAAAAAAATAGAAAGAGGCAGAAAGGAAGATTTGCTCATTAGCAATTCCTGCTGAAGCTGCATAAACCAGAGATTTGTAATGGCAATGTTTTCTGCTTCCACAGATATGAAAAATATATAGCTTGTAATTACAAAAATGAGATATAACTAATGACACAGTTGAGTTTTAGATAATGAGATGGTATCTTGGAAAGCATAATTACAGGATCAAGGGTGAATTTGAGGCCATTTCAGTGCCACTGTTTTTCTAATGGCTCCCAGATTTCCATTCATTGATATAATAAAAAACATTTGAATTAAGACTCAGTAAAATTCAAGTTGAGCTTTCTTCACATTTCTGAAAATCTCTCTTCTTTGGCCTGACTAAAGAACAAGGGTGCAGTGCCAGTAAAAGAAGTGAAGTGCAGCAGAAAGTGCAGAGTCTGCCAAGGTGGAAAAATGACAGAGGAAAACCAAGAGAAAACAAGGGAAGGAGACCTGCAACACAGCACTACCAAAATCTACCTCATTTTCCAGCCCCACTGAGGTGCACTGGCACAGGAGCCCAAAGAGATTCAGTGGAGGGCAGGGCTGAAACCATGCCACATTCAACAGTCAAAATAACCTTAGTGGTGCAAGTCCAAAATGCCCATTAATTGGTTGTTGAAAAACAAGGGCAGAAAAGGCCAACCCTTTTGGAAAACTTAGGACAAGTCTGAATTTTGACTGTGTTGCACAGTAAAGAGAAAACAACTGCAAAGCAGAAACTGAGATTACAAAGCATCTTCCTGGCTGCCTTTATAAACTCAAAACTCCCAGAGATGTTTTGGTTTGGGGGAAGCCCATCAGGACCACTTTGAACTCTGAATTGCACCATTCCTAAAAGGGCAGGTGTGGTATTTTTCATAAGTAAAGTTTATTTTTCCTCTTGGCTGATGGGATGACTGCATATGGCAATTTATCTTCATCTGTAGAAACACCTCTCCTGATACTCCTTCATGACATGTCCTTTAAATTATTGTGCTTTCCACTCTTCCATTATCTCTTTCAGTGCACATCCGTGCTGCTCCACGGGGCTCTCCTCCTGCTGTTCTTACCCAGGCAGGACTCCAGCAACGCCCCTAGGAGTCCCATATGAGCACACTCACTGCACACAGGAGACATTTTATTCCTTAATTATTGAAAAACTAAGAGGGGAAACAGTCTTCCCTTCCCCTCTTTAGTGCATTGCATTCAAAAGCCACAAATATAATTAACTGTTGGCTTCAAAGGCCTTCCTCTTAGTACCAGTCTCTCTTGCACTATTCTTCTGGTACAGTGGAGGATTATTTTACTAATTTTCGATATCAGGGACATTTTTTACTACAAGGAACTGGACCTAAAGTGAACCAGAGAGCTCACTCACAAACCTAAACTGTTCAGGCCAAGGGCCCTCTGTGCCTGATGGCAAAGTACTGAGCAAGGGGGTCCTGTTGGGTGGGAAACCCAAACAAAAGCAAACCTGGGCATCAGACAGAGGGAGCCACTTCTTCCCCAGGACATGAGGCAGAACAAGCCAGGACTGCTGTACAGGGCAGCCTGTGTTTTTCAGGTGTGTGAATACCAGTAAATGAAGCTACTAATGATACCAAATTAGCTATTCCCTCTTGGTGCACCCAGCCTGGTTCACTGCTGGTTTATTCCTTTTTGTCATTTTGCACTCTGCTTTCCTCTCCTTCTTACACAGACTCACTTTAACTCATAAGTTGGCTAAAAACAAGTGGGAGAAGTTTCAGGAACTACAGCTTTAACGCTTGTGCCAAGCTCTCCTCCCCAAGTTCCTCTTTACAGTTTGAACAAATGGTTTCAAAATAGTCAAATGGTTTTGGTTTTATAAACATTTAATGAAAGTTTAATTAACTGATGAAAAGGGACAGGAGTGGGAGAATTATGCAATGGAAATATTTTCTGTGAAGCACAACTTCTGCTTGAAGAGCCTTATAAAAAACAGTCACTTCCTAGGATCAAGATTTCTGCAGAACAGCTCCTTTGTGACCGATTGAGAAAGCACAAATCTAGAAAATACATTATAGTCGTCCTGCATGTGGCTCTTTCCCTGAATTTTCAAGCATAAAATGAATCCATAAGGGGCAAAAAGTAACCAACCTCACTAAAAAAAATCTAGGACTACTTTGGACAGATTATTTTCTATATTACTGATATTTGCATAAATTTTTGGAACAGCACAGAATGCATGCTGAAGGGAAATAAAGGAATAAGTCGTCTGCATTTCCCCTGCAGTTTGTCAATTTTATCACTTTGACCACACCACATTCTAAACCAGTATCAGCACCATCAGCAACTTTTGCAGTACATCTGATTTTTTGCAGGAGGCCTTTTGAACTCATGGAAAAGTATCCACTGGTAACTGTATATTCCCAACTATGACTCACTACCACTTCTAGAGATGTATTTTTTGACATCAACAACAGTGATGTTGCACCTATAAAATAGATTAATGGCTGGATATACTGATTAACATCCCGGTGTGAGTCCTCACACCAAAATAAGCACTCCAGAGGATCTGGAACATCTACAAAACTGGAGCCAACACTGTTTTGCTTAATCATACTTAACACATTCAACCCATTCCAGGTCTCTTCTTACATCATTAATTAGTCTCACAATCAATCTTTTACAACACAATATTTTTTGCCCACATTTAGCCAATATAACTGTTACTATCTAACTATAACTGTTACTAACTAACAATAACTTTGTGTTCTAGCCATCCCTGATGTTAAACATGTCCCTTGACTCTTATTTTCCATTGTGTCTGTTGAGAGATTCATCTCACAGACCAGAATCACTCAGTTCCAGTGCTCGGACTTTCCTCTGGCCTCACCATCCACTCAATTGATGTGGGATTTAATTTCTTGTCTCACTCAGTCCAGCCTACTGTCTTTATTTCTTAACAATCTCAAGCACCCTCCAAACAGTTCCCTATCCTCTAAAGACTATTACTTTGACTATTCTAGGAGCAGATCCCACCACAGATTCCATGTGCTAACCTTGCGTATTCATTATATATATATATAAACATATTTATATAAAAATATATTACATGTACATATTGACTAATATACACATATAACACATTTATATTAACCTGCCTGTTTCCACAAATGTGCCTACAATTCTCCAACAATTACCCCCAGAAATTGTAAAGTACCAACGTTGGAACAGGTCTCTGAGACATCAGTCTCAGAAATATGTGACAGCACTAAACTTGATGGATCACTTTGGAAGCAAATGATTCATTTTCTCTGAAATTATGGACTTTGCCTCTTCATCAAGAAGAAAAGCCACTGCAGAACAATCAGTTGCCACATCTCTCAGGAAAGTAAGTTTCCCTGCAAAATCCTGCATGTTTAAAGAATAGAATCTTTTCAGTATCAGATACGTGCAAACAGGAACTGAAAGAACATTGAAAGTTGTTGAAAGAATTCTCCACAGTTGAATAACACCAGCTATAAGTGCTACTGGAGAAAAGGATGAATAAGAAGGGATACTTCTGTATTCTAAAGTGAAGTCAGCTGGCACACAGCACAGCACAAGATCAGTGTGTTTGGAAATCTGAAAGGCCAACCCTGGAAATCACAAAGAGCACTGCAGAGCAGACACGTCTGTGAGTCAGGGAAAGGTAAACAGCTGCCTGTGTGCATTTGGGGATTCCATGGTGAAGGATATGTGTTCTAGGAGGCCAGGAAAATAGGTTGAGATGTCACAGCACAGTTAGAGCACTGGGAAAGGCAGATATCTTAGCACAAGGAGTCCTGTGACACTTGCAACCTAGAGCAATTTGGCTCCCAAAGTCCCTTTCTGGAAGGGGTTGCCAAGGTCTGCATCAAGTCTCACCTTCAATTGGATTAGAGGAAAAATAGTTCCCATGCTCAGGAACATGCAGGACGGGAGCACAGCTCCAGACAGCTGCTTCACATGTCCACATAAGGAAGGGGCACAACTGGCTACATCTTCTGTCATGAGTAATCCCCCAATGCTGCCACAAAGGAGAAGGACAATGCAGATTCTTAAGATATTTTGCCAGTTAGAGATGGTGAGCATATCACACACAACCTGGTGGCAGCTGTGTTTCTGATAACCAGCTCCTGCTCTGACTTCCAGGGGTGAAACCCACAGCAAAAAGGAAGAACATCTTTAAAAATTGGAGTGGAAGCCTCCAGCACAACAAACAGGGAATAATTTCTTTAAATGCATGGCATTTCTTACAGCCTAAATACGCCAGAGGCACAACAAACCTC
Organism: Regulus satrapa; assembly: GCA_013396955.1. NCBI lineage: Eukaryota > Metazoa > Chordata > Aves > Passeriformes > Regulidae > Regulus > Regulus satrapa. Next base: position 184,416 of record VWZN01022518.1, read on the forward strand.
TCCCCAGCTGGAGTCAGATGAGCCCCAGGGATGTCTATGCCAGGAGCACAAATCCAGCACTGTAGAGGTGCTGGGCAAATTCCAGCAGCTCTACTACCAGAGTGGAAGAGGACAGATAAATAAGGTAGATAATAAAAAGCAGATAAATAAGGTAGATAAGTTAATCAAGTGCTTAGATCCAAGAATCAGGCCCAAATTTCCTCCAGTTTGATGAAAGATTATTTAAAAAGGACTCCTGAATTTCCCTTCCAGCCAATGCACTTTATTAATAAGAGTATTCTGAGAGCCACCCTCAGCACAGTGAGCTGTGGGGAATTGAGACCTGGAGGAGGCTTTATCACCCGTAATTCCCTGCTTCCAGGCCTCAGTTTTCTCCTGGTTAAACACAACAAAGACAAAACTAATTTTTATTATATCAACAGGAATTAAGGGCATTTGGNCATGGATCATTAGCAAACATACTGCTCCCTATCTCTGCATCTTTCTTCATGCACTTACATTGTAAATTTTTCTTCCTGGGTAGCTGTGGGACAATTTGGAAGACAGCTCAGCCCAAAAGAGGACCCAGGCCATTCATAAACACTCAGAACAACAGCTGGGGTCCCAGTGCATGGCTTAGTAGAAGGGCGAGAGCCATTAATGGGAGCCAAAGCCCAGGAAAACCCACCTTTCCATGTTATGGGCCACTGAACTGCTGCCCCAGCACAGGCACCAGCTACAGCAGAGGGCTGCCATCACTTGGGTTTGATTTGAAAACCAACACCCTGCCAGAAACTCTCCAGAGAGCTGGCTTCAAAGGCTTGAGCTAAACCAGCAAAATAGCCCAACCACCCATGAAACCCAAATGCTGTGAGCAATCCCACTGGCCCCAGAGGACTCCTCACCCATTTCTCCCCTCTCAGCACAATTTATCCCTGACCAGAAAACTGGGAATGAATGTATCTGCACAGCACCATGCAGGAAAGAGAGGAGTTGAGGGAAAGTCTGTATGCTTCAATGCATCCCAAACTGCAGGCACTGCAGAGGTTAAATGCTCTGCCCTCTGTTTCCCAGGCACTGGATCCTGCTCCAGCCCTCACAAGGCCAACACAGCTCTCACAAGAACCACTCTGCAATCCTCTGCAAAGGTATGGCCCATCCTGCAAATAACTTCTAATTTCCTAACCCCAGGAAAACTTAAACTCCTCAGCAGCACTAACAGGATCAACACACCATGGCTCTTAGGGGGAGCTTATCCAAGGATTTATGTAAGGTCTGAACTGACTAGAAGATCATTGGTTATTTTTAATTCAAGTACTTTTTTTTTTTTCAACTTTAATACAGATATTATTTTGTTTTTTAATGTTGGACGTAGAACAAATATAGGTTTGGGAACCCAATGAGCCCATGCTACAAAAACCATTTTCAGCAGTGCTGCACTGCTAGAATTGCCAAGGTCCCTTCTTCTGTCACATACTGAGACTATTCATTCCCCACACAATCATTCAATTTCCACTTTGATTTTATTATACTCAGATATGATGCAACCGGTATTTAACAATGCATTACCATTTTCAAGGGCAAATATTTTTCTGTAATCCCAGCTATGTCATTATTCTCTTTCTATTACACATACTTTAAATGTCAAAATCCATCTCCTAGAACTAATCAAATATAAAACAAACCTAGCAGGAGAAAGTGAGATTGAAAGGGGTATTCCAGATGAAATAAAACCTTACATGTCCTTTTCTAAAAGGAGACCCTGCCTATATTTTAATTCATTTTTTCAGGTTTTGAAAAGATGTCCCAGGGACAACATTTGGAAGACCAGGTTTATGCCTGTCACAGCTCTGATGAAATTACCCCCAATTTGGGGCAGTACATGTCTAAACATCAAAGAAGAATTAACCTTTGTGTTATATAAGAGATGGGGAAGAAACACACTGTCATCATCTCTGATATTAGCTTTTCACTCCAAATGGGCCATCAGGAAATGTAAAAGTACAAAGAAAATGTTAATGCAACAAATAACTATTTTATGAAAATAGAAGTGTCAACATCAGATATTTCCATAAATTCCTTTCCCTAAGCAGTTTGCCAGAACTACTTTACTCTCCCAGTAGTGTTTTACTGGTGGTATAGTTGGAGGCCTGAGGGTTGTATTAATCTTACATAATGCACAAATAATTTGGTATCTTTACATGCAGCTGTTAAATTTTATCTGGTGCTGCAAACACAACTAATTTTACATTTGTAGAACAAAAAAAAAATCTTTCTGGGAGTTGGTTTTTGTTTGTTTTCCTAATAAGAAGTCCTAAAATATTGCCTCTTTTCATGTTGATATAATTATCTTTAAAGTGTTCAGTGATTTAAACTGCTTTTTCTGTTTGGAAGTTTTAAAACTGTAAACAAGTTCAAGACATAACCTTTATTTTCCAGGGCTTTTAATCAGTTCAGAAAACACTTCCCATTTGGGCACAGCTAAGTTTCTGACAAAGGTGGAGCAACACCACAGTTCCTTTCCTGGCTTAGCACAGATAATGTCTGGACTGGATAAAAGGAGCAATCTCACCTGGGCTTCCAAAATTTTCATACAATTCAACACAGTGAAATGCTCTTTTTAGGATCTAGCTCCTTCAGTAAGTATGGAAACACATCAAGTCTTAAGCTATCTGGATTCTACTTCTAGGCTACAGCTGGAATTCCATTCCCATCTTGATCTGCTCATTTACATTTCCACTGAGACCTTGTGCATTGGTCTCCAAATGCTGAATAACACCAGCTAGTGTTTCTGCCAATTTACCTCTTCCTCGATTCAGATAAAAATTTTGATATATACTTGTCAGGGTCTTCATACTTGAAACCAATTCTGAACATTCTTTGACAAAAAGTAGATTTATTTTTGTAGGACATTGCTGATAAGACTACAGGCTTGTTTGCAGAATGGCATTTTGTCCTGTCTTCATTACCAAGTGTAACAGTGACTTGCTTTTCTAGAGCAGCAGTGGTGTCATATTTGGGTGCTCTCACACAGATGGGCAAGAAAATGATACCCTCTGTAGTGTTAATTAAACCTACAGCAGCTCTGTAAATATCTGTTCCTCATCTTAACATGCAGATGGCATGAGCTGAAAGAGCTGACAGTGACTTCAAGTGGCTGTTTCCCTTTCCCCTGTTCTGAGGCAGGATAAAAAGCATATATTATCTGCCTTTACTATAAATCATCCAACTGGGCTTTAACCTACAGGGAATTAATCAGTGAAGCACATTCCATGACTTCCACAAGCAACCAGCTCCAATGTTTCACAGTCTCTCTAGTCTTAGGGATTTCCTAAGTCAAAATGTATTATTCGCTTCTCTTATTTTCTGCAACGGCCAGAAAATAATTAATGAAACTTTTCTTCACAACAAACCTTTATATATTGCAAAGTCACAGGAGTCCTTTTTAATCTATAAAACCTGCAGTTCACTCAGCCTGTCCTCACCAGTTACACATGGTCTCTCTTTTTTTCTACTCTTTGAACTCTTCCATTTGTCTGCAGATTCCCAAAAGGTGAAGCACATAATGCACCTCTTTAGGATAACACCCAAACCTTTGCATCACCACTCCAGCATTTTTAGTGGCAACCTGAGGCAGTTTCTTTATATCTGCATACTGTTTACAATGTCAATGGACCTAAAAACAGAGGGGTTTTATTCACTCTAATCAGAAAAGTCTCTGCTTAGGGGAGCCCCATGCTGGGCAGTCAATACTTTTGCCACTGGCAGATTCCCCACTGTGAGTTCCTGCTGCATTTACAGCTCCTTTTAATGCACACAAAATTTTCATGGCACTCCAAAACTGGTGTGCTACAATAGAGATCTTTATAGATGTTTCCCTAAGGTGCAGTGAATCCAATTACATCACTGCACCTTCTTCCTCAATAAATTTTAAGGTACAGATTTGTAAGACTATCTACAGTACCACAAAAAAAAAAAAAAAAAAAAAAAAAAAAAAAAAAATTCCAGAGCTCTGTTAAAAGTAATCTTCCTCTTCAACCTGCTCAAAACACACGAGCCTCAAGTTTTCAAGTGCTTCAGCTGTTTCCAAAGACAGACACACGTTCCTCAAATGAATGAAGTTGAGGAATTTTAGGCAAAAATCAAAGGTGTTCAAATTTCACATTTCTTAAGTACAACTTCAGTAGATGAAGACAAACAGCTTTATTTGCTTTCCAGGAAAAGGTGTTTTTATGGTATAAAATCCTAGCACCAAATACACAGAGATCCAAGTGAAACTGTTCCCTTTTCACATAACATAAAGCTTCATCATATTTCACATAATATAAGGCTTCATTTGCTGGTTTACATATAAAATTTACACACACAGTTGCCATAGAATCCAAAGTAATGGGAAGCACTGGTAAAAAGCAGACATTCCTAGGATGGAGAAAGATGATACTGTGTCACTTTAAAAACAGTTGGGAGTTATTATTCAGCTACAAAACCAGGCAACTTCAGGGGAAAAAAAAATAAATTAATTCGGCATGGTAAACAAATTCATGGCAATAGTTTACACACTTGGGAAGATCTACTTTTATCTGAGGTTTCAAGAAGTGAGTTTTGTGAAGCTCTTATTTATGGAAAGATAATATTTTTAAAACAAGAAACATAGGCAGGGTCACCTGGCTTTCACACCAGGGATTCCTCAATCTGGAATTGAACAACGCATTTGAGCATTTCTCAGATTACATTTGGCAGTTAAAAAATATACACCACCCATACATGTACAGCAAAATCACACCTGAAAACATGCCAGGGACAAAGCAAAACCAAAGGACAAGGCAAAGGAAGAAGGCAGCCAACAAGGACTAGAAAAATAAGCAAGCTGAACATACTGGTGTATTCAGGACTACCTGTCCTCAGTCAACACCAAGGTAACTTCTCTTTCTAATCTTCTCCCTCTTAAACCTGTACTTTTAAAATGGTACACCTGTTTTGACACCTTCAGGAAAAACACTGACATTCCAGTGGAAATTGGACTGTCCTTCAAGTCAGCTCACTTTTCAGCCAGCTCTCCTCCAAACACCCCTCCTGGGTTCAGAAAAGGCCAAATTTCTGCAGAGCATCTTTGGAGCTTCTCAGGGACCCAGCACTGCTCATGCTGCAGAGATTTAGGTCCCCTCATTTCTCACCAAGGGTGCTCAGAGTTATCAGTGCAAGGAGAAAATTATAGAGAAACTGATGAGAGACTTGTTGATGAACATAAATTAAAGAAAAGGCCCTTAATCTGCCAACTCTGTCTCTTAGAACAAGGCAAAGTAAAAGGTGGCATGTCGAAAAATATAATTACTTACCTTCCAGCTGAAATAAATTATAAGCTCTTAAGCTTAGCTGACAGTTCTGAGGCCTGTGGAGCAGGAAGCAAATGAAAGGTAGCTGCTCTGCTAGCTAGACAGTTCTTAAATCTCACCTCGTTGTTTTCTACCCTTCTTAAAGTTACAAAAGGGACTAGAGGTTCTTCTTGAAAGTCAGAACAACATAAAGTACTGGGAGCCTAGCAAGAAGAATATTCTGACACAAGTTCTGCATCTCTTTCAAATCTATTTTTTCCTTCAACCGACGCATATGATCAATAATTTTGGGAGATGACTGGATGGAAATGCTCTTCCTTCCCTGCAGCGCTGAGGCAGTACCCAGACATCACAGCAGACTCAGTCACACACTGCCCGAGGGCAGCTCATCACCCTCAGCCTCATCCAGGGGCAGTGGGCAGGGATAAACCTGAGCTCTGTCATCCAGAGCTCTAAAGAAAATTGGCTCGAAGAGCCAAAAAGGAGCACATAATAATTACTGTACCTGGGCCTCAGCAGCACACAGGGATAAACAGCCCAGTGGGGCTCATGGATTTATGGTGGCTGAGGGATCATGGTCATCATGTATTTCCTGGCAATGAAAATACCTTTCTTGTTTCACCGAGTCCTGCCTTGAATTACCATTTGCACCTTAATTTCTGCAAATTCCTTGATGTGCCAGCTATTTCCCAATGGGCCTGAGAAGCAGAAAAGAGGAAGTCAAATGATGGTGGTGAGGTGCAAAAATTGAAACGGTTGAGGAACTGATATAAACCTGGGGAAATTAATTACAAAAGTGTCATCAAAAATGTCATGGAGAATAGAATCACACATTCTTTTGCTAAAGAAGGGCTAATGCTGAATCAAGAGAAGAAGGAGAAAGCAACTTTCAACATTACACATGAGGTGGAAGCTAATCAAAATGCAGCCATGAAGATGCTATTTCTTCCAAATTACTTTCCCTTCAGCTTGTTAAAATGGTGATAATTTTAAGGAGATTTTTTCCTTTGCAGTTTGAGTACTACTGGGTTTTGTTTTGTTCTTTGGTGCTCCTTATTTAAGTGTAGGTATTAGATTAGGCATCATAACCATCCTTCTCCTCTTCAGACTTATTTTAGAAGACATTAGAAATATTAACAAAAACTTTTGAAAAGCCTGAAATTAGTACACATAGCAAAACTTCTAAATAAAGAGTATAGGTGAATATTTTAACATTTATTATATACAAACATAAATTAGAGTCATCATTCCAATAGATGCCTGGGTTTTGAACCACGAGGTCACAGACCTCTTTCTCTTCCACACACTCTGAGTTAAAGGCAGTGTTCATTAATTGCTGAGCAAAACTTCAAGGAGCTGTTTAGGAAAAATCAAACCAGGCTTGCCTTTGCAAAGGAATAATTGGGGGTCTGAGCTCCAGCTCATACCAGACCACCAAAGACAGAAGCCTGTATCTGAACTCCTGAAGAGGAGCTCCAGGGGACTGAGAAGAAAATAGGAAGTAATGAAAAAGTTAGGGAAGACACACTGTTTGTGTAACCTGTGAAGAGTAGGAGTAGAAAAGTCATGCTCTAAGAAACAAAGCCTTGTCTTATAGTAAATCCAATCTTTTATTTAAATTGTCTTCATTGGAACAGGGTTAGCGTACTATATCAGATTATAACTTTTTCAGAAATTAGGTGAGTGAAATAAAGGGCAGGGGAAATTTTGTACCTGCCCTGTGCTTAGCCAGCTCAGACTGAGGCCCCAGGTTATGCTCATAAGCAGCCACATCCTGCTGCTAAAAGAGGACCAGAGGGAATGGCCTGAAGTTGTGCCAGGGGAGGTTTATGTTGGGTATGAGGAACAGGTTCTTCCCCCAGAGGGTGGTGGGCACTGGAGGAGGCTCTCCAGGGCAGTGGTCACAGCAGCAGCCTGGCAGAGCTCAAGGACAGTGCCCTGAGACCCATGGTGGGATTCCTGGGGCTGTCCCATGCAGGGCCAGCAGTTGGGCTTGGATGATCCCTATGGATTCCTTCCGACTCAGGATATTATATTCCATTCTACTCTGCTCTATTCTCTTCTAGCAGCAGAATTTCCAAAGTATGCACCTTGAAAAGGAGGATAATAACAGAGGGTTACCACTCATTAGCAGCCATCTCCGAGGACATAAAAGGAATAAAAAGCAATGACCTACGGAGAGGAGGGAGAGATATTATCAGAGGTGCCACCAAATGGTCTGACTGACAGGAAGGTGACTTCCAGTGCAAGTTCAGGTCCATCTTTAGGACCAAAAGAGATTACAGCTGAGTCTGAACACCCATAAAAATGACTCGTTGCTATGGCTATGAAAAGGAAAGAGCTCGCTTTCCTCAAAAGCGTACTCGAACAAGAGGACAAGCTACCATGATTACAAGCAATACAGGAATACAAAGGTTTCGATTTTAAAAATGGTTTTCAGTGTCTAAATCAGACATCTTTCTCCAGCTCACCCTGCTGCAGTAAAATCAGCAATTTTGGGCTACTCTTAAGAGGAGTAACAGGAGAGCTACAACATGCATTTTTTGACAGAACTCATCTCTTGTCTACCATTCTTCATCAGCTAATTTCAAAGCAATTTACAAAAAAAGGCCCACATCAACAAGCTACTGATGGCTCAGAGAAAGAAGGGACTTATCTGTCATGAGGTTGTAAAATATGGGGAAATTCAAGAATACAGGGCTGCCTACTTTAGAAATTTTTTACTGGAGTGTGCCTGGCAAATCTGGTTTTTAGTTTAAGTGCACAAATGCCCTCTGTCTCTTCTGGGATTTTGCTTTCAGCTGCAACCCTTAATTTAATGAGATGATTGTAAAGGTATATGTGGATAAGAAGTTATCATAGTAATTTCCAAATATTCCAAGCTGTTTGCATGAGGAGAAAATCAAGCCACAGCAGCTTTTTCACACAGAAGTCTAGTGCTTATGTACAGTCACAGGTATCTATGGTAACAGCAAATTCTATCACATTGCCACAGTACTCACACTTGTTCTTTCCTTGCCTTTTATGTGATACACTGGCTGGGACTGAAGAGTCCCACGAGAGTGCCCAGTCAATGCCTCTCCCAAATGACAATCAAAATGGAATATCCTACCAGGCATGTTTTCCAGAGTCACTACTGAGGCAGGGAACACCTGCCCTTACACCTTCTGAAAGGATTTCCAAATGTTAGAATGCCTTCTGGTAAGTAATTCATTTTTTATTGACTGCTTTCCCAACATCTAGTTTTTACCTCCTCTAACCTGGCTTTTCCTCTGTGTTGAAGGTACCTCCCTTGGCTCTGCCCTCATCTGTGTGTACATCCACACCTACCAACACCAGAAATGCCTCTGTCCCAGGGTAATCACAACTCCTCTTAACCCCCATGTCTCCCCTAGCACTTTTCTAATGTTGAATGAAATTGCTATTACAGATCCTTGCTACCACACAGCTGTGGTTTCTGCTTCTTTCTTCCAGGACTCAGCACTGACACGTTATTATAGTTGTCATTTCTGCTGCTTCATCATGTCACACAGTCATGCCTATTTGTCAGTCCTTTATTACCCTTACATCTCCCAGAGCTTTACTAGCCTTCCCCCTCTCAGCTCTGATTTATTTATCTTGGATTACAAGCCCTAAATTCATTAGCTTGTCCTTTCATGGATTGAATCTCAAAGGAGTTTTTTTTGGCTGCACATAGAATGCCTCTAGATACCTTTGAATTTTTTTTTTCCTTGGCATTTAGAGAGTCATCTAATTTACTATAATCTGTCACTTTTGATACAGCACTGTTTGTTCACTCTTTTAGATCAAGGGACATATCAGCATCAGGAAAAAAAAATAGAAAGAGATTATGTTATTGGAACTCCCTTCAAATCACCTTACAAGTGAACAGAACATCCTCTTTTCCACACAGCTCAAATTGCTGAAGCATTTAATGGATATTAATCCAGAGGAGGCCACAGCCAGTGCTACAGGTATGCTCACAGACTCCACAGCAGTTGTCCAGAAATCCTCCCAGAGAATTCAGGCATATGAGTTTGTGTTTAATTGCCCTGATCCAGAAGATAAGTAACAGAAAAACAGAGTAAAAAAGCTTAGGATTAAAAACAACAATTCCATATTGAATACATTTCAATGTCAGCTATCAAAGCAAGGTCCAGTTATCAAAGCAAGTTATCAAAGCAAAGTTATCAAGACAGAGAGGGTATTTTCCTAAATATTCAAGAGCAGAAATAAGTAATTAACTCTGTACATATCAATGATGTTTAGAACTCCTCAGGAATAACTGAGGAATTCCCCAGGGCTTGCCATTTAACTAGTTATGAGTTACTGCAGTGGGAAACACACCCTACAAGATGGTGTTCAAGGTGCAGTAGTTCTTACATGCTGTGTATTTTGAAATTACTCTCCAGGAGATGGGAAAACCATGTATTTTCAGAGATAACTGAAAAATCTCCAAGTCAAAAATACCTTGCAACCCTAAACAACATAAAAATTAAAACCAAAGCCAAGAAACGGTCCAAGATTACTGACAGAACAGAACATTTCTATCTGAATATTAGAATGGCAAGATAATAAATTATTTTCTGTGATAGACCAAGGCAGGAGCAAACATACACAAAAAAATCTTTAAATTATTTTGTATAATTGACAGTGGCTCAAAAATACTTTAAAAATGTTCATTGTTCACCTGGTCAGAATGGTGATTAACAGATTATGAAACTGCATCCAAATGTTGCAAAGCTGCAAGTTCAGATCCCCCAAATTACTCCAGAAACCACCAGATTTGCACAAAATAAATGTGAAAGAATTTTTACGTTCTCTCCTCAAAACTGGAGAAGAGACTAAAAACAAAATCTCACAACTGGAGACAAGCCAGGCAAGAGAAAAGCACCTCTGTCAGCAGAAAAGATATCAGGAACAGCAGACCATTCACCTTCACTCATCTTTTACAAGAGCCGCCAAAAAACCATATCCCCCAATTATCTACAAAATATTTTGGATTTCCGTTCTATTGAATAGTAAACTATTCTGTTCATCATAATCCCAAATGACAGGCACTGAATAGTGCTGGAGTTTATCTCATTTCTCCTCATTACTGGCCATCTAAAAATCATTACCCTTTCCTCAGTATTATTTACGCAGCCCATTATTTTCCCACCAATCAGAGCAGAGTCACAATTCTTCAAAAGCTTGTTTAACTAATAGGTGAAAATGTTATTTACTGACTCCTTGTACCAAGCTTAGCAGTCTGTAAACCAGAGCAGACACAGTTCTCAGCCCACTTTGCCTAAGCATGCTTGACACCGACAATAAGGAGCAAAATAGCATTTCAGCAAAAATAGATATGAAAATGCAACTGCCATGGCCTTCATGAGTTTGGAGAGTCCAAGCTGTCAAGTGCCAGTAGGGTGTAAGGCAATAAACATCTAGAAAATTCAAGCTTCTGCCTACCCAGTTCATTTGCTGCTCAAGTACTTCCCCTGCAGCACACTGAGTAAGTGGGACATTAAGTCACGGGAAAAAAAAGAAGAGACATGACAAAGAGCAGGCAGAAGAACAGCAAAGAGAACAAGTTGTTATTTCACTGCAGATTTTTTTATTCAGCTTTTCTTCCAAGGAAGTCTAAAAGTAACATTTATCTCTGTAAAGTCACGCTGCTGTACTGTGAAGATATTCCTAAAACCCAGCAGTGTCCCAGAATTTGGCAAAAACAACACCAAAAAAAAAAAATACAAATGAAAAATCCTCACCAACAGTTTGGAAATATGGCCTTGCTCTCACAGGGTGTTCAACAATGTTCTCTTACCCACACATTCAAGCTAACCCATATGATCTATGTCTTCAAAAACTTCATAAAATCCAGAATCAGATGGTTCTATAATAAATCGTGGGTAACAGCCATTTCCAGAGATCACAGCCTGATCCATCTTTTCTGGAGTGGCATATACCACCTCCATGAACAGCTCTTATATATAGAAATACATATAGCACCTAGGATAAGACTTCCTTACATCCTGAAGGGAGAGCAGTGGCAGCGTTTCTTCATTCAGTTTTAGCCAAGGGTTTGAGAGCCTTGGCTGGGACTTTAACTAACTGTACCCCCTTTCTGAAAGAGAAGGGCAGAGAGGCAGGGCTAGAGCTGCACAGGAACAGCCAGGCACAGCCTTTGGCTGATAAGATATCCAGTACCTGCCCATTGCTGGCAAATTGGTTGGAAGCAGCTTGGAGAGCTGCAAGGGTTTTAGTCCTGGGGTTGAAAAATCAGACAAAGTGTGTGCAAAGCCACAAGATTGAATGTTCTGCATTTCAATCAGCCAGAAAAGCAAAGAGAAGCTTCTTACGAGGTCTCAACACCTTATTTATTCAACAATATGAACTCTGCACTCAACCCTAAACATTGCATACAGTGCACAGGCATTAAACACTAAAGAGAACACATAGCACATTCTGGAAAATCTTTGGTCTCCTAAATTAGTATATGACATGGAAAGCCATTTATTGAACTATTTGAAAACTTGGTTCAAAGCATACAGACATGGTGGAAAATTCCTACACAGCTTGCCATCCAAAAGCATGCTCCCTTCTATGGTTTCTGGTAACCTAATGTGCCTGGCAACAGATCATTCCCAGGCAGAACACTCACACACCATATTTATTGTGCCCAGAAACACAAGAAATTATTCTCAGTCATGGGGAGCATTTAATTCCAGGGCCATTTGAGGGTCAGGAAGGAATTTCTGTAGAATGACCAACTTGGCTAAGGAGACAGGATTGAAAAAGAACATAATTTTCCCTCTATCTAAGGAAGACACAAATGAGAACAGAAATTTTCAATGTTGCAAGATGATGTGTTCTTAGATGTTAAAACTAATTAATGAAATTAAAAGGCTTTTTGTCCTGCTAAGGGCTAACCTGTGAATTGAAGCTTTTGGATGAAGGTAAGAGTACTTCAAACAAAGTGAGTGAAATCTTGAATATCCAGGAGATCAGGACTGTCCTTGAGGAATTCTCCAGGGATATAAAGGGAACACCAGATACATACTGGCATAATAAACACACGTATATCTATACAAATAAATACACCTATAATACATATAGATAAATACATAAATCATACATCTAATACTTATATATGGGTAGTAAAATATATCTCATGCATTTAAATAAAAAATATATACACATATTGATGGATGGATGGATGTATATTTTTAAAATCCACAAAAGTTTCTTCTTAGATGTTTTAGTTCAATATCAATTTTAATATCATCTTTTACCTAGAGCGGAGCCAAAACACAAAACATTTAAACTAAGTGGTGTTTAACTATTCAGCTCTTATATTCCCCCAGTGGCAGCAGTATATAACAGATTTTTGCGATTACAGACTTAATAAATCATATTTTGTATCAGTGCTACATTGCAAACTCTCATTGGATTTATTGATTCGTTCTTTTTTCCTTAGGTCAAGTTAAAACTTTTTTGTGCAGATAAATATAGATTCAGAGCTAAAAAACGACCTGAAGCACATTCAATTTGAGGTTTCTTTCTCCATACTGCATTGTAGGTTATGCTACCTCATGGCCAAAATTGGGAAGCCAAAATCCATCTTCAGAGATAATTAAAAAAATTCAACTGTGAAATGAAACTATCAGCATGCCACCTTTTAACTAACAAGATTAGAGCTACAAAAGCTGTGAGCTTATACAGGTCTCACCAGTGTAAGTCCCTGTGGAACTGAAAGCTTTATAAAGGATTTCAATGCAAAACCACAATATCTGAGCATGCCTGAAATACACAGAAGCAAGTTATTTTATTTTATTGAGGCATCATAGCAGGAGACACCACCAGACGGTCCAACCCGTGGAAAAACAAAGACTTGTGGGAACAAGGACTTTAAAGGCTGTCATTGCATCTGCAGCACGCTCCTGTAACCTCATTTTGTGCCCTTACTCTTGGTCTTAGTGGGCTCAGTGATACAGTGAAATAAAATGCACAAAACAGGTTTTTCTATACCCCACTTGAGCCAAACAGAACCTACTCAGCTCTTGTACACAATAAGCATTATGGAAATAAATGCTAAAGCAGTGCTGAATCACTTTATCAATTACCACTGGTGCCCTAGCCAGGCTTCTCATCTTACTCATGTGAATCCAAGCACTTTACTTCTGCACAAGAGCTCACTGGATCCATCTCAAAATTCTGAAAATTGAATTTTCCTCTTTGATTTAAAAAAAGTAAAATCTCATCCTTCATTCCTGTGGATACATTAGAAGGAAGATTTCTATTTCTAAAAGTCTTTAGCTTGCAAAGCACCTTTTTAATGATGGAGATTCTGGAGCTCCTGGAGGGCTGAACTAAGTAGTGAAGGGTGCCACTCTGAGTGCAACAAGAGGCTGTGGGTCCCTTGTTTGCTTGGTCCAGAAGGAAGAGTGAATCCTGATGGGACATGAACTCACTGCACTTGCAGCACTGCCAGCTAGAGGAGATCCACTGCCAGAAAGTTGTAATTTGGGTGTAGTTCAGCACATGCAGCCCTCAGCATGTTACTCACTCCTGTAGAGGACTGGTGTCATAGTGCAACCCTAAGGGGCCAGAATTTCCTCTCTGAGATCCCACTGCACTGCTGCAGCTCTGGAAATCCCCCCTGGTGCTTTGAGGTTTAGTGCATAGATGTGAGAAGCCCAATACAAACCCTTGAGGCAGAGAGTAGTGGAGCTAAAACAACAAAGATCAGCAGCTAGAAATTACTATTGAAGGAAAACCTAAACTGGGATCACCCACTTTTACCCTCTTAGAAGGGCTTGTAGCTGTCCAGGTACTCCTTGCAGCCCTTCCTTCAGGTGGGCATCAGAGTTCCAGCCCAGGGGCACCAGCCCCACTGGCCAGCACTGCTGGGGAGGGACTGGCAGGGGCTCAGAGAGCTCTGCCAGCAGTGCATCCCGTCCAGCCCCAGACACCTGGGCATGTCTAAGGGGTGCAGGAGGTCACAGACCCCTCGGACTGAGGGGATTCATCCTGCTCCCCCCACCTCTGTCTTCCCACTCGGGCACTGGGCACCCACAGAACAACTATTCTGAACTGAGAGAAAGAGGGCATTAAACACCTCAGCCTTTTCATCCTTTGTCACTTTTCCTCTCGCATCCAGTAAAGGCAGACTGTGTCCATAGTCCTTTTTCTGTCACTCATGTAATTACAGAAACTGTTGGGTTTTGGGTTTGGTTTTGTTTGGGTTTTTTTTTTTTGTTTTTTTTTTGTTTTTTTTTTTTTTTCTCCATTCTGGGTTTAAATAAGGCAGATAAAAGCTTT
>VWZN01022518.1:199420-217777 GCA_013396955.1 Regulus satrapa
CCCCCCCGTTTTCTGCCCACACTGTGTGCACTGGTGCAGGTGCACTTCAGTTGGGCTACAGATACTGCCACCTCACTGGGGGAAGCAGACATCATTCCTTTGTGACCATTCTCAGCTGGATCTGTGGGTTTTAAGACAACAATAACCTTTGCACCTTTGCTGCCACACGGATCTGCACCCCCTACCCCCAGAGAGAGCAGTGACCTTGCTAGCAGATTATTCCTCAGTGCTGCTGTGCCCAGCACCATCTCCACCCACCCTCTGGTAAGCCTGGAACATTATGTCAGGAAGCAAAAAACCCCACTGAATCAAGGGGAAAGCAGGGCCTCCCCATGCAGTCACGCTCATTACAAATCCCCATAAAAAAATATGGTTCTCCAAGCAAGCAACATCTCTTCTCCAGAAGAATTTGAAGCACAATGCCTCTTACAACTCAGAGAAACAATTATTGTGGTTAATTAAACAATCCATAATAGAAAAAATTATTTGTTCTGACATGCACAAGGAAAGTGTGCATGCTTAATACCACATCTGGTGATAAAGAATAAAGAGTTTGCATGTTCTGTAATCTTAATCCTGGAATTCAGAGCAGTTCATTGATGAACATAATTTTGGGCAAAGGTAAGTGGCTACCTTCCCAGGAAAAGCAGGAGAGCAAACTGCTGAAAAGTCTGCTAGCATAGGCAAGCACCAGCCAGCAAAATAACACAAGTGGGAGCAACAGGCTGCCCTGAAAATGAGAGTATAGTTTTGCTGAAGCGGAAGAAAAAAAGTATCCTCAATAATTTAGATGCTGTCTGATACACATGAACTTTAATCCTAAGTTGCTAAACCAGATCTATTTAAAAAACAGGGTTTCTTGAAGGTATTTAGTGATTTACATGGTTCTAATTTCAGCCCAAGTTGGCAAGGTGAACTGGGGAGGAAAAGCAAAAAAAAATGTCTATGCTTCCACGTGATCTTATTTTTGCTAAATAAAAATTAGTTCCCACACATCAAATCAGATTCTGAAGTGCCACACTCATTTTTTTGCTCCTAGCAACTGTTACATAGATGTGGTCCAGACCCAGAGCAGTATTTTAGTAAGCATTTCTAAAAAATACTCTTTTGTCTGTTCCAGTTCAGAATTGCATTAATATGAAGAAAAATAAGATTTCTCAAGAGACGTTCACCTATGAAAATGTGAAATTTCATTGAAAACATGCCTGTGATGGCAAATTTTGTACAGCTTTATTCAGCTCCAATAATTGGGTACTAAAGGGAATATTTGCATTGCTTCCTTAAGGTACCAAGATTTCTTGTCTCCAAAAGTGACTGAAGACCCAAGATCTTGAGCACAGTCCTTTACAGGCTCTTTCCTGTACAAGCAGCTCAGTAGGAAATGCTTTTGCGTCCTCTACATTCATATCCCCCAGCCTTTACTTTTATCATGCATAATATTCTGAAATCACACTTCTAATCAGACATTTCCCAATTCCCCTCGTGCTCCAGCCCACCCCCTCAAACAATCCAAAATAGAAAGATTGGGAGAGGAGGAAATGAAGCCAAAAGCAAACCTTCAAATTTTGGCTCTGGTTCTTACCATCCTCAAAGGGCACAGCCACCCGAGGGTGACACAACAACTCTGGGGCTTCTTCTCTGGGCACACCCATCAACCCTCAGCAGCATCAGGAGCCTTTGGCCAACAGGTCAAAGAAGGGCCCAGGAGAAAGAAAGTAAATCATGTGTCTAAAGCAGAAGCATAAGCTCATTCTCAGACATGAGATGATGAAATGAAGTGCCCAGCTTCACCTTATAGGTATGAATCACACATTTGGCCCTCAGACAAAGTCCTTGTGTTTCCTTGCTGTTCAGTGTGAAAGCACTTCCACTGAGAGATCTGCTGCACAGCAAGGTTGTGCCTCTCTGAAATCCTTCCCACGTTTCAAGTAAACACTCAGACACTCTACTGAGCTAACACACATAACCTTTGTGAGCGAAATAATGCAGCACAGCTGAGATGCTTTAAAATACCTGATGTTTCTCCCCACATGAAACAGTAAGAAGAAGATTTCTCAGACTAACTCGATATCACAACAGAGTCACCCGTACCAGGGCAATACCAGCTCTGGAGCTTTACATTAACACTAAACTGCTCTAAAGGCAGACGGTATTCACAAAAAGCTAGAAATGTCATGATCTGTGAACTTACATAATAAGTGGGTTAAAAGAACACATGGCCAAGCCTTTCCACGTTCAGTGATGGTGGGAGAATAAATTAACAATGACATTTCAAAGGTCACGCGGAAACGAACGGAGAGTCTTCACTCCATTTACCAAAATGACAATTAGCAAAGAGACACGGGCATCAGAATCACCTGCAGTAAGAGAATCACGGGTGTGACACATTTTGGCAGCCTCAGACAAGCCTTAAGAGGGCAAATGTCAGGTAATAGCAGCATCATAGTGATGGAGTGCAGCAGAGCTGCTTAATCCCCTGGGTTGGTGTTATCGCCTGAGCTTGGTGGTTTGGTTACCCTCACATGGTGAAATGTGACTCTGCTACCCTGTTCAAGACATGAACAAGTCTAATGAAGGTTATTTTCTTTGCCATAGACATACTTCTATCTCTATCCTGTGAAAATGTTCTCTCATGCTGTCAGTGCTAGGGCCTGGCAATGCAATCTCTTCCCATGAAGAAGTCAGGCTGTGATGAGCTAAATAAATGTCAACCAAATCACAGGACACGTGCCTCTGTGAAAGCCTTTTCTCAAAAGTTCCTAAGAATGGATATCTAGAACAGAAAGCAAGTCAGGAGCACAGGAAGAGAGAGAAAAGGCAGAGAAATAGGGAACAATAGCGTTTCACTGTAGGAAATGCAATAGAGATGGGACTGAATGAGCCTACACCACATACTGAACGTGCTACAGCTCTACAGCAAATACCAAAATATGTGACAGACACAAAGGATACAGCCCGTTCCCATCAATTGCATGGTACTTTGCTGTCAATCAAAAAAAGAATAAAAATGAAAACTGTTTTATTCCGTAGACTAGACTTGGGATAAAAGCCAGGTCCTTGGGTTTGTCAGGGTTCAAAATGTTGGCACTCCTGAGCCAGAGGAGCAGGGAGCACATTGTCAGGCTCCATCCTCAAGCTGGTTCTTGCATGGCTGCCTTTTCCCAGCACTGGGGAGAGCTGCACACTGCACTGGCAGTGCTTAACATGAATGCTGAGGAGGGAAGGCTCCTCAGGAGCTGCTTGCAGCCACGCAGCTGGACAAACTGCCCTCAGGACAGAGCCCAGGCACAGCCAACAGACCAGCCCTGCACCAGAGCCTTCAGGGCAGCAACAGCCCCCGAGGAGACCCTCAGATTGCCACAGAAACAGCTTTTTCCTCTAAAATACCTTTAGAGATGACAGACACACCACCTC
This sequence comes from Regulus satrapa, assembly GCA_013396955.1. NCBI lineage: Eukaryota > Metazoa > Chordata > Aves > Passeriformes > Regulidae > Regulus > Regulus satrapa. The sequence continues at coordinate 202,835 of VWZN01022518.1, forward strand.
TCCACGGGCTGGCATTCCCTTAGATCAGCATTTATTGGTGGTTTCTAATTCCTGGCCACCCTGATGGCTTCATGTGGAGAACCAGGTTGATTTCCAAATTAGCAAAAGGAGACAGAAGTGTTACTGGAACTTCTGGCAGTCCCTGTCCCCAGGGAGGTCTCTAGGGGCTTTTCCTACACTATCCCTGAGGAAACCCACATGGACAGGGCTGCTGGATGGACTGACTGCACCCTGGACTGCTATTACTTTGTTCCTCTCCCCCAAAATACCTGCTGGAGCCTAAGCATGATTCTCTCAGCATTTTGAATCCTAGCTTGCAACTACAGATGTCAATATATTCCCTCCTACCCTCTTCTCCACAGAATGATGCATATGCACAAGCCCTTACTTTTTTTTCCTCCCTCAAATTTCCACCTCTTTCCTTCTATCAAAGTACTTTTGGTCCTCTCACCACCTCCAGCACAGAACAGCACTACATTTTTAGCATGCAGCATTTAACCTCACTATTCATTTTTGTTTGGTCTATTACATCTAGGGAGAAAACATTTCCATTAATGGACATGGTGTCAATTCAGAGTCAGGAAACGTTAGATTTCACAGCTGCCTCAACTGGAGCCTTCTGGCCACAGACAGCTTTTCTCAAGAGCAGTTCAAGGGCTGCTTCGGATCAGGACAGGCCAGACCTGGCTACAGAGCAGATGCTGCAGAAATCCCAGGCAGGCACTCTCAGAGCTCTGGTAGGGGAGGAACAAGCAGTAACAGAAGAGAGGCCAAACTGACCATGACTGCCAGGATTTCAGTCTCCCTGAGCTGCAGGAGGCTGCTAGCACAGACAGATAAACATCCTTCTCCTTTAACACCTTCTCATTCACAGCTCCAAAGCTTTAGGATGGGCACAGGGCACTGTCCTGATCGTGAGCAGATATATATATAATATTTCCTATTCCTATTTTATATATATATAACATAGTATTCCTATTCCCTGTGGGCATTCCTCCCTTGCAGGGGCTGTCAGCTCCTGTCAGCAGGAGCACAGGAGGGAGGGAAAAGTGAGGAGTGCTGAGTTCCACCTGTCCCCACCTCACTCTGCCCATGCACACATCCCTGACAGGCAGGGGGAGAACAGAGAAAGGGCCTGGGAGGGATAATGACAGCACATCCACACTCCATTCACTGCTACGATGCTCAACAGTGAAGGAAAACAAGAATAATCTATATTCAAGACACTTGTTTCCTCCTATCTATAAATTCTGTAGCAAATCTGACATAGAAGAACAAAACGAATTGAGCAGGTTTGCAAATACTGTGCAGATGTCTCCAAACTCCCCCCAACAATTTATACTACAGTGAATACTGCTTACTCTTGTGTTTCCTGCATGCTTTTTCACACAGACCTTGAGCGCTGTGTTTCCAGCAATATACATTGATTTCAGAAATTTCTGCATATGGAGAGTACCAAGATAAGAATGTGCACTTTTGAAATGTGTCAAAGGAATGAGGCAAGATGTTGATTAGTCAATCCCTGAAACATCAAGTATTCTTTTAAAGCCATCGATGAAATTACTAGATAAGACAACTATTGCATTAAGATAAAAAACATTAAAGACTATATTTATTTAGGGCAGAAGCTTCAGAACACCAGAGCCGTTAGACACAGCATCAATTACAAGTGGTTACAGTCCTTGCAGGGCATTTCCTCTCCTACCCTTTTTCTGCTGGGGCCCATAAACTGTTAAAACTTCCCATCGGGACCTATACAGAAGCGATGGTCCCATCACCCTGGCAGTGTCCACACAAACAGGTGGGCCGCCAGGGGATGCACAGACAGGCCAGGTCCAGCCTGCTCTTGCTGCTCATTTCTTGTGTTAACAGCAGTGTTCTCACTCTTCCTAATGAAGGCAGGACTGAAAATTACTATGTCATCGTCAAAATTTGAGAACAGCCTGACTAAAATTCAATTATGATAAGCTCTGCTCTAATCCTGTTAAAGTTTTGATATGAACTTTAAAGGAGAAGGAGTTAAATTCGTACTCACTGCAGCACTGCATATCTGGTTAAAGGCAGCTCCCCATTCAGTTTTTTTTATTTTTATTTTGCAAATAAAAATTATTCTCCATGTATATTCTAATCACGCTACCTCTGAAGTCTCTGGACAGGATGTGGACAGCAGCAGCAAGAGAAATGTAAACAAGAAAATAATTTTCACAGGGGCTGTGAGAAGTCAGAATAGCTGTACCATAATGAAAACGTGTTGGAATGAATTAATTGCCATCTGTCTTTATTTTGCTAACCAGCTCAATCAGACACCACAAATATACTCAAACATGAGAAAAATATTTAAATTATTTGTGTTCTGTCCTTTATCAACATGTAACTCTCAGTTTCAGTGTTTCTGTCAGTTTGAATGCTCACCAATAGCAGTGAATTCATTTGTGCACAGCCTTTGGGGATATACCTATGCAACTCCAAATCCACGTTATCAGCATAAGGCAAAAAAGCCCACAGTGAAAGAATATTACAATTTTAAAGTTGCTCAAGGAAGCATGACAAAAAAAAAAATAATACAAAAGAAACTTTGTTCCTCATTGTGAGAGTAATTAAAAAGCCCTACAGCTTTTCTAATTGATGGTTAGGAAAAAAGCTTGAAACAAAAGTATCTTGTAGTTCTACCACAACATTTCTCATGCAAAGCATAATCCTATAGAGTGAGAAGGAAATGAGAGAGAAAGGGGGAAAGAGAGGAAAGAAAATGGACTCTAATAAAAATACAGAAAATAATGGCAAATTATCTGAAAATACTTAACAAGAATGAAACAAATGCAGAGCTCTGCCTTCCACAGAGCTGCAGGAATGTGCCCTGGAAGCCCCCTTCCCCCTGGACCCTGTCCCTCAACCTTCACAAGTCTCTATTAATCCACACAGGCAGGAAAAGGGCCAGCAAGGATTGCTTTGAGGAGACACCACATTGCCCAGAGACACTCCTGGGGAGAAGAGAATTTCTAGGCAAGGCCAGCTTCAGCAGACACCTCATTTGTCTCCTCCCTTCACATTGGAGGGCAGCTTCAAGCCCTCCAGCCTGCAGCCCAAGGAGGCAGAGCCAGGGCCAGGGCCATTCCTTGGGCACATCAGGCACTTGCAGAAGTTTCATTTGCTGCAGCCAGGACTCAGCAGCAGAGTGTGGCTTTGCAGTACCTGAGGTAGGAGCTATTGCTCAGGCAGTGGTGCAGAATGTTCACAGCACACGGATGGACTCAATCTTAAGGCAGTTTTCCACCCCAAATTCTTCTATGATTCTATATCTACTCCAGAGCTTGGCTTTGTCAAAGAAGAGGTCCAGCATAATAAAGGTGAAATGCATTCCCTCCTCCCAGCACACCCACACCACCCCACTGCTGTTTTCTCAAATGCCAGCAGGGCAAGGACCAGCAGCACACAAGCATCAAACTCCTCTTACACACACCCACCCACCCCAGCTCAGCACTCCCAACCCAGCTGATCTCCAGCACGGGAAAACAACTCGAAAGGTGCAGAATGAAGGACTCCCAGCACACTCACAAACCCCTCTGCAAGGGCCAGGCTGAGCAGCCCCTCTCTGCAGAGGGTTTGCTGGGCACAGGCAGAAGGTGAGACCCTGGTGTTGCAGCCTGGCAGCCAGGGCACAGAGAGCACCCCTCACTCTCTGGCTGAAGGGATTTGTGCAGATAAAGGTGCTCGGTGGTTCAGATTCCTGCTCCACATCCAGGCTTACAGAAGGGGACCAGAAGATGTGGAAAGTAGAGATTTGCAGTGCTGCTCTTTACTGGTTATTTAGGGCAACAGGCAGAGTTTCAAGTTCTCTCTGTATTGCAGGCTTCAGTCCCCATCACTCATTTCCCTCTGCCAGCCCTGCACATGTGAAAGGCTCCTGCTCCCAAAAACAAGAGTCGAGCAAGGGTGCTGACAGCAAGAAACAAATTTCATACTGTACCCAGTAGAGCTGCAAGTGTGTTAGCAGCGGAAAAATCAGCACTTCACTGAGGTTCAAGGCTTCTACAGTGGAAACACATGAAGGAACACTCTGCTGAATCCTTGCATTTCTCTTTTTTTAGCCTTTTTTCCCCGAGTTTGTATTTTTCCACCACATGCAGACAATACTAAATTTGGAATTCCTCAGCTGTGCACAGCAGTAAAAACATGTAGTCCTTTAATACTGCCTCTTATGAAATCTCTTTTTCTGGCACAGCATCTTTCTTGCTAGAACTGACTAGAGATACAGAGAATTCCTCAGCGCAACCTAGAGACTAAATTTATTTTATGTAAATAAACATTTTGAAATAACTTGGACTAGCAGCTGGTGCTGCCATCAGGCACCCCAGAATATAACCACCACTGCCAGGCTGAACACGAGCAGCTCAACCCCAGCACAGAGCAAGAGGAAAAAGGAACCAAGGGAAACAGGTACATCAGCACCTGACTGGGACACCAGCAACACTGGATAGATAACAGAAAGCTCCCCTAAATCAGACGCAGAAGAAAGCCAGCATTGCTTCTGACACCCCCAAAAAAATGAAGCACAAGCTACACTGGGCCACTTAGAGGAGAATAAAGATCACAAATATGCTATTACTGAAAGGAAAGATCAAAAAATCTCCATGAAAAGGAACTGGGAAAGCAAATCAAGGAAGGAGAAAAAAGAAAAGCCATCAAAAAACATACCTAAACCAGAAAGGAACATCAGAAAGAGCTTTCTTCATTGAAAACTCGCTGTAGCTCAGAGGCTGATAAATGGACATTTGGGAGGTAATTTGTTTCCATCCCTTTTGCAGTTTAGCACTGATGCTCTAAACGATTCCATTCACTGCTGCAGATGCAAAGCTCATTTACCATCAGAGGACCCAACGCCATGGCCTGTCAGGTGAAGGATGTTTGAGTCTGCAAAGTTGAGCACAGTCTAGGTGGAGGAGATTTTGAATAATGCAGTTTGAGGGTCGCTCAGGTCCATAATTTTTCATCCAAATCCTCCATCAGGGAATAAGTCTTTCAGCATCCTTTCCTTCACAGAAAGATCATTTAATTCAAAACATCAGAGAGAAAATTAAACACCTCCCATTTGAAGAAACCAAAGGTCAAAGAAAGTTTCAATCTTTGGATTAAAAATAATAATAGGTAACTCTAGCCCCTCAATTGATTTAAAGAGGTAATTAAAAAGGGCTCTACTCAAAGAGTGACAAAGCAGGCTTGCAAACAGAATACCCAGACAATTGCATGCCTGAAATCTGGCCACATGGCATGAATAATGGGATGGCTGAGAGCGGTTCCAGTTTGCCATTTTCCTTTATCCAGATAGGGCTTTGATGGAAACTACAAACGCAGAGAGGATATTTGATAAGGGACTATTTTTCATGAAAAGATGGCTTAAGATGCAGATGTTGAAGACTGGGATATGCCTCAATCCTCTTACAGAGGTGATTCCCACAGCCCTTGTGCCTTGAACAGTCTGTCACAAACTCTCCTTGCTTTTACAATATTAGCTCTTCAAAAAAAGAATTTTCTTGAAACGTAAGAAACCAAGATGCCCACAAAGCATGTGAGAGGCAGGCTGCTGTGGACAGCTTATGGTACACATAGATGGGAGGCAAACACAAGCAGAAGTTATCTGCAATGAAATATTCAGTAACCAGGCCATTATCAGGTACTTTCATCATGATAACAGCCTCCCAGCTGAGATTGGGGTATTAATATTGGTAGGTTGATAACTTCCTCTAATAACTTTGGCCTAAAAACATAAGCGGCTTTTACATTTTTAATTATGACCGGATTTTATTCTGAGGCTATAATCCTTTTCCAGCAATTGGATTAATGAAAATAGTGATTTATAGGGAGGAATAAAATATAATCCGGGGAGAGCAAAACTACTCCGGCAGGGGAGAGTCCCAGCCCTCAAAGAGTCCTCCACTACAGTGGGACACGGAGTGAGGCCATCAGCTCCCACCAGCCAGAACCAGCACCTGCAGGATGACTGAGCTTCCAGGGGTTACACCCCAGCTCCTCTTGGAAGAATACCTAGAAACAAAGCACTGCCTTCATGGTGCTCTCTGCGCAGGACACACTTTTTTTTTTTTAAACATCAGAAACTAATTTTCATCATCTCATGTCTAGTCTTTATTTGTACTGATGTAGGCTCAGGACAGGCAATGAGATGAGGATGCTGAGGTCATACCCCCACAGCACAGCTCTCCCAAAAGAGTTGTTTATTCTCATAAAAAGAAATCCTCACTGTCTCTGAGACGTGTGCTGTGCCACCACACACCCCTCCTTTCAAATTTTATATCAGCAGAATGAAAAGAGCACAGCAGCAGTTCCTGTTCTTGAGAAGGGCTTCAGGTCCTGAAAGCAGATTTTGGCCCACTACAGATTCAGGCTATATCCAGTTGGGAATGGACTTTCATTTTTGCAGCCTCCATAAGCCACTTTAAGTGCAATATTTTGCCCCTGCCATGATCTTCACTTTTAAATATCTAATTCCTTGTATTTTAGTACTTACCAGGGGTAACTGCTATTCACACAAATGTTCAGTTTGTCAAAATCACCTAGCTAAAAAAAAAAACAACTCGTCATTTAAAATCATGTTAATTCATGGCAGAGAAAACATGGAATGTGGCTCTGTGTTTGCTAATGTAGATGAGTGAGTAGAACTGCCTGAAAAAAAAGAACAACATTAGAAAACTTCTCATGGAATAACATTGTAAACAGCTAGGACACAAATGATAGGGTTTGGGCTTCTTTTTATTTTAAACAAACCAGAAGATTTGGTTTTGCTTTGCTCTTTTGGTTTGTAAAATAAACCAAACAAACAAAAATAAAAGCAAAACAGGAAACCACAACAACAACCTCAAACTTAAATGTCAATACAAGATTTGCACAACATTTTCTGGTTACATGAGAAATGCAGGTCTTTCCCCCAAACTGTCAGTGATAGTACAAAGCAAAGAACGTGCAAAAAAATAAAACACCACAAAATAACACTAACAGAATGCATGTACCCAAAGTGAATTTCTTTGCTATTAGAAGCCAAAAATTACATTCCTACTATTATTTAAGTCCTGCAAAAAGATTTCTTTTGTGAAGATCTGGAAAACTGCAGCGACCCTGTGAGGTCTAATGCCTTGTTTTCCTGTACCTGCAACACAACTTTTCAACGCCCATCTCATATGCAAGAACAACATACATGCACACCAAGGAAGCTTTAAAATCCTACGACAACACCAACAGAATCCAAAGCATAAGCAGGCCCACAACACTTCTTGCAGGTATCTTTTCTATCCTCAGGTGGCCGGTGAGCTCCATTATGTCCACATTGCATGCGCTGTGTATGTGACAAATACACACAGCATGTACAATGAGGACACCATAAAGCCAGAGCAGGGAGGTCACAGGTTGCTTCAGAGAGGAAAAAATCAGCCTCTGGTGGCCGAAGCCCTGCAGCAGCTCTGGGAAAAGTTCTCCACTGGAATAAGAAAAAGAGGTGACGCAGCCAACTGGAATGCCCAAGAGTCAATTGGAGGAAGGAAGAAACTGCTTCAGAGATAGTGAGCTAAAGAAAAAGGAGTACATCAAAAGGCACTGTAAGAAGAAAGCGTATGGGAAATAATCTAAGTTTAATTGCAATTATCAATATTTCAGTCTAATGGCACTGCAGTGTTACTGGAAGCCAACAGATTTGTCAGTGCTTCAGTAGAAGTTTCAAAGCCAGCTGCACTTGCACTTTTTTTTTTTTCAGCACTTGTACTATTACTTGGATCTTTTAAAAAACACATTATTGACAACAGCTAGGAGCACTACAAAATAGGAAAAAAAATTCTCATCCCTTCAACCATAAGTATTTTGAAAGATTTGAAAAGCAGCACTAAAAGTATACTTTCAGAACTCTGAGCTTCAGGCAAATAAGTTCATTACAAGTAAAACTTTAATAAAGCCCACAGATGTTTTTTTATGGATATTGCAACTAGGTATTTATAAAATCAGACCATCTTTTCTGCTGTGGAGACATATTAGCAATCTCTGGAAAAAAGATCAAACTACAATTGATATGTTCACAAAGTTTAAAAAAAGAACGATCATCAAAAATAAGATTTAAAATAAAACAATACCACAACACATTTCCTTCTTCCATCACTCATTTTGTCACTGAGAACACAAGAAATATGAGATTTTTCCCACATGCCCTGAGAGCTCACAGAATTATTCTTCCTGGCATTAGGGTAATGGCAGGGTATTTTCCACATGAAATGGTCCCAATAAATACTTTTCAGAAATTTCTTCCCATTAACTCACCACTGGTTGTTCTTTTTTATCCTAATGGAGAGTTATTTCATACAGAAAGCAATATAGAATTCTTAACTTCACAGTATTTTCAAACCAGCCTTAGTACTCTCCTCAAATATTAGGTGGAAACCACATAATTTGAGTTTTTGCTAATATTACATTTTTTCTATTTTCTCACCCTTCAGAAAAGTCCTCTTTTCATTGAATTTTTTTGTTTCATCTGTCATTATGTAGCAAAAAAATATAAGCATCCTTGTTCCACAAAAAAGGGAAAGTAAGGTAGAGAATTTAGTTTCTTACCATTCCTCACAACCTTTTAAAATATTCTTCAAGACAGCTCTGAGCACAGTCAGCAGCCTAAATATGTGTTCACAAATCTGACTTGCCTTATAGTACCACAGCACAGCTATTCTCATACTCTTCAGCATAAAAAAAAACTCTCTCTCAGCCAAGTCTGATTCTCAAGAGTCAAGGATACCCCTTTACCTGAAACGACGTCAAAACCTCATGAGAGAAGGCAGAACCTTGGGTGTTATGCAAACATAATTTGTTTAATATTTGGCTTAGTTCAGGTTTTCTAATAACTGGGAGATTTCTAACCCATTGCACTCCTATGTTGCTATGGCAGCATAAGATATATTATAGCAGTTCCTATGAATGCACTCAGTTTCCAAAATGCAATTCTTCTTTCCAGGTATTAATTCATAGAATGATAAATGAAGTTTGATTAAAATTCTTCCATTCACACCAAATGCAGTTTCCTATTCCTGACCTAAAGGAGCTGCTTGGCCATTGTCAAAATAAAGTTCACTGGAGTTCCTCAACCAATCTCAAGCATCCTGTGACTTCAGCAAAACTGCTCCCTTCCCTGGTATCCTTCACCCGCTCAGGTGTCTCTGATGAGCAGAGGTTTCAATCTCTGCACATCAGTAAAACACAGAAGATGATTCAAAGAGCACAGAAAGGTTTGCTAGAAGTACAGAACTGACACCCTGCTTTGTGCACCAGGGAGGTGGATCCTTCTTTCGCCCACAAACCTCTCATGAAGTCAGAAATTCTGAACTGGATCTTCATAAAACGTGGAAAAAAAAAAGCTGTTATTTTTTACCAGACCTCTTGGCAGAAAAAGATATAAATTTATATCAAGTGTAGGCATATGCAATTACCCAAGTATATTTTCTGTATCAAGCTGATAATAGGTGCTATTGAATATCCATTGCATTTGAATGAACAAATACAACCACTGAATGCCAGAAGTACATTCAGAATATTCGAAATTTCATATAGTGAAGCTACTGACAATTTTTGAAATACTGAATTATGAATCCTTAAACACTGCTGGTTCAGGGAACAGAAAATGCTGAACCACTACATAGGTTACAAGCTAATTTCAAAGGTCATTTGAAAACTCTCCATATGTCTCCATAAACTACCAGAAGAACAGCAAGGAGAACAATCAAAGCCCTCAATATATATTAATCCATCATGTTGCCATATCCAGTATTCACTTCTCTGTTATGTAATGCCTGTGCACATTCACGTTCTAATTTTATAAAAGAGGCAGGTCCTATTATAGCTAAAAAGCATATCTATCTAGGGGGCAGATTAACCCTTTGGTGACTCTCAGACCTGTTCCTCAATGACATATGATCAGACTGACGGCAGAATTTGGCACTGACACGATTTCTTTCTCTGGACAGTTTCAGCAACAGCACAGGGACACTGACCAGGTTTTCAGTGGAATAAGGAAAATCCTGGAAGCTTTCCAGCCCTCTGCCTGTCAACACATGCCCAGAAATACCTGTCATATATCCAGAGACTCCCCAGCCCAAAACTGGTGGTGGGGCACATTGTCAGGGTCCTGTGTTCAGACTCCATGGGGCAGGGAGGGATTGTACCCAGGACAGCTGGAGAGGGGTCCTCGGGCTGCAGAGAGGTCCAAAATGCTATTTCAGATCCACACCTCAACACTGAGTTGAAATAGCTCCAGTAGCCCTTAAAAGGTGGTAATGTGAGGATTCAAAAAGGCAGGAAAAGGCGGAGCTTCCACTGTGGTGAAAGAGATGAGGGAGAAAGATGATAAAGGGTGCTGCCATCCCAGCTGGTGATGGCTGCTGCGAGGCAAATGCTGGAGTACAGTATTTACAAACCCATCAAGTGCAGGTCACTTTGATCCTCTGCCTAATGCAGCGATGACAGTGACAAGGGCTCCCCAGGGTTTAACAAAACCTCCCTTACTGCTGGCCAAGCCAGACCCAGCACCTCCACCAGAGCTGGCCAAGAGAGTCCTGGTTTATAGCAGTGCTCCTCAGAGCGGCCCACCTGCCCCAAGCTGTTCATACTTCCTGAGCTGAAGCATTATTTTAGGAGAAGGAGAATCATTAACGAAAACTAACAGAAAACTCATTTATCTTCAAGGGCGTGAGTCCAAACTCTGATAGTTAATGTTTCCAAGCACCACTTGAAGTCAGCTCAAATTTTACTAATTAATGAGCAGCAATGCTCCTTACCCTTTAAAGCATGCTGGCAACAGAAATCCCCAAACCCAAAGCTTTGAGGAGGAGCCGATGCCCAGCCTGTCACTCACTCCAATGGACACACTTAATCTCCAAAGCTTAGGGGAGCATCTTTTTCCTCTTTGAAACAGTGCAAGGCTTACTTGGAGGGCACCTTTGGATGGCATCTGCTTTGGAACAAAGTGCAAGCCAGCTGTCCTCCTAAAAGGGGTATGGAATGTCTTGAAGCTGCACTGTGTCCTGCCACCTCACCAGGCTGCATCCCTCACCTGGGGGCGGGGATGAGGGCACACCTGAACTCTCTTCTCCTTCCACTTTCTGCAGCTCTTACCTGCCTATACTCCTACCAGGTTTCCCTGTTCTCCAGGAGATGGGACAGCTCAGAGTAGACCGACATTTACTTTTATGAAAACATGTCATTTCACACAGAAAATAATGTCATATTAAAAAGAAAGAAAACTGATTGTTCTGAGATTAATCTAATTTTGTTTCTGCAAACAAACATTAAAAAAACAAGGTCTGGGAATGTTAAAACAATTCTCATTTCTGCAGTGGAATTTGAAGAGACTACTATGAGTAAACAAGATTTCAGATAACTTTTTTCCCCCTAAACGCCTGTGTTATCAAGCCTTGTTAGAAATTCTACAGAAACCAAGTCCCTAATAGTTTTTGTCTTCTTACTGGGATTTTCTCAGACCAAAACCAAAGTAACCTTTGGATAAATAATTTATCATACTACGAAGAAACTGTTTGAGTCCACTTTTAAAAAATAAATAAGTATTAAAAACACAAATACCAGGCCTATCCAGACCCCAACATTTCTATTACCATTACAATGGTAATCATCACCAAGCAAATACAAGCTGCCACTTCTTCCAATAACAGCATGTTCTCCACACCCTGATTTAATTTTCTTCAATCACATTTCTGATTCTAAAATAAAACCAAGACATTCTTGCAAAAAGTGACTACAAACAGGCCCACAATAAAACCTTTCTCCCATCCTCACAACCAAGCACAAGGACAGAACCAGAATGTGCTCAGCTCCTCTCTGAATTTGTCTTGTGACTCTGTCAGACGTTACTCCTCTTAAAAATACAAATGCGACAGTTTCAGCACAGCTTGTGGACCACAGGTGCTCTTGAGGCAAACAAAAAGGTCCAGCATATACAACACTCCATTTTTAGCACAAGAGAAAAGGTTTTAACAGATCAGAAGCAGAAAAGGCAAAGTCTCTCCTCTTCAAGCAGAACACCTCTGTGCCACCAGGTGGAGGACAGACAAATATTAAATGAGCAAAGCGAAACAGCAGAAAACCAAAAAGAAACCTTCATATGCACAATTACCATTCTTTCAGAAAACGCTTTACAGAACATGACTGTTCTGACAACCAGCTACTACCAAGATGTGTTATATTTTAAAAGTTACTGTCTGAGCATCTGGGGGCAGGATATTTGCTGGGTGAGAGACGATGGCTGCGAGATTTAGCTGAAGAGATACTGAAAGCATTGGAGAAGTGCACAATCTTTAAAGGAATTTATTCTTGCACAGCAGGAGAGCTCAAGGATGTGTTTTCACTGAACAGCACAAAATGACAGTAAGCAATGCACAGAGAAGTCCATCAAAAATTAACTTCTTCAGAGCACAAAGCACCACCCAGAGATGAAGGCTTGAGTACTCAGTGCCTTTCCCCAGACATCACATGGGCTGGGGTGAGAGTCAGAAAAACCCCCTGCAATGCTGGCCAGGTTTGGTCTTCTCTGTGTACCTGCCTCCACACTACAGGTAGAGCAACGTGGAACTGGGACACGTCAGGGAGGAAGGGATGGGCTGGGGGCAGTCAGGGCCTTGGGCTGCAGGGGATGGAGTCACATGAGATGCAGTCACAGCTTTGCCTGTGGCACAGGTGCACCCTGAGAGCCCAACATTTGATGGTCACCAGCTCCAATGCAACGTGGCAATTCGTGCTCCTGAAACACAACTCAGCACCTCACATTCATGCCGGCGAGGAAGCAAAGCTCCAAAAGGAAGGTTGTCATTTTGGTGGCTAGAGCTGATATTGATTAAACACTGAGACCATCTTGGAGATGGTCATAAATACAACAGCTGCTTCACAAATATACCTTTGGCAAAATGCTAGCCAGGCTCAGATCTAACAGTTCAGTATTTATAGGCACCCCACACTATACACTCTCTAGCAACAATAAAGCACCTGAAATGCTCAGTGCTTGATTTAATGCTTCCTGCAGAAAACTGCTTTGCATAATCTTCTGTAAACTACATTTTATAAAATCTCCTTGTAAGCCCATATTTTCTCAGATTACACCATGTTTGGTAAGCTGTATCTTTTGATGCTTTTTAATTCTATTAAATTGCAAACAACAGTGAGATAATGGGAAAGCCAAGGAAATTCAGTGGTGATGTACTACTCCAATTAATTAGAAATATCTCCAAGTCATCATTGTGGAGAAAACCATTTTAAATATGCAAGGTATGCAAGTTTCAGCCATTTGTGTAAAACTATCAAAGACTTTCTTGCTATAAAGTTTTAATTCCCATCTCAGAAAACTTGGAAGCTAACCTACTTTTCTCATTATTAGGTCAGGAAACACACCATACAAATTATCCTGGATGAATACAGTGCCAGTATTTCCATATTAATGGGTTGTATCCACAATGTATATCATGCTCTGGATAATAAGTTTTTGTTATTATTTTTCAGTGCATTTTGTTATTATTTTACCAGGTGAATACATACCCCTAGTAGCCCTATTGAAATTATTGTAATTAATTGTACTTTGATAGAATAAACTGAGATATTGCCTCTGAGCTACAACACATATTTGAGTTAGGTTACATGGTATCACAGTACTTGGAAGAGATCCTTTCCTCACAATTTAACTACTCACAAAACCATCTGGACGTCACGTGGAGATCGGGGTGAAGCCCGGGGAGTAGGGAAGGAAAGGATGAGCATATTTCCTTTTGAACACTTTCTGTTCTGCTTCAGTTGCACAGCAGAATCTGAATCAGCCTCCTCAGGCCGGCAAGTTAAGCCAGCCTCGAGTCCAGCCCAGCAGGGGCAGCAGCCAGGAGGGATTTCCTGCAGAGGGGCACTGCCAGCACAGCCCTAGCAGCCCTGAGGAGCCCTTGGTGACTGCCCGCAAGAGGGAAGATGTGTCCCCCGAGGCTAGAAATGAGGAGAAGCATGGGATTTCAAGGCCAGGTTCATCAGGAGCCCTGCCCCATGAGCAGACATCCCAGCGAGCCCCAGCAGCTCTTGGCTGAGCTCCGAGGGCCTCCCCTGCAGGGCCCCTGCTCCTGCTGAGCTCTCCGTGCACAGGGAGGCTCCGGCCCCAAAGCCCTGTCTCCCACAGGGCCAGCAGCTTTGGCAGCTTTTCGCCACGCTTGGAGGGACTGGCCAGGATCAGTCAGAGCCAGGGCAGGCTCTCCCTGCTCTGAAATGCCGGTACAGCTCACACACCTGTACTGACACCAATTACAGCTCTGTCCATCAACCCAGGACAAGCTGCCACCTCTGTGGGTGCACTGAGGGGCAGCTGTCACCTTTAGTGTCACCAGAAGCCTCCCACATCACCCGCTGGATCTCTCCAGGAGCCCTGAGGCCTCATCCACACCAGCAAGGAATTGCTTGGCTTATACAGCCACAGGAAAAAACACGGAGTCGGTCACAACAAGATAACTGTGAGGTACTAATTGCATTGTTCATGGGTAAAACCATCTTTACCAAGTCAACAACACAAAGGATCAGTGTGATACTTCTGTATTTCCAGAGAAAAGGTGAAATAGTGTACCACACTCACTACTGATCAAACTATATGTCTTTAAAAATCAGTCAAATCTAAGACACAGAATTTATCTCCATTAAAGTATCTGTATAACTTCTTCCCTTTCACTTTATTACTCCATTATAATTTTCTCAAAAATTATTTCTAAGTCACAGCTTCCAATTTAAACATTCTCTAAATTTGTTTTACCGTGTAAGTTAAGTGGAAAAATGCACTTTTAGAAATAACTTTATTCCTGTATGGTCCTGTGGTTTCCCCAGTGGCTGCACAATACACAAACATGTATTTTAGGACCAAAAAAAAAAAAAAAAAAA
>VWZN01022518.1:217817-284707 GCA_013396955.1 Regulus satrapa
AGTTTTTTAGAACAAAAAAAAAAAAAAAAAAAAAAAAAAGGCACTCAAGCAGAGTAAGCCTAAAAGAGCCACCAAGTGCAATTACATCATGTACAGCACCCAGTAACTTCAAAGTACTTTGCAGATGGGATATCCCTACTACACAGGGATGGTCATTCCATCCAAAGACACCGAGCACATTGTCTCGTAAATGCTCTTTTTGGAATACAAGCATTTACTCAGCAGAATGGGAAGGACGGAAGGGGACATTTCCAGCATTACCAAGGAATTGCTGCTGTGCTTGTTGTGTACCAGAACTCTCAATGCAGATTTCAAACCAAAGAGGTTATCTGGAGCATAAGAAGCTTTCAGATATTCACTGGAGAATGATTCATCCCAACATGAACTAAAGCACCATCCAGTTTGGAAAATTAGGAGTACGTCAACACAATATGAGAGCTGCAAGCAGCAGATGAACTCATAATAGGTTAATAGAGAATCAATGTAAATCAATAATTTAGAGTTACACTGGAAATGGTTAGCTGGGAACAGGGGCTCTTCCAGCTATTGCAATGTCCCTTTTGATATAAATAGTGTCAACTGGTACACAGATGGCTCCACACTGGGTACGTTCTCACACAACAAATTATGCCATTTGTACATCATTGTTTGGAATGTTAACTAACAAGGTAGAACAAAGGGCTATAATTTGAATTATCTTTTAATTTCATAATTCTTTTCTTCTCTAATTTTATCCACCAGAGAATTACCATTCAATCCACAGACTGTTACACGCCTACACTACTGGAAACACAAAACAGTTTCAGTCAACTCAGTCTGTGGAGAAATCCATTCCTGTTGTAATCAAAAGAAACTTTTCAAAGACTTACTTGCTTACTGACCACAAATAAAACCCAGAACTACATGGAGATGATCTTGAAAGTCACCACACTAAAAAGTGTACAAACTAAAGGGTCTTTTTGAAACTGCAGTGGCAATAATTTTTTACAGAAGAAGATGCTATGTGAAAGCACCAGAGGCTAATAATGTACCCCAAATATTGGAGTATGTCTTATTGACCTTACAAAGTATCCTCAATATGAGCACTGTGCTCAAAATACCACACAAAAGTTAGGCTGATAAACCAGACTAGCAAACCAAACAGGAGAGGAGATGGAGGCACAGGGTGGGACAGAGATGAAGCTGAGCAAACAGCATTTCTGAAGCTGCTCCCTGGGCTCGTCAGCCGCGGGGAACGCAGCACACACCTCATACACAGCCAGCTGTGCATCCATCCTCTCTGCTGCTCAACCCTCCTCTGGAGCCTGCCCACGGCAAGGCAAGCAGGGACAGTGCCAGTGTCACCCCCCAGCACCCGCCAGCCATGCTGGGGGCACTGGAACGCCCACCTGGAAATCAGCGGCACGGGAGGATATTAAAGGGCAGCCCTGGGAGTACCTGCAATACAAAACCACAGCCCTCCACCGTGCCAACCAAAGCAGTATTTATAGTGGCTGTGAGAAAGCAGCACACCTGGGGTGGATGGAGGAGGAAAGCCTGCTGCCCCCCCTTCCCAGAGATGGAGTTTCAGCACAGGGACTGTGAGCATGTTCCATGCCAGCCTGATAGACTGCCCCTTCCCCTCAGAAAACAGGCCAGGAGAATTAAAAATAGACAGATAAATATCCCACACCAGCCCATCAATTCTAGTATTAAAATATTGTACGGGGGGGGGAATGAAGATAAATCAGTGTACACCCACTGGTCATGGTTGTTCTGATGGCAAGTGGATGGCTCTGCCCCAAGAAAAAAAAAACATAGATAACAAATCTTGCTATCATTTCCAGCCTGCCAAAGGAAAGCATGATATGTCATAATCTGAAAGCTAGATGACTCTGCAGCCTTTCTGGTCCATCTAATGAGGGTATATGGGATGGCAACACCAGCTTTATAGTCATAGAGGGAGCACTTTGGAGCTGCTAAAAGCATGAAGCTCAACTTCATTTATATTTATTAAGTTTATTTCTTAGCAGTAGGCCAAAACCAGATGCCTGAAAATACCTGGTGTGTTTTAAAACAGCAGAAGCACCCCACTTTAGTTTTAAAGAGACCTTTCTATAACTTAGAAGATCGCACAAGGGGCTGAACTATCACCGTTTTAACTCTCTCAGCTTCACACTCCGTGTCATGGGGTATGAAAGCACTGACCAGCTACACTGCATTAATCCTTGTTGTACAATAAAGCTGTGAAAGCCAGCATACGGCTATTATTTATTACTAATAAGAAAATTCAATTAACAAAACATCATAAATAACAAGAAATTACCAGATTGCAAATGCAGGCAGACCATTCATTAACAGCACATGATTAAAAGGGATTATTCACACCCTGGGGTACCTAGGAACAGCAGTCTTCCCCTAACACTTTGATTTCTGTATTCCCTCTGCAAAGATGTGCATAAAAGATTCACTGGCAGATCACTGTGTGCTGTTTTGAAGAGATTCAATGATATTTATGATTTTATATGTATAATACACATCGGTATATTCTTCTCTAGCCGTTTGATTTTGATATTGCTCAACATTATCTAAACAAATGCCAGAGGCTGTTGCCACTCAAGAACTCCCAGGATCACTGCAGACCATCAGCAGAGTTTGTAGCTGCACCAAAACAAGGGCTGGTGCAAGAAAACAAATGGGAAAGGACGAGGGATGTTGTGACATAGAAAACTGCATTACAGCAAGTGCCCCTCATTGCAAACAGCCCCTTACAGGTGCTGGTATGAGAATAGATATGCTTAAAACCAGAGGGATGTGGCTCTCCACTGTCACTGGGCACATCCAGAAAAACTCTGAAGCACTCTGACACTCAGCAATCAATTGCTGACCTTATGAAAATATTTGCTGAGCAAAAGGTGTGTTTATTCATTTTCATTTTAGGTGCAGAAGTGAAAGTCAGGAAGGAAAGCAATGTGGAGAGGCTTCATTATAATCAGTATATAAAAGTGCCACTGCATGCTAATAATAACATCCTTCACACTGAAGTTTTCTCTCACAGTGGAACTTAAAAGCTGATGCATAATAAGGAAAGCAATGATAAAAAAACGAAGTTTAAATCTGTAAAGATTCTTTAAAATATTTATGAAACAGGGCATTTTAAATCTAGCTATTCATGCTCATTGTTCTATTATAAAATATTGCCCACAATGTTTTTGTTCTGCTTCCCTCTTGAATAGCAGAAAAGACTGATATCCTTAAAGAGAGGTGCCAGGTACTATTTTAACACCAACCTCTAGTCCTTGCTTTTTCTGCTTGCAGAAAAGAAGTGATCACAAGGCAGTTCTCTTTCAGTTACTGAAAGTAGCTGCAATTGACTTCCATTTTAAAAAAAAAATCTTTAAAAATATAGATCTAGAAATATGAGAGAGCACCATGGATCTCAGACAAGATGTGCTTTCTCCAGATCCTGAACCATCCAGGGTAGAATTTCACTGGCATTTTACATTGGCCAAAGTAATTTTTTGCAGTCACCAAGTAATGTTTTGAATATTTCAAATCCGAATATATTACTGCTTTGAGAAATTTCATTTAATCCCCTCATTACTTAAGAATAATGCTTCCTATTCACTCTCTGGAGAAGTTTAGCTGTCAAAAAGAATAATGATTTCCAGTCTATTCACTAGAAAAGACCAATATTGCTGTAAGATCTGTCTCTATATGGATTCTGAGTGGTTAGACTTGTACCACATTACAAAAACAGAGGATGGGTAAAAAACACAACAGAAGTCAAAGAAAACCAAAATTGGCTCAGGATGTGCAGCAACAGCCCCATGCCCCAAACACAGCAGGGACAAGAGCACTCAGGGCACAGCCCTGACCTCTCCAAAGTTTGCAAAGCCAACAGGTCTTCACCTGGATTTGGGATCTGCAGAGCTTTGGGAAGGGAGCCGAGGTGTCTCCTGCTTCCAGGAGGACTGAACCACCCAGGCACACAGAGGTAGCTCACACTGCCCACTCCCCTTTGCTGTTCTCTGCCTTTCTGCTTGTTTCTCCCCAGGCAACAGCTCTGTTCAACTGGGCTTCAAAAGATGTTTAGCAACATTTTCCCAAAGACACAAACTGATGGAACATACTGATCTCCTGCCTTCTGAAACAGCTTTCATCCTTCTGCAATCTGTCCCAGTTTGGGGGCCAGGGCTTTTCTCATCCCCGTTTTCCAGATGGGAAATGAGCTACCAGGGGACGCAGCTCTGTGTTCGAGGCCATGCACGCAGGTTTTAACAAAAGAAGGAAGGCTGCCCAGGCAGCCAAACCTCTCTGCACCTGGTCCCTTCAAGGGAAGGGCTAATCCCCAGGGAACTGGACATCCTCTGGCACACGGGGGCTGCAGGCTTTGCAGATGTGTTCTGTGCTTTCTGTGAATTCAACAAGTTAAGTGGGACCAAATGCAGGAAAAGCCAGTGTTAAAAGCTCTGCAATTCAGATGCCTTTTTATTAATGTGGAAACTTTTAGAATATCTGAATTTTATTTAAACTTAAGTGATCAACCTTTTTTTCTGTTAAATCCTCAATGGGATTTCATATCCCATATTCAAATCAAATTCAAAGAATTTAAGTTGCTCTAGAATTCATTATGAATTGTAGAAAGCATAGGAATAATTGTATTAAAAGCAAAACCAGCGGACCCTTTCTATCTTAACCTGTATATCAGTATATCAGTGTATTTAATTAAAAATCATAACTATGATTCACTCTTAAGAAGGATTTTGTAGGGCAGTGAACACTTCCTTTCTGCCTGCAGGCAATCAAAAAAAAAAATTTAAAATAGTGTAACCAGAAAATCCTAGCTGTTCACCTTCGTAGCCTAGAAATTTAACCTGAAAAATTAAGATTCGATGGTTATCCCTTTCCAGTGCTTTCCCACATATACTTAGTTCAACTAAAGCCCAGGACAAAAGGCAAAAAGATCAACATTACCACAAATGTCTGTGGTACCACAGTGGCATCTACAGCAGTGGCAGGACAACTTCTGAGACCAGGAAAACATCTTGTGGTTGTACTGTCCTCCACCCATCTGCTGAGACAGTGAAAAGCAATAAATCACCTTTGACTGTTCTGTCTGAATTTTTAAAAAATAAAAAAGCCCTAATATAGAAGCATTGTCTATAAAAATGTATTCAATATCTGGACAAATGGGGAAAGGATCTTCCTAAAAAAGGACAGCAGCTGCGACACCCCACAGAGACACAGAAACCCCACTGGCCCATCCTCTGGGAGACACACGGAACTGGGAGCAGGACCAAGAGCCTCTCCAGAGGAGACAGGGCTGCATCCCCCATTTGCTTGCAAATTATTCTGGAAAGTTTCCCAGACTATAGTTCTGCTCCTCTGGTTTGCAGGCCCATGGATAAGGATGGGAAGGAATCTGAATTGCTGTCACGGAGGTTTGTAGGAGCCCTCTTTGTTATTGCATTTATTAGGTCCCAGTTGGATTTTTTTCTTCCAGCTGTCTCATACTGCGCAATGTACAACAGAATTTACAAAACTCCCATGCCCTGCTGCAAGATTATGAGATTCAAAGCAGTAGAGTTTCTTCCTGAAAAGCTAATCCGTTTACCACCAGTTAGTTTAGCACCATCATTTTTCTTTTGCTAAAAATAAATAAATAATGATGGAACAAGCAAATGAAAAAAAAAAAAAAAATAAAATCCATCAACCCAAAAGAAACCAAGAAACATTTAAGAGGTTACATTTATCTTTCCAGCTGGCAATAAAGACAAGCACTTCTGACAGTCACTTTTTTAAAGCCCTAGAGTGGATAATTGCAACATAAAGCTCACCACAACTGCTGTGTTTTAACACTTCCTGGAGCACTTGTGTTGCTTCAGGGTTCACTGAAAGGAGCTACCCCACATCCCAGACACTTAAAAATTGCAAAGCAAGGTAAACACATCCCTTCATATTTCTCAGAAAAGCTACATTAACTGTTTATTTATGTGGCTCAGATCCTTGTGGAATTTTTTTTTTTTTAAATCCCTTTTGCTTGGAGAGAGATTTTGGTCAACCAAAACTGAAAGCAGCCAGGACCATACTTGGCATCACACACTCCAACTTCTTCCAGGAGGCATCCTTCCTCCTGCTGAATCTCAGCTCAGTTGGAAAATCAAAACATTTCAGCAGCAGATAAAACCACTACCAGCAAGACCCAGGGCAAGTGTGGGTAGTGAACAGGAACTCCCACTGGTGTGGGCTGTCTCCTCAGGTGAGCTCCAGGCTCACAGCTCTGCCAGGGCCCGAGCCATCCCAGGGGACACAGAGGCAGCCAGGGGATGGCAGCAGCTCAAGTCAACCCAGAAATGCCACTGCTCTAATGGATCCGGGGAGGGAGGGCAGCAACCCTCAGGAAGCAAAAATGCAAAGGCAAGACTTTGAAATGTACTTTTGTACTTTAAAAATTAAATAATCTTTTCATTTAAAAAAAAAAAAAAAAGCAGAAAGAAAAAAAAAGAAGCAAAAAACACGGCCAAAACAATCCAGTAGCAATTCAAAGTTCTTTCTAATTAAATATAAGGGGTTTGGGTTTGTTGTGGTTTTTTGGGGGGTTTGTTTTAATTTTTGTTTGGTTTTTTTTTTCTTCTAGCATTTATGCAGCACATATAAGCTCATGATTGGTATTTTATTTTCCTTTTATATCTACTTATTTCGAGCACTAGACCTCAGGTCTGGAAACCATCAGCTAGGGGCTGGTGGCTCTTTGAAAATCCAGCTGGGCAATTGCAGGGCACTGAAATGTTTCAGCTGGCTCATTGTTACGGGTTGATTTGAAGAGTTCTCTCAGCACAATCCCTGCTCTGACAGCAGTGCTCCCTTTGAATGGCCACACCAAGTGTCAGACATGTCCATCCCTGACACCTTCATCATCTGCCACCAGCACGAGGAGCACCTGGAGCTGCTTCTCTGAGGGTGAGCCAGGTGTCTGCTCCTGCCCTGGGTCTAAATGCAACTCTGCCAGGGAGGAAAAAGTGGGGCTGAAGGGGAAAAGCAGCCATGGTTTGGAAAAAAAAACAAAAACAAACAAAAAAAAAACACCAAACAAACAAACAAAAAGTTACAGGTGTTCAAAATGAAAAATGGTTTGCAATGCTCTTGTTTCTTTCAACAGAACAAACTATTATATATATTGAAAAACCCAGACATATTTCATTTAAACACTGTGCAATAGCTCAACAAAATGCTGAAGTTCCATAGAGGAGGGCCAATTTATACAAGTATCTAAATCACCAGGACTTCCCCAGACATTCACATTAAGCTAAAATCTAATGTTAAACACAGTTTAAAAAAAAAAGAAAGAAAAAAACCACCAAACACAAAATCCCCAACCAGAAATCTGGTAAGCGGGTGAGGAGATAATTCATAAAGACAACTACTAATTTCTCCTATGATTCATTCAGTGAGTAACCCCCACAGCTGCTGTTCTCCAAGCAGCAAAAAAAAAGTTGATTAGGATACAAAATAGCTGCATGATTAAAGTTTTTTTAACACTGTGCGGTCCACAAGCACAGAAATCCGGGGCAAGGAAGGTCCCTCACCAAACCCTCATGGCAGGTCAGGGGATGCCCCATTTCTGCAGCAGATTCTGATGGAGCTGCTCCCTGTTGTTCCTCCAGGAGCAGCACCTCACTCCACCAAAACTTCTTGCAGGGCTTGCTGCAAAGACGCCAATTTATTTTTGTGTATTTTGCTGTTCCACTGCTGTGCTACCACGTCAGTACTTGTGTAAATTCCTAACCTGAGAAGGGGTTGAAACTTAACTACTATTCCTGTCAAGCGTCTCCAATAAAATGCTTTTCTAATCTTAGCACCATTCCAACTCATTAAGCCCCAAACTTCCTGAATTCACTGTGGGACAGAGAGTTGGCTCATTTAGGGTGCATGGTCTCAAAAAGTGATAGCCCCATAGACAAAAACAACTAAACAAATAAAATATTTGCAGCAGAAAACCATTTACACAGGAGCTAAGTGCAGAGCTGGAACTCACACAGAAAGAGATATTTCAGAGCTGTCCATAAGGTGGTTGCCCGGTGCTGGAGCAGCAGCAGAAACTGCAATTAACATTACAAACCCAAGTTACACACCCAAAATCTCTCCCTCCCCCAGCCCTCAACATTAAACGCTAAGGGACATTTAAGATGCAGACACAAAATAAAATAAAATTCACAACTCAAAATACCTTTTTAGTGCTCCATTATCTTGGCTGCTGGGTGTCACTGCAAGCCTCTTCTTCCTAAATTGCCTGCTGTTAACAACTCCTTTATGCCCAAAGCACTCTGAACCAGAAGGTGTCCTTGATAGTTTTTCAGCATTAGGCTCCTACCCCTCTCTCACACACTGGTGGCATTTCCAGCACGACTGCAGCTGGTTTGAGTGGACCAAAAGTCGCAGCCAATACAAGTTACCTGCCCAATCGCCTCCAAAGTATTTACACCTGAGCACCCTCGGTAAGGCGCTGCAGGCTGACCCGCTAACGGGACAGGCTGAAGCTGGGATGGAGAACACCGGGCACCAGCTGCGTTCTATGCTGCAGATTAAGTGTCCCACAGAAGATACAGATAGATGAAAGCAGGAAGGAAATAATTGTTGGGTGGGTTTTGGTTTTGGTTTTTTTTTTAAGCTGAAACAATAATCTTTTCACTTTCTTCTTGCAGAGAACCCCCTATGTGCCTGCATGATGAGGGAGGTAGAGAAGTGAGAGACAGAAAGCTGTTCAGACATATACACAGCAAAAGCTGCAGTACAGAAGCCAGCCCTTACCATGATTTGAAATCAGGACATGGAAGAGGGGACCAGAGATCCAGCTCTGCCTTGGCCTCCAGGCAAGGAGAGGGTGGTGGGAGGAGTACTGTGAAAAAGAATAGTGAAAAAGCTGAGCCTATGACACAACACAGATTAAAAAACTGGTGCCTGAGATCCTATTGAATATATATAAGCGCAGCCTGTGCCACAGGTGTGGCCCCTACACCCCTCTGAGTGGCACACGGGGAGAGCCACTCCTGGGAGAAAGCAGCAGCAGCTCTCCCGTGACAGAGATCACAGTGTCACAACAACACTTCATCCCATCCGTCCTCTGGAGAGCTACAACTGCCACATCCAGGCTCGTTCTGTGGCATGTTTTCAGAACCTAAAAATGACTCAGACTTTTCCTGTATCTTTTTTTTTTAAGGATGTGGTAAGGTCATTCCATCATTTAAGCTGCAGTTCAAGTGGATGGAAGGATTCCACCCCAACCCAGTGGGCTGCTGGAGACACATCTCCAACAGCTGAGCAGGGATGGGAGAGAAAGGGAGCCAGCTACCAAAATTCAAGGGCAGAAAGAGCTACCTGGGTGGGAAAAGAGCTTCCCAGAAGGCTGGGAGAGCCATGCAAGAGGTGACTGTGAGTCATCCCAGCCGGAATGGGAGGAAAGAAAAGCTATCAAGACTCTGCTCAGAGCTGTAAACCTCCCACCCTGCACTGAGTGGGCACAGTGGGAATGCCGGCTGGTGGTTCCCCTTCCTGCTTCTCCTCAGCTCCCTGCATGCCTGCAAGGCAGGACCTATTTAGCTCACAATTGCAGAAATAAGCAGGGAGAGGTAGAAACATCCTTTTTCTCAACTTCTGTGTGCGCTGTGACAGAACATTAGTGCTTTTAGGGAACAATTTACCAGTATCTGTAGTGGAAGGCAAGAAGCAAGTCTGAGGGGAAGGAAGAACTGAAAATAGAGCCAGCTGGAAAAAAAGATTTCCACAAAGCTAATTTTTAGCCAAAGTCCTCTTCTCCTCCTCCATGTACATCTCTGTAGGAAATTTCTAATCCTAATTACTCTAATGAATTAGTCCATGGGAGAAAAGGCAAACATACACTTCAATACTTGGCCAATTCTAGCTGATACACTCGCCAGAAGAACAATATTTAGCATTTTACACAAATGGCTTGCATCCAGTGACTAATTAATCCTCTTTACACAGAGGCATGTGATTTTTTTTTCCTAATGTTAAAAACCCCAAAAAGTGCACCCTCTCATGCTGATCTGCAACTACAAAACATTCACTTCTTTACCAGAGAACATGAATGCTACTTTAGAACCTGATATTGTAGGTCTCTCCCAGCTCCACACTTCCTAGGAAGACAGTATTCCCTAAAAACCAGGGCACCATGGCTAACCACTGTCAGCCACCCAGAGGGACAGACATTCCACAAGAAATTAGCTCACTTAAAACCATTCAGAGAAACTGGTTTCCCAGATTAAATTCAAGCACATTTGAATTTTCATCAGCATCTATCACGGTGATTTTTCAGCAAGCACTGGTATGTTTTATAGTCACACTGCCATAAAATATTGCTGCTTGCCTATCAGGAGGAGACCAGCTCCATCCCTGAGGCAGAATATCCTCCGAGGGCTAATACAGCTGTGTCTCCAAAAAGCTCTGTACACAGGCTATTCCAAACAGCCAGGAGAGGTTTGAGAGGCTCTTGCCCATGGGCTGGCCATGATAAACTGATCTTGGCCTGACAGCAGAGCAGAACTGGGGGGAGCAAGCAGAAGGGGAAGATTTAGATGCTGTTTCCAGGGCAATAATGAGCTCCAGCACCACAGAGTGGGTCACCCCAAGAACTGGCCCACCATTAAATACCACACACACCCCACTTTTGGCTCTGCACAGCAGCCAAGCTGACTCGCTGTGCTCCTGACACCCAGAGCAGTGTTCAAGGAGGGTCATCAGAGAGGGGTCACAAAACCATTAAAGGACAGCAGCTCAGGGCTGTGTCGTGATGTGCTCCTAAACAGAGATGTCAAGAAGCCTTCAGGGGATCACACACAACTCTTTGGTGGCCACCACGGCAGTTAAATGATTTTTCTTCCAATGGTCCGAGAGCATGTTTGAGGCTTTACATTTCTGAGGCAGTAATTGTTGACATAGATAAGCACAGACCATATGGCACTTCCTAGAACACAATTCACTTTCTGTGCAAAGCTGCTATGAATTTAGGTAAATTTTCATGAATATGTAAAAAGGTAATTTTCAAAGATTCACAGACTCATTTCATAGAAAATATTCTTCTTAGCCAGACCAGGCATTGACCATCAGGCAATGACTCACATCCTGCACACTCAGGTTGACATGAATTGCTTTCAGCTCTCCCATATGCAAATTGAATCAACATAAAACTTGTCAAATTGCACGAAACTTAGTGCAAGTCACACTCAGAGCTACAACCTTGGACAGCGAATATTAGATCTGTTCCTTCCTTGGTAAAATATTGTTATCATCATAAGTTTATTATGCAAACAGCTAACATCTTCAGAAAATTTCCCTGAGGTCAAAAACTAAACAGGTACAACACATTTCAAGTGTTAATGTGCTTAATATCTCAAAATCTTCATTATGAAACCACAATGGTGCACATAATGCACTGTAAACCATCATCCAACAGAGACAGAGCAGCTCTCCAGAGAAGATGTGAGTGCAAAGGCACGAGGAGAAATATCACAGGGCAGCACCTCAGCTCTTTTTCTGAGCCAGCCAGCTTTCAGGGGAGGGAATAAGTGCAACAGATATGCTGGGATCCAGGCAAGGAGGCTGAGACAGGATTGGGATACCTCTGACATGTGCTCGAAGCCTGGGCCAGGTGTGGACAGAGGAGTAGAAATGCTGAAAGTGAAAAGTAAAAGAGGATGAGGAGTGAAAATTTGGCCAAAAGTTTAAAAAAAATAAATTACAGCACTCATATTTGAGGAGCCCAATTCATTGCTGCCCTTGAGCAAGATTCACAAGAGATGAAGGAACGCAGAGCACAGAGGCAGAAAGGGCATCAAGGAACAATGACAGAGACAGAAGAGATGAAGAGCAGGGCAACTGTCAGTAAATGAGATTACAGGGAGCACAGATCCTGCCACAGGACAAGCAGAAGTCTTGGTTTGTCTGAAGCAGCAGGAGGATTCAAGGAATTCCTCTTTCCTGGGCACTGGAGGTAGCAGGTGTGGGCAGGAAGCAGGAGGGGCCACAAGGACAGGGGATGGATGCTGGGGTCAGAGGGCACTTGGAGAGGGGACACAGAGCAGAAACACCTAGAGAAGCTGCAGATGGGAATAAAGCTCTCTAGCAGTAAAAGTGGAAGGTGAACCACCAAAATGGACAGCCTCTCAGAAAACAAGCAAACAAGGCAAAAAATAAGACAAAAGAACAAAATGAAACAAAAAACCAAGCAAATAAAACCCAGCCAGGTGAAAAGGCTGAAAATTAAGTCTATACAATTATAGAGCCTCCACTACCAAAACTCAGGATCATTATACTAAAAATTCGGAGACTGTTGAAGCTACATTATTTAAAGTTGGTTTGCAAATATATTACAAAAAGTTGCACACAGTTACTGACTGAGGACAATTTATATTTTCAAATTATTGTTTGAGCACACAATTACTTCAATGATTTCACTTTGCACTTTTCCAAAAAGTACAAACCTTTTAGTCCGAAACGGTGAAATTAAGACAATGAACACTGATACCCTCAGAAGTAAGGCTCCATGTCTACAGAGGAGAGAATCAGTTTAAGAAGCATAGTCAGGAAAATATCTACAATGATGGTGAGGATTATTCTGGGACCTCCTGAAAGTGAGAGAAATTAGAACCATGGCCCCAGATAGAAGAGGAAGGTATAACTCTGATGTTAAAGGGAGGAAAGCACACCATACCCAAATCTGTACCACTGAGAGAGTCAGTATTAGCTGGAGTGACCCAACACCCTGACCCTTTCTTTGCTCATGAACTAGAAAGATTTTCTCTCATGCACAAACCAGTCTGGGCTTTTTTTGGAGAAGCAGAGAGTCCTGTTCCAATTGATCTACCTTGCTGCCTGTTCTACTAAAGAAATGCAACATCTTTTGCCAGCAGATAAAGAGGTCACCATCTGAAGCTAACCTGCATTCTTGGACTGCTTTAATTCAAACCAGACCAATGTATTTTGCATTTGTTGAGCATTTTACTGAAGTCATTATCAAAGAGGAAACTACAGGCAGGCACATATTTGGCTTTGCCCACAACTTTTCATCAGCAGATTTCAGTGCTGATCAAGATGATTTCATTCAAAGCCGTCCCTCAGCTGGCCCAGACTGCTAAACAGTCCCCATGGACTGGATTCCTAAATCATAGGAACATTTGACAGGGCTTCAAAGTCTCTTCTTATTCTGTTCTAGAAAGTTTGAATTAATTTCTTCCTCCACTGCATGAAGAGAAGTACTAATTCTTATAACAGATCCAAAGAACTATCACAGGATGAATCACCTAATGAATTACTCAAGTATGTGATTCTCTCACTTTCTACTGCAGCTCCCTACATGCTGTTCTATTTCTTTCCCCTTGTTGCTTGTGCAGTACTATAAGCCAAGGCATGAGTCTTTCTACTCCAAAACAACATGACAGAAGCCTCAGACAAACACTGCACTTCACCCTGGAGATGGCTTCCACAGCAGGCTGTGCCCTGTAGTAACTCTAGGATACTGCTGGAGCACTCCTGCATAAAGTTAGCCAATCCTAACCATGTAAACTTCAGCCAACCATACAGAGCTGCCTTATGAAGTTTTGGGCTCGTAGCCCACACAGTTCAGACATGACACATTTGCAGGCAGCCATGCAAATCCAGCTGAAGTCCAAGAAGGAAACCTGTTTCAGTGGCAGCTCTGAAAACAATGGCGATACCCATTGCCTGCTGCAGGCAGGTTTAACTAGAATTGTTTTACTGTATCCACCCTTAGCTGTGCACATTCAGTTCATCTTCTCTTTCAACACAGAAATAAATGCGGGTTCCCTTGTACAAAAGGAAGAACCATCACCCAGCAGCAACAACAAACTCTTACCTCCTTCCATAAGCCAGCATAAAAGCGGTGAAATAACTTCAATGGGCTTCAAGAAATATTTACTCTGAGTCCCCATGGAGTGGTATTCCCTCAGAGGTACTATAGCTCGATTTTTCCTGCAACCACAATAGACTGATGTAGATGTTTATACTCCAACTACAACATATGATGCAAAATTAAAGTGACTACTCTCAAGGAGCATTAACAAAAGCAATGAAATTAATGTCACAAGGGTGTACGGCTTACAAGGGGTTTCTGCTTAAAAGTGCAATGCAAGAAAAAGACTCAAATTCCTGTTGGAGCTCCAGAATTGCATCTGGGACTGACTGCCACCACTGTGATAAACAGTAATCTCAACAGCAGCAGGACTGCTGCTAGCAGGGTGGACACAGAAAGGGCAGCCAATAATCCAGTTTCTCTGGTGGCACAGGCTCTTCTCTCCTACCTGGAGCTGTGGCCCAGCACTGCCTGGACAGCTTGTCACCATGTCTCCCACCTGATTATATTCCTCTCTGTGCATTTGCGGTGTCTATATGAATACTTCAACTGTCCCAGCAAAAATGAGCCTGCTCAGCTCTGATCATTTCCTTTTTATTAACTGAGCTTGCACAGAGCTTCTTTACACATTCCAACACAAACTGCTCAGACAAGAGATCAGTGCAGGCAGCCCTTGTCACCTGTCAAAGCTGTCAGTGCAGAGGCTGAGCCCCTGATGTAGCACTGGCACGTGTCATAATGCATAACTTCACAATTTTAAAAATTTCAGACTTTTTTTAATAAAGCAAGACTTATTACTATGAAAATTAATTAATCTCTTTTTATATCTCCACTATGTCAAGCCTGTCACTTATCTCCAGACCTCTCTAAGCATTTGCAGGCCTCAATTGTGCTCTGCAAACCGTGGGAAGTAGCACTGCTGTCTGTGGTCTTTGTCTATATGTGCTGCTGTTAATCAACCCTCCCTTCCTCTCACAAAAGGGTTTGTTAACAACACTACACACTTCTTTTGCTTTTTCTGTAGGGCTGTGTCCAGACACCTTGGACAGTTTTCTAGTTTTGCTTCAGCTTTTCTTCTGACAGATACTTTACCTCAAAACTGACAGCCTTTCCCCAAGGTGCAGTACACAGCCATGCCTTTACACTTCTAAGTGGATTTCTCTCCATGCTGGCTTTTACAGCTGCAGCTCCACAGCTCTTTGCCACAGCATCTCTTTTCTTTAGCCCACACCTCAGTGACAAACAGGGATATGTGCAGGTGCCACCCATGTAAGGGACCAATCCATGAGAAACATTTTTTATGCATCTTTCCACTCTTCCCCAACCCTTCCCCCCTCCACATTTACTCCCCCTGATAGATCCTCACATAACTTTTCACCCTGCATGACTTAATCCTGTTTGGGCTTTGCCCCAAAGCCCAGTAACTCCCACCGTTTACAGAACTAAATAGAAAATTAATCTCTCCCTATCACATGAAAACCAGCCAAAATCGAAACAGCTATCAATAATAAGTGGGCAAAATGCTAATATGTTTGCCTATAAGTGTATTTTACATTCAGAACTACAAAAGAGGAATTTTATTATTTCAAAGAACTGTAATTATATTCTCCTGTTTCACCAGGCAACAGCACCAGTGCCTGGCAAAAGGCACTGGCATGCATATTATGAAAGGTAGAAAGAATAATGTTGAGCATGCAGCAAGGAGAGGACAGGCTGTGGGAATTATCAGCATTTCAGCAAATGGGGAAGTGTTGGAAGAGTCAAATTAATAACTTCAAGGGCATCAGCTGAGCACAATAACCATCAGAAATGTACCTGAATGAAATGATACAGAACAACTGATAGTAGATTACAAAGTAAAAATACCCTTCAGTAAACAATGACTGACCTTAAAGAGATCAAAAAGCTCAACCCTTGGTAAGAAAATAGATCTTTGGAAGGAGAGGTGCTAGCCCTCAAACAGTTACATTAAGAGCACAGTTTCTCACAGACCATTTGTTTCCCAGGCTTATTCTAATTTAGAAGGAAACAGAACTGCTGCTGCACATTCTGGCTGCAATGTGCCACCCCATGAGCCCAGTGACACTCAGGGTCCTCACAGCACTATCAGGCTGTAAAACCACAGCCTGCAGGAGCAGGGGATGGAGGCAGAGAAACTGAATTTCTGCACGGAGCAGAATTCAGGATGGTGTAATTCCTACACACGTCTCCTTAACCCGGGTAATCCTTGTGCTGGGTTCCACATCAAAATGGAAGACCTCAAAGACCAGAGCAACAGACATAAAAGCAGTGCAGAGGAAAGAAATTACTAACAGAGATATGTCAGTCTAGTCTTCTTTTCTCGTTCCTAATCCAAAACTCATACCACAAGAATCCCAGATGAGTTGGCCAAAAAGCAATTATTCCCCATGCTAAAACTGGGCAAACACAGGCAGAGAGCAACCACCCCATCCAATTTACATCTTGAGCAGGTGATTGCTACACTCTGCACAAAACTAACCCATGCTTTGCCTCCTCTTTTAGTCAACTCCCACCTCAAAACATCTTCCCAACCACCTTGAACTGAGGGAAACCTCATCCCTTACCTGGTGATGTGCTGCAAGCAGGAGCAGGGACAAACACAGCAGAGCTTTCTGAGCTTAAGAGCCAGCCCACTTATTCTCTTGTGCTCACAAATTCTCTTCTTATTTGGCCTCACTTGCAGATAAAAGTAAGCCACTACATAGAGACAAATCCTAAATATTGACAGCTCGTAAAAGGCTTAGTACTGAGGACTGCTATGAAATATTATTTCATGGAATAATTTGCTTTCCAGAGCAAACTGCCTTTCACTACCAGAGGAGAAGCTATCAGAGATTCAGGGACAGCTTCTGAATCACAGCTGGGGAGGCAGGCACAGCACAGGGCACTGGGTACAAACACTGCTGGGAAGTGCTAGGCACTTGCCAAACACCTAAGAAAAATGAGGTACACCTGTACAGGAAAGTACAAAGCCAAAAGCATTCTCAAAATACTCAGTGTTATGCACCGAGTGTGCGAGGTTCATTCTGAGCCTTAGGGGTAAGCTAAAATCAAGCAAGCCCCCCATGGGAAAAAGGTTACTTTTGATTTCCAACAGCTTGTCAATTCTATTTGCTGCTTGTGTGAGCACACAGGATGGAGTAGAACATGGATGCAAGCGAAAACTTAAGAATATCAAGATTTTATTTCAGCATCAGAGCAGATTTAAACCTGCAGCTGACTTTACAGACACTCTTTGATTTACTTTGATAATATTCACAGCAATGTTTTATGATTTAGCCTTTTCTTACCAAACACTCACCCCTAATTTCCAGAAACAGATCCTTTGCAAAATGGATTTTACTAAGCTGATTCTTTAACATGTCAACTTTGTTATTTTAATGATACTAAATATTTGCTGCCTTCACATTTCATGGAAAGTGCAGACCATTCATGCCTGTCTCACTGACTGACATTCCCTTCCCAGCAGCTCATCACATCCTCAGGCACATCTGAATAGCCTTCTGTGTCCAGAGGGAGGGGATATTTAGCAGCAACTGATACTTTTGGAACCATGCATTTCAGAAAATTCCCACCAATTTGACAAATAAATTATAAAGTGCCTCCCTAGTTTCAGCAAACTACTTCTGATTTGCATTTCTGTAGATAAAAATAGGATCCAGAGGAAAAGTCCAAGACAGGCCCAGCTTGATTCAATTCCCTGTTTATTCCCAGTGTTAAGTGAGTCACTAATAAAAAGTTCATGGGACAGTCAGCACCACTGGCCTTTTCTTAAAAATCCTCCTGGAAACAGAGGTGGCACCAGAAGCATTTGAATCCTGAACTTCCCTGCTCACCTCAGTTCTAGACAGAAAAAATTCCAAATGCCAGAGGGTCAGCCAATGCAGTGGTCTGGGAAGGTTTCCTGGGGCACCTCTGGAGCCAGGTTTCCATTCTGCTGCTCAGCCCAGCTTCATGTTCAGCTTGTTCCCATCTGCACGGGCTGTCCATCTCATTTTTGACACTTTTATGTCAGAAATTATAGCAATAAAAACACAAAAGCAGCAAAGAACCTACAGACACTAAGCCATAAATGTCTAGGCTTGTCCTTCTTGTGCTGTGAAATGAGAGAACAGACACAGGGATGAAGAGCCAGCGATTTAAAACTGGACATAAAATGTCAGCTAATCCACTGGAACTTTGTGCCAAACACAAGAGGTTAAGACTGAAGCAGGAGTTAAAAGAGGATGGATCACTGTTATCACCTGACAAGAACATTTAGGTTTCAGTACAATGAACAAGACTCTCCAGTCCGATTTCCTTGCAGGAGATCATTAGCTCAGCCTCAGGCCTGTTTCATCCTTCCCTGCAGGAAGATTCTTGCTGCTCCCCTTCAACAAAAGATCCCTGAGACCAAGCAGGACCAGGCTCAGCCCGAGCAGAGATCCAAACCAGCTCGGCAGCTCCCATGCCCCAAAAGTGGCATCCCTCTGTCCCAGAGCACTCATGTCAACCCTTGGTCCCAAACTAGGATTACACATAATCCTCTGACTCAGAAAACCCTTCAGTGCTGCTGTTTCTGGGTTCTGTGGGTGCCTTGCAGGATTCCCTTGACTTCCTCTCGGTGGGTTTGGGGGTCCCAAGCACCCTGCTCACAGATCCACTGCTCCCACACACTCCAGCTGGAAACAGGAGGGAAACAGAGGCAGCAAGTGGGAAAAAGCCCTGAAACAATCACCTCAGACAAGAGACCCTCCATTTCTCTGATTCCCAGCTCTAGGATGTAACTGTGCGTGCAGTGGCAAGACCTGGCTTCCTAAACGAACCCAACCCAGCCCAACCCAGCCCAACCCAAACCATAGCAGCAGCAGCAAAAGCAGCACATTATCAGGAACATTTACTTGGTCATCTTCTCCAGTGGGAGCCCAGGGAATTGTGACTTCTCCCAAAGTCAAAAATGTTCTCCTGGAGAAGCTATCCTGCATCTCATCTCCCAGCTTGTGCCAAATCCACCTGCCAGTCCCTTGGCCACAGTGTGACAGTCCCTCCTCTGCCACTGCTCACCTTTACCTGGCTGGTTCCCAAAAGACTCCCATTTCTTGTGACACTGCAGTGGCACAACCCCCAGGCATCACTACCCATCGTGGCTGTACAAGGCACAAACAGCTGTTTAATCAATATCTGCTCCATTCAAGCCAATGCTTTTCCTCATGCAGATCCCTTCTGAAGCTCAGATTTATCACCACCTCTCCTCCTAATGCCTGGGATAGGCTTGCTGCAGTTATTCTTTCACTGTCTTTTAAAATTAAAAACAGTAAAATTAATTTCATTAGATTTTGCAAGGTACGTAAGGGACACTTTCTTTTCTTTTATTATCTTTATCTTCAATTTTCTCATCAAAAGAACATAGTTCTTACAGTGCAAGTTAGTTTAGAACACATTTGTCTTTATTAAAAAAAAACAAAAACCAAAACTCTAAAATAAGCTGAGACTGCAACAAAATGTAATGGATTCTGGCCCACCCTTTGAAAGGACTGAAGCATTTTTGTCAGCTGCCTGAGTTCATGGAAAAAGCTCAAATGTAGCTGCAGGAGGCTGTGAATGGAAAGCTCTTCCTCTCCTCAGAGCTCACTGAATTAGTTTAAATTCTCAGCTGAAAACACTAGCGGAATGATCTTCTACACTTTAAAAAATATTATCCTCCTTATGAATTAAAAAAAAAAAGAAAGTTAATTCTTATTTAAAAAAAAAAAAGTCAAGAAAGAGCTCTTAAGTAGTTGCTATCTGTTCTGGAACTAGACAGGACTGCTGGCCCAGCTCATTGCA
The DNA here is from genome assembly GCA_013396955.1 of Regulus satrapa. Classification (NCBI taxonomy): domain Eukaryota; kingdom Metazoa; phylum Chordata; class Aves; order Passeriformes; family Regulidae; genus Regulus; species Regulus satrapa. Next base: position 237,511 of record VWZN01022518.1, read on the forward strand.
GGGCAGTTGGACAGGGTGACCTTTAAAGCTCGCTTTCAGCCTAAATTATTCTATGATTCCATGTTCTGCACTGCTGTTAAAGCAACGTGTCACTCTTTCTGGAGACAGAAATGTACTTCAGAAAAAGAATGCCGAGAAAACGAAGACCAGTCACCTGCATTTTTGGCTTCATTGCCCAAAACCAAACTGCTCCACTTACATCCAAATCAGACAAGAGAGAAAATTTGAAACTAGCCCAGAATCAGGTCCTTGGCATTCAGCCTGTGAGCCGAGGCAGAGCTGGATCATTTGCAAAGACAAGCCTGGAGGATATCAATGCCAGACAGCCATCATGAACTTCCTTGGACACACAGTGCACGTCAGGGCAGCCTGTTTGGGCATTCCTGAGTTTTGGTCACCCAAGTCTAGGTAAAACTGTGGCATGAGGTCATACATTCAACCCTAAGGAAAGACATATGGATTTCAACCCTTAAGTGTCATTTTGTCTTGTGGCTCACAGCTTACCAGGGCCTGAGCAAGAGACAGCACACAGTTCACAGTGTAATGTGCTCAGAGGAGCTGCTCCTGCAAGGTGAGACCCTTTAGAAAAGTAGCATGAGCATCACCAAGGTCTAAAGCAATGAGATGTTACAAAGCTCTTCACAGGTTCTATATTTTGGGCTTTCTGCACGTAAGGAACCCAAGAGAAATTAAGCCCTTTACCTCTTCCTCCCACCAGCTGAGCCAGATCACAAGGCTGTACTTCCATAAGAAAGGAAATGTAATAACAATTAGCTATTATGTTCACTGCAGGAACTTCTGGCTTTTAGCAGCCCTGTTTTGGAGGATTCCCACTCACCCCTCACAGGTGGTGCACGGATGGCTGCAGGCACAGCCAGGTCAAAGCTCTGTGTAGCAGATTCCTCTGAGCCAGACCTCAGCAGCATGGAGAGCAGTGGTCTTTCACTCTGCTGTGGATTTGGAGTGTCCCAGCAGGGGATCTCTGGACCAGTGAGCCCTGTCTGCTCGAGTCCTGGAGCACATGATATCAGAAATGCAGCCCTAAAAGCCCGTTTCCTTGTAGGGAAGGAGCATACCCAGTCTTGAGACAACCACCGAGCCCTTCAGGCAGCTCAGTTATTTAGCATTTTTCTCATTCTTCTTGTTAAAATACTGCTTTAAAAATATCTGGCATGTCTGGAAGCTAGTAACATAATCTTAATCCTTCCCTCCATCATTAATTCATTCAATTATGTCTTCCCCTGGTTCTTAATAAACGTTTTGCCCTGGTACCTCAATGTCAATTGTGTTATTAGTACAGCAGCTGGGAACCAGGGCCACTCTGTAGCATTAGCTCCATGCCTGAGTGCAGGGAAAGGAAAAAAGACAGGCCCTGCTGGAGGGTTAAAACCAGAGCCAACAGCAGGTGGGAAGACAGAAGAAAGAGAAAATAAAAATAAAGACATGCATAATTCTTCTCCAATCAGAAACAGCAATCACAGCTCACCACCTGCTCTTAATGCTCTTTTTCAGTGGACCAAGTCATCAGAGCAGTTTGCAGATAAACACAATTAGTTGTTTAGTTTAGGCATCCAGAGAGATTACAGGGCCATTGAGATTGCTGTGCAAAGAGAGCAGAACACACACGTGTGGACACAGCAGTCATGCAGTGGATGCTAAATGTTTTAAGGGGACTGCAGAAAGGAATTAGAATATATAAGAGATTTTAAAAATGGAGAAAATTAATCAAAGAAGAATAGGGGGGTGAATGTCAAGCAAGCTACAGGGGTTTATCTCTTCCCATTCCTGGAAAAGCCACTCTATGGAAATGATTAAATCATCTCCCTAATCAGAAAAGGAAAAAACCCAGTGACATACAGACATGCCTTTTATGCAGCAGGAGAAAGACCAAAAGGTCTTTTCTCATCTCCAGTTTTAATGACCAATACAAATTACATAAATTATTTAGCACCTGAGCATTTGTGCTATAAGAAGCATGAGCACAGTACCAACAGATAAATTGAAATCCTGTGAGAGAATCAAGTACAATTGGCCAGGTGTCCCTGCACACAAAGCCATGGCCCTCCCTTGTATATCCTCTGCTTGAGAACAAACCTGCCTCCTCCCTTTAAGCCATCCAGTTTTTATTTTCATTTTTCCTGTTCAGGAAGAGGGAATCATGTGGCTAAGGTAGTTTTCTTTAGAGATTAAAACATAGAAAGATGCTTTTTTTGAACTCAATAGGTTTTCCAGAAACATTCCTTTTACTTTCACTGGAAAACTACCACACATCAGCCTCGATTTGTTCATTCACAAACATATAGCTAAGCTATTATTCATATGCTGGGAAATATTTTGCTAGATGGCAAGTCTGTCAAACAACAATAATAATTCTTAATAATTCTTAATCAAACAATAATGATTCTTCTTTGCAACAGCTAGGACACATGAAACATATTCCCAAATAAAAACTGTTTATAGGGTTTTCTGTCCTGCTCTCGTCAATCACTACATACCAGACTGGTTAGTGCTTTGACTTGTTTTTGTTTTCCTTTGAATGTTTTCACTCTTTTAAGCTTGTTTTCACAGACATAGCTGACACTGTTTTGAGTTTACCTCTCTGTATTTTCCTTATAGTTTTGTAGAAATGTCTCAAACATAACTGCAGGTTGCTCCTGGCATTCAAACCCCTCCTCAGGTTTCCAACTGATCCAGTGCATAATATCGCCTTGGCCATAATCTAAATTCTTAATGGCTTGCTTTTTTTTTTTTTCTTTTTAAAAAAAAAAAAAAAAAAAAAAAAAAAAAAAAAAGAAAAAAAAGAAAAAAAAACCAAAACTGTGAATGTTTTGATCTCTTCCTTCTTGAAATCTATCACGTCTGAGGTAACAGGGATGAGCTCAGGCCAGGGTGGGACATCAGCCCACAGGTGGTTGAGAGATACAAAGTGAAGGTCAGGACCAGGTTTTGTCTTGCCCTTTTCCACTCCTTGCTGGATCCTGTCCCATGCACTTTACTGAGGAGGTATCCCAGGGACCTCTACCCCACCACAGAAGTTGTGCCACACCCTCCTCATCAGTCTCATCATTCAGCACTGTCTGCCAGCACTTGAACACAGTCCTACAGCACACAGATATGTTCCCACCACAGAGGGAAACATTTCCTGCCCTTGCTGCACACAGATCTGGCACACGCATCGTCCCCAGGCACACATGTGCTGCTGAGTGAGCTCAAAGACATGGCATTATTAAAGGGTGAGCAGCTTTTGTTTGAGCTCAGCTTGAATTAATCAAGATGTAGGCATCACTTGTATACAAACCCCCTTTTCCTGAAGCCATCTGCACAATGACATTAAGAATGGCAAGTGAGCTACTGACGAACCATCTGATTTGCATTTGTGGTTGCAGCAGACAAGAAACTGTTGGGCTACAAGTGAGATCCAGAAATGCTTTTTCTCTGTAGTGTCAGCTCAAGAGAAAAACGTACCAACCACATCCAGTGAGGAAGTGTTGGAGATCTATGCAGGACAAAAGAAATTAGACCTGAATGCTGAAGTAATTCAGATACACAAATGCTTCACGGAGCACACTCCAGCCACCCATAAGTGCCTAAATTGTGTATTAGGTCACACCTTACAAGGCGAGGGAGCAGGGGGGAGAGCAAATACTAATTGATTAATTTGTGATGACACACACCAACAAAACCATGGGCTGTCACCAGTGCACAGCCCTGATTTCTGCCAGCCAGCACTCCCAGGGTTTTCTGTCCCAGCAGCCTGCTGGCCCTTCCCTCTCCCACCCAGCTCTCTGGAAAGGTGATGTGTGGCAGAGTGCAATGCCTTCATGTGATGGGAAGCAAAGGGGCTGCTGGGATTTCATTTTAAGTGGCTCATCTAAATTCTATAAAATCCTGATTCCAGAATCACCATATATAGATGCCTTCATTGTAGATTTCAACTTTCCCTGTTAGGGCAATATCAAACTGAGCTGCCATTAACAAGAAGGCAAAACCACTGAGATTGTTACCCAAATAAGTCTTTCTCTCTATAAAACATTTAAAAGTTTCTGTTTATACATGATAATATGCAGTCCTTTTCATTATTTCTTTTGTCAAGTATTTATTATACACTTATTTGAAAGGCTGTTTAATGCATATGGTAAATATGCACAAAAAATCAAATTGTAAGCAGTGCTATGAGTTTAGTTCGTGCTATGCATCTTTTAACATTATATTTATCTCCCTGTCTGCACCTCCTCCTCCATATAATATCACTGGTGCCTGGTGGAGACTGCAATCCGTTCATAGATTTGCAGAGATTCCACTCAGTAATGTCTAAATTCCACTCAGTAATGTCTAATATTATAATTTATCTGCTATGGTGTGCAACCACACAGGTACAAATTTGGAAGCATGTTTTTTCACACCTTTGCAGCTGTGCTTTATCCCACATTACAGTAGTAGGTGACACAGCCTACAAGAGACAGTCAACTGATTAAAGATCACTCTCTGCCACTTCAGGCACACACAACTTTGTTTTTGTGCACTCACTTGAACACTTAGAGCCCAGCCCTGCTCTCGTTAAATTTGATCTTACAGCAACAGTTAACTCTGTACCTGTCAGTGGAATCACATCACCAGTGAGCAGAATCTGCCTTTGACCACATACACAGAAACACAACCACGATAATTTTCTTTTAAATACCTAAAATAGAAAGGGTTTAAACTTTAAAGGTAATTACAGCTGCCGCCAGGCCAGATTTGAGCTTCATTTCAACACTGCAGCACCCATATTTGGCACAGAAAGGACTTTTCAAATGTGAAAAGGCCCAAACACACAGCAATCTTATGCATGTTCAGGTCACATTTCTAGGGCACTGCAGTTGTTTGCTGCTTTATGGTCACAATAACTTAAGTCAGTCCAACCTCAGGAAAAATGAGAACACTGGATGAATGAGCCCCTTGGGAATTTTTATCTGTTTGCCCAAAATATGTGGCAGGTCGTGTGAGCCTGCATGGCTCCTCTTGCCTCAAGGAGGAAATATTTCCTGGGAATTTCTCCGGAGCAGAGCTTGCTGCCACTACAGAGACAGGCCATGAAAGCAGCAGTGGGAGCACTGCACTGGATGAACACCCACCACTGTCAGCCTCACTCCACAGACTGACTACTGGCTTTGGTGGGGGCTTCCCACAAAGGTGGTCAGGCTTTCAAAGCATGATTATGGGCTCTGGAGATGCTGAGAGTTTTCACCAAAGAGCAGGGGCCATCCAGGCAGAGATGCTGCCATCCCCCTTCCAGAAATAACACTCCACAGTGCCTGGGGTGATCCATATGGATGCCCTGATCTGCACAGCACCATCCAAAATGTTGTGGTAGCTCAGTGAGTGAGGAGGCAGCACTAAAACTCTGCAGCTGCACAGGGAGAGGCCCTTTGGAGAGCACAGGGAGAAGCAGAGGAAGGTGTGGACACTCAGAACTGGCCACAGGATGAGCTGGAGGATGCACATGGGCATTTCCAAGAAACCTCTTCTGAGCAGCATACCATTCACAGCTCCCATCCCTCTCTCTGGGAAGATGCACAGGACTAACCTCTCCTGCCTAAATAAAATGAAATAAGCAGTGTAGGATGGGATAAACCAGCTGTTCAGATAATTACTGTGGTAGGGGAGAAGACAAACACCAAAAGAAATGGGTCAGAGGATCTGATTCAGGGTCTGAGAAGACTTTTGATTTCTTCTGTCCTGATTAGAAAAAACACATCGTTACACTTGTGTGTTGGCTGGTTGGTTGGATGGTTGGCAGCATTTTCTAAGATACCTTTGAAGCTGAAGAATTTACAGTTCTGAAGCTTCCTGTGGGCAATGAAATAACTCCACAATATGGTGAAACAATGAGGCTCCCAGCACGGGGAGAACAGGCAGATCTCAAGGCCAGGAAGAAGTCCCTTGGTATGCTTGCAAGCACAAGAAGGTCATCCCAATGTCATTGATTAGTCAGATGCATTTTTGCCATTTCAAACACTAAGGGAGATCAGACTCAGATAAAAATCATTCAGTGTCAGAAAACTGCCAAAAAAACAAACAAAAAAAAAAAACAAAAAACCCTTGGCAAATACTGAACTCTCTGTGCTATGTGCAAACTGGCACACACTCCAGGTTTCTGCCAACTCATATAATTACTCTCTTAAAAAAAAAAAAAAAAAAAAAAAAAAAAAAGGGCCAATTTTTTCCCTTTTTTAAAAAAAAAAATCTCCNAAAAAATTGGCCTAATTTTTCCCATTTTTAAAACAAGAAATCTGCTACATGTTATCTTTCTCAGGGAGCTTGGTGTAATAGGTCAGACAGAGATAACCTAAAGTAGATAGCTTTTTTTTTCTTCTGCTTTTCTCCCTCAAGAACCAACTCCTTGTTCATATTCCCAAGGTACAGACTGCTCCAGAGCATGGAGATTTGGGGCACAGGATCAGCCATGAGCTGAGATGTGCATCTCCTCAAGCAACTGAAGGTCTACATGATGAATGATTCACAGCTGTCCTCACCATCGCCTACTCTCTGTCTTCACAGAAATGAAATCTTGCCTTGGCAAAAAAGAAAAGCAACTGCATTTCTACCTCCTCTTCCAATATTTTTAAACTTTTCTTTCATTCCTGTTGGAAATTAGATGTTTTAAGAATAGGCTTAAAAACAAGGTTTAAAAAAGAGCATGCAAATACGTTTGCACATCACGACCAATTGCCGAGGTACTTCCATGGCTTTTTTGTTTGTTTATTCCCATTTCCTATTCATATAGGAAACAGACTGAAAAAGGTGTTTAAAATGAAAAGCAATGAAATCTCGCTGAGATATTTAATGTTTTTTCCATTAGGGGATGAAAACAGAAACGAAATAATTTTGTCAGTATTCAGAAAAATACAGTCCGGAAGCTTTGGACACAGTCACAGCTGGAACACGGGAGGTTCCATGAGAGAAATCCAGCAGAGCCCCTCAGTCATTCAGAGAAGACTAGCTGTTGCTTCCCATGCCATCAGCCTGTTTAAATGGAAGGGGACAAGCAGGAAGAATGGTTCGGAAAAGAAAAAAAGAAAAACAGTGGGAAAAATATCTATATACTCCACCATTCCCTAAATTCTCCAACAGTCCTGACTAATGCTCAATCAGAAATAAGCTTCTAGCTGAAAATAATTTTTCTATCCCCAAAAAACAAAAACCACCCGAACTGTGTTAGTTTGAAAATCAGAAACACAAGGATTGCAATAGCAGTAACAGCTTTACTCAGAAGAGGAAAAGTTACTCACACTCCAGTGGAGCTGTGTATGCCCCAGGTGCCCCGCAGGTGAGAGATCACAGCTCTGCATATTGTGACTCCACAAGGTGGAGTGGCAAAGCTTCCTTTCAGCATCTTTAAGCTTAGGGCACTTATTTTGCTGCACAATTGAGTCAGTAAATGGGCTAAATGGGTAAAATTCCATAGAGTGATGCTGGGGTGTTTTTTCCTTCTTGTAAATTATGCTTTAAATATCGCTACTTATTCAAGGACTCCCTTTAACCAAGGAGAAACTAAAATACATAACCAAACACTCACCCAAGAACATTTAAAGTGTCATAGGAAATGCTGTTATATTGCCATAATTAGTCATAATCATGAACTCCCACATTCATCATGTTCCTCAGTATGTTTCTACACTACCGCAGCACCTCCGAGTCACCAACTTGTGCTGGGGCTCCAGCTCTAAGCACTTCATAAACACAAGCCACAGTGACTGTCCTGGTTCCCAGTTTACAGTTCACTAATCCCAAGCTCCTTCTCTCCCCTTGGCTCAGCTCCCCAAGCCAGGCATTTCTGAATCTCTCCCCAGAGTGAGGTGCCATCCCTTATTCAGACCCTCCTCCTCACCGCCCACCTTGCCTTTGGGGTAAGAGGGAACTCTGCCACTTCTGGCAGGGGGTTACTTGAAAATTCATTGGGCAAGTAGCTCACCATTTCATTGCAAAGGGATAATTCTGCAGTTGTAACTGCGTTTGAGGGCACTGCTATCACAGTCTTCCTTCACAGAACTAGTTGTCATACTTTCTGCATTTATTTCTACGGGAGACACATTTCAAGAAGGCACCCATTTTTAAGACAAGTATTTAAACAAACAAAAAATTTTCTGGAGGCAAGTTTTACATGCAGGAAATTAAATATTTTAACAGCACTGAAAACAGGGCTTGAAATACAAAGATTCTGTAATTTGTATCCTGTTACTGGAACCAGTAAAACCTCAGAACCTCAGATGAAACCCACAATTGAATTTCTGGCCTCTTCTTGGGTTTCCCTGTACCCGGAAACCAGAGTAATGTTATCAGAGCTAAATTACTCAAGCCCTAAAAAGCAAGTCAGTAAAGTAATTCATGGCTGACCACTCTCTAAATAATTTCTCAAGTGCTTGTTTCTTATTTAGATTATTATGGTGCACATGTTAGCGTTTGGCTGCATTACACGGATGAGAAGTAAAAGCAAATATGTGCTGGTAGACAGAACAAATCAAGCTCAGTTAAATTTGATGATTTGATCTGCCATTCATTTACAGCAAAAAATAGCTGTTGCTACCTGTATTTGTTTCACACAATAAAGTACCTAAATTTATTTTCTTAGCTTAAACAATCTAATTCAAATGATTGAAAAAAAAAGGGGGAGTCCCATGTGGCAAATAATTTCAATAAAAGCCTTTGATACTAAGGCATAGCATGGTGTGGCAAGACTTGCAGTGCTATTTCTGTAATGGCCTAAGACATAACTCCCCTCTAAAAAAGTTCTCCACCACAAGGGAGGAGACAGCGAATCCACAGCACAGTTTGTCTCAGTTCTGCTGAGATGTATTTCCTGTACCTTCTCTGCTCATTAGCACTTCTGCACACCCACACCTGTGAGGGCAGCTCTGCTATGATTTGGGGGCAGCTCTTGCTCATAAAGAGCTCTTCACATAATTATTAGGGTCATATTAATTTACAACAGCCCAGAAGCTCTGTGCTGCAGTTTCTTAACACCCCAGCAGTGTCCAGAGCTGCCCTGCACATGGGGCAGACCTCACCTCTCCCACCTTCCCACCACAGACAGGCTAAACTTCACTCTCTCCAGTCCCCTCTGCTGCCCTGCATCTCTGGAAAGGCCACTCAGCTTTTCTCTGGGCTGCCATTCCCTAACAGCAGGGACGTTTAATAGTTCAGTGATTACCACAGGTGTTTGTCCAGTATTTCTGCTGCCGTGATTCACAGATATGCACACACACAACAGTCCTTTCAGAAGGGTAATTTTTTTGGTGGAGCACTCCCACTGGGCAGGAAGCTCCTCAGATCTCACCCACAGGCAATGAGCAGCCTTCCCCTCACAATGCTATCTTACTGCTGCTGTTGGCAGTCCAGCTGGGTCATTTTTCCTTCAGGCACAGTTGTATTGAAATTAAACTAAAGCAAGGAAAAGCAGCAAAAAGCCAAAAAATCCAAAAACAAAAAGGGCATCAAAGAATTCCAAAATACTGAACACCCACCATATGATCACTTGTTTTAATTGGATTTTTTTTTAAATTTAAACTTGTGCCAGTATTTGGAGTCACCACTTCTATTCAAATATGAGATGAATAAGAGCAACCACCTGTTACATTTACTTGTCGAGGTATCTGTACTGAGAGAGAACCATTAGCTTTGTTTTCCATGGCATTCCGATGCTCCAATCACCAGAAATAAGACAGGAGCCCATGAGAGGTGTAGCTCCAATTTAAAGGCAATGCAGAGGGAAATTTCAACTGACCACATTACTCACTTTTCCAGTCCCTCAGACTAACAGGAATATTTCTAGAACACCCCCAGAAAACAGTAGGATGAGAACAGTCATCCTCAGCCACACAGATGTGGTTTGGAGCAGTTTCTGCAGAACTGTGATATTATATTTTGACAGAATATAATATGTAATATAATAGATGCAGAGAAGTTCTGTCCCTTCAAATGAGCTCTCATTTTCATTCCCAGCCCTTCACATGGCCAAATCCAGTTTTTGTGTAGTGCACTGTTCAATGGTGTGGACTATCAAGACAAATCTCTTGCTAATGTATAGGTTTGACATTTTCAGACTTATTCAGACATATTACCCATAAAATGGCTGTAACACAATAAAGGACATAATCAGAATTTTCTGTTCCCAGGATGTTTGGCACTTCATAACTCAGATGCATTTAACTCCTCAATAACTCTTGTACATTTGGATAATTTGCTGTGGTAATGCATAATCTTGCCTAGAGGATTCATTCCTAAAGAAACTTAATAAATTCAATAGGAACCTGCATATCACACAGTTACTAGTCATCATTCCATTCAAAAAGCCCATCCCAGAGTGTCAGCACTGCACGATCTCATTGTCTTTCTGCAAGGCAGTGTTGATCAGACAGCAATTTACTCCAGGTTTCATCAGACCAGAGGTGGAAGCGGCGGCTCATCTTATTGCCTTCCGTTGTTTCCAGGCCACTCCAGGCCAGAGAGAGCAGAGATCACTTTAGGCTCACAACTTCAGGTAAAAGGCAGAGTCCATCTCTCCCCACACCAGCCAGAGGCACACAGAGAAAGAAATTAAATACTTGCTCTCTACACACTTGTCATGACCAAAACACAGGAACCAAACAGGAAGGGAAAGAAATATCTGTCAGTGCTACATCCTCTGTGAATACAGGACTTCCATTTTCAAGGCAATCTCTTTGGCACCACCCTCAAGGGGTGCAATCACCATTTCTGGAAGTGTTCCAAAATGTGGGGATGAAAACGTGGTTTAGTGGTGGACATGGGTGGGCTACACCAACAGCGGGACTTGATGATCTTAGAGGTCTTTTCCAGCCTTAAGGATTCTAGGAGTCAGTGAATTCCTGAGCCAGCAGCAGGGCATCAGTGCAGTCTGTGCCTGTGCAGACAGATTTCACCTCCAAAAGAGCCTCACCATGCAATAAACATGGGGCACTACAGCGTGGGGCACCCCAACTTCTTAACAGTGCCTCATATCCACTCCTTTAAACAACAAAACCTGCTGCCTGAAGAGACATTGTGGAGTCTTTGAGCTGAGGAATGTGCTATATGAAAAACTCAGTGGGTCCAGAACCCTCAAAGGTCCTAAGTGCACTTTGGTCCCCAAAGACCAAATGTCTTCCCATGCCTATCAAAATCCAGCTTGCTACTTCATAATTCAAGTTCCTGCCTGCTGTTAAAATAAATAAATATCTAAAAGTAGAAACCCTCAGAACCACAGAGTCACAGCATAGTTTGGGTTGGCAGAGACCTTAAAAATCATCCTGTTCCCACTTCCCTGCTGTGGGCAGGGATGCCTTCTAGTAGACAAGCCTGTCCAACCTGGCATTGAACACCTCCTGTGGTGGGGTATCCACGTTTTCTTTTGTCAGTCTGTTCCCGTGCCCACCACCCTCACAGGTTTTTTTTTTCCTAATATCTGATCTAAACCTGCTCTCTCAGTTTAAAGCCATCCCCCCTTGTCCTGTCACTGCACGCCCTTGTCAAAAGACCCTCCCCCGTTCTCTCAGAACCCCACAAGGCACTGGAAGGGGCTCTAAGGTCTCCCTGGAGCCTTCCCTTCTCCAGGCTGAGCAGTCCCAGTCTTTCAGCCCATCCTCACAGGAGAGGGGCTCCAGCCCTCTGGAACAGCCTCATGGGCTGCTCTGGGCTCACTCCAAGAGAACATCTGCTCACAGTCTCAGGCTGCTTCCAGCCAGAGCTGCAGCTGCCCAGCTGTGAAGCTCCTCGGCAGCTTTTGCCCTTAGAAGGATCACTGTGCCCCTGACATCTGGCACAGGAATGCTAAACTCCTCCTGAATTTCAGACAATCAGGCTAAAAGTTTCAATCTAACAAGAAAATGATCCCGCAAAGAGAGCCAAAATTTCAGGTCTCGTCAGTGCTTTAATTGCACTGGGTTATTTGCTTTGTATGCAGCTTTACCAGTATGAGATAATTACACTTACAGGAAAGCAACACTTAGAGTTGGAAACACTAACAGGAACAGAATCTATAAAATGAAAATCCACCTAGAGAATGCTATTTTATTTAATTTCTCCTCTATTAGACACTTCTGCAAGAAAACTGCAGCGCACACAGTATGGGTCCTTCCTCTCTGAGCCTTTCCTAGCACACTGGTGACCCAGACTGTTCCCAGCATCTCTGGGCACAGGCTTCCTCCCATCAGTGCCAGACTGTGTGGCAACCTGAGGCCATCAGTGCTGGCCAAGACATTGTGCACCCTTGGCACCTGCCCCACATCTCACAGAAAGAAAATTGCAGCAGGGGCTCGCTGCTATGAGGACCTAAATGCTGATGTGGAGAAGTGCTGAAAAAAAATCCCATATTATTCTTGCAGGAGCATATAAATATTATAAACTCCACACTCTCCTAGCAAAGCTGGTGAGAAAAGCACCTGCATATCTAAAAACAGGGCTAAAAGGGCTCTTTATGTCTAAGCCCTTTTCAAAAAATGCAGAGCTAGACAAAATGGTCTATTGTAGACCTATTTGTTTCATGAACCACTTGTTCATTTATTATGAAATAGATATAAAAGAGTCTTCCTTAGAAAATAATTTCCTTTATGATGTTTTTGATAAATTATTAAGCTTCTGAAGGGCTCTGGAAGCATTCATTGATCACTAAGCTCTTTTTTAGTATTTCCTCAAGTATTCATCTCTTTTCTTACTGTAATTTATATTTTGAAGATGTAAGTTCTTATGCTTTTAGGGTCAGCAGACACACCAACAACTCATTTATAAGTATGCTTCACTCATTCTTCTGCATCTTAGCACAGAAAGCTACAGTCTTTTGTTTCCCTTAGGTATTAAAGATTATATATGTAAACAGCGACAAAGCTGGGAGCAGAAGTCACTGAGCATGGTGTAATTATATATGTAAACAGCACCAAAGTTAACAGTAGAAATGACTGAACATGAGGCCATCTGCTGCAATGAATTTTCAGAGCATCAGAGGAGGTAAAATGTTGCTTTGTCATAAATTTCCATGAATTTTCTTACAGCAGAACCTGATGTTTCTGTCCAGCATGCCCTTACAGGAGAAGGATCCCTATTCATCTCACATGCCAGCCAAATGATTGACTTCAAGACAACCTTCAAGAGAGGCTGAATCCTGAGTCTGCAACAAGATCTCATGCAATACAACAAAATAGGGTAAGAAATGCAGAATAAAACTACATCGATGGGAAGGCAGCTAAGAAGAATATAGTCAAGCAGGTTAGAATTTAGCAAGAGCACTTGTATTACCACATTACCATCAAGGTTTAAATGATAGCCTGGTTAATACCATCAGAGAATACCACAGAAGCTGTGGTAGCTCCCCTTGACTGGTTTTGGTGCCTTCCAGAGGAGAGAGCCCTACACCCAGTGTGACACTGCTGTGCCAGGGGGGCTTTGGTCCTTTTTCAGACCATGGGTTCCAGAGAGGCACCAGCTCCTCCAGGCTGAGCCATGAGCTCCATCCCCCTCCAGCCTTCCCCAAAGCCTCGTTTTTCACCCCAAACCTGCAGCCAGCATGGGCCAGGTCTCTGCAAGAAGACCGATTTTCCTGCAGGTTGTCACACAGCACACTGAAACAACTGTGTCATTCAGAGAGAGGAAATGGGCATCAATTCCTGTGACAGACGACGAGAGATGGGCCTAATATGTGCATTAATACAGTATCTGTTCATTTCTAAAAGAGGTAGTTTAGATTCATTGCTCCTGCAGCATATTCCAATCTCAAATATAATTCATGCCACAGATTTAAGTGCAACAGCTAAAGACATTCAAAAATCAAATCTGAAAAACTTTTTTTTGATTCTATAGCAACAAGCTGTTCTCCTCATAGTAAACATCTCACAAGAAAATTACTTACCTCTTTTTTTTCTTGCGACTTCAATACAGAGAATTGCTTTCCGACTTGAATTTTGCATGACAAGTTTCAGATGCATTTGAATTTATAAGACCAAACAAACAACTCCCGAAAACAGTGATTTAAAGTTTAAACACCAGCCTTTTGAAATAGATGATGTGGTTAGATTAGTTCTCCAGAAGTTACAAGACATAATGCATTCACTTTAAAATGCCTTAAAGTGTGACATGTAGACAAATATCTGCATTTCTGGAAGGGGATACAGCTGGCTTGTTCTTACTGACTCAAACACACTAAGAATTTTGTTTACTGTTACTCAAAATTGTAATTTTTAATTTGCAGAAAAAATAATTGCAACAACTAATTAACAACAACGAAAGTCTCAGCAGGTGCAAGCCTTACTCAGTGCCTGCCTCCAACTTCCCATCACATCTCTTTCCCTACACACCAGGTCCCCAGAGAGGAGCTCCCCACAGAGCCCAGGAGGAGCAGAGCTCTGGTCTCAGCCACTCTGGGTGGCAGCAGCACCTGCTCAACATATCAAAAATATCAAAATTACAATCCAGGTAATTCTATTACGAAAAATATCCAACATTCCATAACACACTCCTGCTTGATACTCTCTGGGTTTCCTATTCAAGCTCTGGAGACATGACCAGCAATCCTCTGAGACACCAGATATTGTGGAGCAGCACTCAAGTTTCTTCCCATCAGAACTACTCTGTATTTCCTAATTCAAGAGGCTTTTCTCTTCCAGGAACAACAGTAGGGAAGTTTTTTTCTATTTACAGTAAAACACATGCGACATGCAAAATGCTGTGAGTTTATTTGCTACCAACCAGTTGCTGAATGAAGTATGAGATTTAAACACTGTTTTCCTTTGGGAAGCACGAAGAACAAGGCATTGCTTCACTGGCATCAAAGGAATTTCCTGGGAAGGAGGGATGTCCCTTGGGGTTCCAGTGCTGTAGCCAGGAGGAGGAAATGTGAGCAAGCCCCTGAGACAGGCAGGATCCTTACATGACAGCATCAGACCTGCATGGTCTCCATACCTCCATGGGGCACAGCTGCCCCTGTAGTGGGCTGGGTGAAGTGTCCTTAATACAAAACATGAGGGAATTAAATGATGCAGAGAATGCAAGTTTGATTCTGGCATTTACCTATTAGAGGCAACTAATTTAAAAAGAAAAAAAGATGCTACGGGACTTTGAGAAGACATCCAGAAAGGCGATTTACAAATCTCCGTTTTCAAACTGGGAAATAACACACCCTGTCCAATAACACACAGTGAACAAGGGACCAGCAGTGGGGAGGACCCAACATTCAGAGCTTGGCTTGTAGGCTGGGTCAACACAATTGGCATTTCCTCTGTGCCCGGAGCATCAATCAGCAAGCACATGGTGCAACATAAAGCAAGCTGCAGGTTTACAGAACGTTAGCTGCTCCTTGCAGCAGCTGTCCTGAGCCCTGAGAGCCAGAATCCAAGGGGCTGCAGGCACCCTGCACAGCCACGTCCTGCAGCTCCTGCACCACGGGCTCTGCAGCAATCCCAGCAGGAGCAGGTTCCTCCGGGTTTCTGCACTCATAACTCAGGCTTTTGGCAAAGCAAGCAGGTCAGAGAATCAATGCAAAAATCTCATCTGAGCTCAGTAATCAATAAAGTGTAAATCTCAGCCTTTTGCTCCTGGGATGATGTTTACTTGATTTTTTTATATATATATTTTTTGTTAATAGGTGCATTTAATTGTTATACATGCATTGCAGTTACTGCACTTTACAAGCTTTCTTGGACTTGTATTCATGTTTATCTGGGTAAATAAAACTGAAATTTAGTCAGGATCACAAGACAGGTTCTGTTGAACGCTCATTCTTATCAAACATTAATTGCACAGAGTAGTTAACTCAAAAAATGCATTGCAATTAATTACTATGATCATTGTTATTTTAAAATTAATTTTGACAAGATCCATTATTGGTAAGCACCATTAATTTTTTCTATTTTCCTGACTGTTTTTATGGGCTACTGAAATTACATATGTCATAAAAATTGTTCATTTTAAAGTATTATTAAAAACTTAATAAAATGACAGAAAAATTATCTATACTTTAGAATGTGTTCATTATTATGAAAAACTAGTAAAGTGCTAAATAAATAACAGGCTCAGTGAAAAGGAAAGCAAATTTGTATTGCATAGGAGCTGATCTACTCTACATGTTGCTTTCCCTAGAAAACAGAAACGAGGGAAACAATATATTAAATTTACATATTTTTGCAGGTACATAGAAGCTTATATTGGAAATTTCTATTTTGTGTTAATATTTTCTACAGAAGTTCCATAAACAAGCAATGATCTCTTGATGAGGCGGTAACAATGTATCTGGGGAGATATCTGGACTATTTTCATGCATCTTCCTTAGAATAAATCAAAGTGGGAAGTCTCCTGGTTGCAGATGGTGAATCAGAGCTGGGTTGTTTGCCTGCCCCTGGGAATGCTGGATGTGCATTCTCATCTGTACACACACACAGTGCAAATGAACACGTTTGCACCTCTCCTTTGCTCCAATATAAACCTCAGGATCAGGCACAGCTCAGTCACCTTCCTAAACTAAGGAAAGGCAATTGCCTGTTGACAAAGCATTCAGAGGTGAACAATTCTACCAAACAGAAGCAGCTCTAGGGGAATACCTCTCCCAGCATTCAAGGCATGAGTATATTCAAGAACTACTCTAGAACTTAGTCCAGGTATCTGTAGGGGACATTATTTAAAGAACAAGCAGGGGTCCTGTGTCAGGAAATGTGCATTATTCATATAAACTAACACTGAACCAGGAGGGGTGTAAGGTATTGGGTTTGTGTGGTCAGGTTTTGGTAGCAGGATGTGGTGGAGAGCAGGGGGAGACCATGGATTTGGCTTCTGTGAAAAGCTGCCAGAAGCTTCCCCCAGTCCAATGGGGCCAACACCAGCCTGCTCCAACAGACCAAGGCTGAGCCCAGGAGCAGCTCTAGGGAGCAGAGAAAATGGGAAAAAAGCAGAGTCCATGAGGAAGGGAGGGGTTGTGTGGGCAGGTGTTGTGACATTTGGTTTTATTTCTCCTTACCCTGGTCTGATTTGATTGGTAATAAACCAAACTAATGTCTCCAAGTTGAGTGTTTTGCCCACGACAGCCACTGCTAAGTGACTTCCCTGCCCTTACCTCGACCCACAAGGCTTTTGTTATATTTTCTTTCCCCTGGGCATCTGAGGAGAGAGAACAGCTTTGGTGGGCACCTGGCCCCAGCCAGAGCCAAATCTCTCTGGTCCCAACACAAAAACCATAATGGTATCAGATTTTTGCAGGTAAGAAAGGAGGAAGACAGCTTTTGCAGAAATATATCAATTATATATCAATACTATATATATATATATATATATATATAAACACAAAGCAGTACCTACCCAAGCTCGTAACATCAGTCTTTCAATACTTGTTTACTCTTTTGGCAATTGTCCCTTTTATTTGCATTTAACCAGGTTTTCCACAAGGCTGCCACATCAATACAGGATTTAGGTCCCTCTACAGAATTTCTTTTCCTTCACAAACAAGATGCTGCACTAATAGATTTTCCCACCTCTCATTTTAATTTTAATAACCTGTGGAGAGGAGCCTTGGGTATATTCCAGGAAGCACTGGGGCTATGTATTCCACTAGATAAACTGATTCCTAATGATCCAGCTTCAAATAAACTACAGGAACACTCACACTTCTCCAGACATCGACACATTGCCTTGTTTCTTTCTCAACAGAGCTGTAAGGCAGCTCTAGAGCTACTATGGCTCTGAAGATGAGCAAGTGGATTTTACATGGGTATGCTGCAGGCAGACTTGGTGGCTACAGCCTGTTAAGATGAAGTTACTGATGCTGCCACATCTCTGCATAGCACCGATTTCAGTAAATAATCTCAAGGAGCAGTGAGGAAAGCCTTTTATGCAGAATTACTGCGTCCCACATTGTTCTTTGCAGAGTGGAGATCCCACATCCACTGGCAGCACCTGGCAGGTGCTTTTGCCTGGGGTCTGAAGCTTAATTTTGCACAGTCACCGCCTAAACCCATCAGAAACATCAAAAGGAAGCTTAGCAGCAATTAAAGGAACAATTGTTATTGAGGATCTCTAAGGAGCTCTAACCTCACAGCCTTGAGGTCTAGATGGAAGTAGAAATGCCAGAAGGTTTAAGGAAAAACAAAAAATACAAACTCTTTCTGTGCTAACATAATTCCTCAAAAATGGAGAAAAGGGGACAAATTGAAAGTGAGCACTTTCTATGTTTCTCTGACGAAATCCTAAGTGATTTTATAAAACTTGTTTTCAGCCAAAATAAAGACATTTTCAGCTCTCAAAGAATATCTGATTAGCACATTTCAGCTGCTCTATTTTCTACTTGAACACAATGAGCAAAGACAAGAAAAAAATCAGTTTAATTAAATATAAAACAGTTATTGCTGAGCAATCTGAAATGAATATAATTTGTCTAGTAAACAAGATGCACAACAACAAAACAAAATGCTAATAAGTTATAGGTCATGTCAATATATCCCTCATTAGCAATCAGAAAAACCCCTCAAACTTAATAGCAATTTAAGAGTTATTGCACCAGTTCAAAGATATCATCAGCTCCTCAGCTAGCATTTTTTGCTGTGCATAGTAATACACCTCAGCATCACTTTAACTTGACAGAATTTCCCCAAAATGTAGATTTCTTACAAGGAAAGCCAAGCACTTTTGTAGCAGACTAGAAAGAAAGACATAAGCAACCAAAAACCAGTATTTGATAAACTGTTAACTTTATTCCCCAAGTTCTTTTTGCAGAATGAGATGGAAAGAGATTCCTCAGCATACCACAGAAAGTGATACATTTTAAAGAGATAAAAGATAAAGCATTTCAAGAATTTATGACCTCACAAAAGATGGCTTACTATTTTATTTTTCACCCAAAAAAGAACATTCTTATGATCAGGGTGTATTCAATGCAGTGCTGAATGAGGTTGCTTATATTGACTGGATTTTTCAATGTATTACAATGTTGGAGGAGAAGGAGAACCTTGGGAAAGAAAGAAGGAATACAATGCAACTTAAAATAGATACTAGACATTCCAAGCTGGGTTGGCTCTTTTTTTTCTTTTATTCGTGTGCTAATTTATTTTAATATCAAGAAGAGGAAACTCCTCACCAAGGAATTTAATAAGAAGGTAATGAACTGAAAAAGAATAGAGCGAAATACATTCAGATTCTGTACTGTACTTTCTGATGGCTGGGGTGCCACCAGCCATGGAGCAAAACCCATTCCCAACACTGCAACCCCAGATGATCAGGGATTTTCATTATTTCAGTCAGATCGATCACAGCTGAGCCATGACTGCCAGAACATGCACAAGAGGCAGAAAGAGTCTGCAGCGTGGCACAGTGCAGCTGCTGAAGCAAAAGGTGTCCCCAGGGCAGGGCACTGCCTGCAGCTGCAGGGAAAGTGAAGCTACCTGCTCTAAACACACTGGCTGCTCCTTTTACTATGCACGGGGAACAAGAGCTCCCCAAAGACTGGCAGGCCACTTGCACAGTATCTGAACAAAGGAAAGGGAAGGATGGAAAGGGGGTAACAATAGAATTCAGGTCCCATAACCATTGCAAAGGCTTTCTCTTATACATCCCGCGTACTGGGATCTGTTTCTTTCAATTTTCCACACACAGATTTTAACTATGGAGCAAAAGTGCAAGGACTATCTGAACAAAACAAATCCTAGTAGAAAAATACATAAAGAATGGCACACAGTTATTCCACAGACATTTGAGGAGGGAAAACATTTAACACAACACGCTGAGAATGAAACCTTTGAGGTACATAAATGAGCTGGAAGCAGCAGTCTCTTGCTCCTCAGTCTTGAGTTTTCCATGTTGGGAGTCTGATGTTCAGTTTGAAATCTGCAGGTTGGAGCCACCCTGGGACAAAGGCAGGGCTGCGCTCCATGCCCTGACCCCTGAGTGCTCCCAGGCTCATCGTCCTCACACTCAGCTGGTCCTGCAGCTATGCAGATTTGTTGGCTATCCATAGTTGGAAATGTAGGTTTGACACAGACCTGGTTTTCCACACATGCTGTAGAGGGAAGAACCCTGCCCTGTTCTCCCATTTGCCCCATTTTATCATTCCTATTTTTGGCCCAAACTCATCTCATCATTGTTGGGCAGTTGGAGCCTGGCTCAACACTCAAGCATTGACAAATACATGGACTTAAACATGCACCTCCAGCCTGGTAGAATTCCATTCCACACAAACCTGAGAACCAGTTGCTGAAACCAACTCCCCAAACAGGCACCAAATTCCCTTAATACTGACATTTTCAAATACAGGGATTTCTACCTCAAAGACACAACACCTCCAATACTCTAAGAAACCATACAAATAGAGAGAGTGGACCCATCTTAGCTTTATTGGCTGACTGCTAAATGTTCATTTTACCCTGGTAGTATTAATCCTATGGGTCTGCACGCTTTTGTAATGCTGCTGCTACCAATTCAGAGCAACTTTCATGGGAAATGAACATATTTTGCACAATAGCTTGAACAAATTTGAGCTAGCATTTGAAGAGGATATTATGAATGCATCAGTTCTACTCAGGTTCAAGTCTTATATCCTTTTATAGTTTAACCTTAGATAAGAGAATGAACTTCATGCAAGGCTATGCCAGTATTTATTACACAGTAATTTCTAAAAGGCCTAAATAATTTATCAAGACTTCTTCCCTAAAGAGATGTGTAATTTTATTTTCAAACTGGTCATCACAAAGAATCCAAACACACATTTTCACAGACATTATCAAAGCATTCTGCAACACAGAAATATCTTGCAGGAGGATCTATAAATGTTTATCTTCTGTAAGTATGGGAAAATAAAGGATTTGCCTGAGGCATGGACATATTCTTAGGCATATAAACATTTTTGTGCTGAAAAATTAGGGCTTAAATGGAAAAAGCAACAGATGAACCACACTGATACATATAGGATATGATTATTTCCCTTCTTAAAAACATAACTCCAACTAAAAATCATTTCCAATGTAGATTAATTATAATCTGACTTTTAATGGATAAGTGAATACCAGAGTGGATAAAACTTCATACTTGGAGCTCAACTCCTCCATACCCAGCCTTGGCAGCACACATGGCCAGGCAGCACTTCAGTGCCCAGCACAGCACACAGATAAATATAGCCAGCAGTGGGAGAAGTCCTAGCAAGTTTTACCACTCTGTCATGAAGATGACTTCTATTATGGGTTCTTAGCTGTGTTTTTTTATTGCTCTAGCAGTTATAAAAGATTGGCTTATACAGGCTTATGTCCACAGCATTCAGATAAGCTATTTCGGAGCCCTGGTTGTACCAAATTAGTCTGGGGACTGAGGGGTGAAGCATATTTCAAGAATCAGTTCAACTCTTTTGTGGCAGCTGTCTTACCCCTAATTAGGGGACAATTTACCTTACAAAGTTATCAAAAGTGACAGCACAAAAAGAAAGTTATCTTGGAGATGACAACAGATTTAAAACAGTTACAAATACAATGTCTTACACTGATAACAAACACCATGGACCTCAGAAATGAGAGGTTAGTTTATATTCTCAGGGAGTATTTAAACACCACACATGAGATCCCCACAGCCCAAAAGTTTCAAAATGAGCAGGGAAGGTCCAGGATCAAGTGTTTGCACACCAACAACAGGACTCCACTGACAGCTACAAATATTTACTCTGTGCTTCTTTCTTTGAAGCACACAAAGCTTTAGTGAATTGTGGAGCAGCTGTTTCTCTCACACACGCAGAGCACAGAAGAAGAATTTCACTTCAAGATGAACAAAGGATTACAGGATTTGGCTTTTCCTCTTTTTGTTAAAGTTGCTTTTATTACAGAACAAAAAGATCTATAGGTTGCTTTGCGGCTGATGCTGGATATACAGATGTGTGCCAGAATTATTACTTTTGGGATTCAGTGTTCTGCAGCAGATTGGATTTCCTTATCTAAATGAAATTAAAAAGTAGTGGATAATACGCACAAAGAAGGCTTGCATCTTAATTCCTATACTGTGATGCCTGGGGGTTTTATGTCATTTACGACAAACCTTGGAGATGCAAAACTTTTATGCAGTCTTTTATGTTGAAAATGTCCTGGTTTCCACAAGTAACCAAACCGATTGAGGAATCAATTGCTTTGAAATGAGCAAATCATGATTTTATTAAAAATATTTAAGGAGAACTTCAAATATATCTCTACAGACATTTCATCCACCTCCGCCATGAATGAAAAATATGATAATGCATTACTGCCTGTATAATTCAGCATCATCTGCTTGCTTTGCTTCTTCCCACTGACAGCCAAAAACCACAGATATCTGAGTAACAGCAAGGCTGTGTAAGGGACAAACCTTTATTTGAACCTCTCAGCCGTATACTTAAATATCACCCGCTCCCAGTCAAGCCCAGGAGAATTCAAGATGCTTATCAAACCTACTCTCCAGGAATTAATTTCCATGTATCTCCTTCTGGAACCAGCTAATGCCAAGCTAGCAGCAGTCTTTTCAATGATCTTCCACCACCTTCCCACTCCATCCTACTCTGCTCACAGACTGGAGGACAAGACAAACCACCTTAGCAACACTGGCACCAAAACTTGACTTCCCTTGGCTTTCACCACACCCTGACAATATGTTCAGGGTCACAGATTTTTAAATAGTGATGCCTGTACTAAGAGTGTGATCCTTGGTGGGATCTGGTGGTCCAGGGCCATATCTCCAGCCCCAGCTGGAGCTGCAGCTCAGCCCACAGCACTGAGTGTGCAAAGCCTACACCAGCACACTTCCTGGGGAGGAGAGGGTATGTTTAGCCACCTTTGTCACCTCCCAGCCTGCTCAATCCACATGACAAATATCGACGGAGCACTCTTTCCACCAAAAGGAGGGGCTTGCTGCCAAGAGATGGAGAGTGTAAAGCAGAAACCCAGAATACTGCTAATACAGGCTGCAATGACTGCATTAAAAAAAAACCAAAAAAACAAATGTATACGCAAATAAATCAGGCTTCTGAATAGGACCTGAGAGATGAGCAAGCAGGACAGGCATCTGCAAAGGAAGGATAAAATTCAGCCTCTGGGAGAGGATGGGAAAGCCTCCAAACAGCTTCCTGGCAGGTCCTGCTTCTCCTGGGAGGAACAGTAGCCAGGAGCAGCTGATTCCAGCAAAGCCTGAGAGGGAGGCGGAGAAGGAAATTGTGTGGGTCGTGAGATATTTCTTTTTTCCAGGAAACTGGGCCTGGATCGCTCAACTTAGTGACTTCTGAAACAGAAGCTGAGAAAGTCACATCCTAAAGGGGCAGCTTTCAGTGTGTGGTGAAAAGGGAAATGATCTTAGAGATGAGGGATCGTTAACTCCCAAACGTTTTTTATCTGCTGTAGAGATGTTCCCTTCGGATACAAAATGAAATGCAAAAGCAGTTCAGCTCAGAAACAAATGCCTGCCTGGAATTTACTGTCTGTCAGGATTATCAGCTACCTTTTTATACTTTTATCAATAAAATCTCAGAGTGAGGCCACATCGTTGAACATTCATACATACTTGGTTTTCACTGTCCTTCACACTTATCCCTACCTACCATTAAGCAAGACAAATGAAAATTTTCATAAGACTTTTAAGTGCATAGTAACTCCAATGAGTCTAATAATTAATAAGTCACTTAAGTGCAAGCATGTCATATGTTTGGCAACGTTATGGTGACAAACTGACAGCCTTACCCCTCGGAAGAGCATTTGGCAACAGCTTTGCCCTCCTGCTGCATTGTGGGGTGAGAACATCTTTAGGGACTCCAGAGTCACGGGCCAGGCCATAAATGCAGTGCTTCAATATCTGGCTCACAATTTGCTATGCATAATTCTCCCAGCTCCCCAGACATGTATTTCATAAAGAGTAAACTACAGTTTTAATAAAAACTCCACATCAAGACTACTTTGAGTGGAAAATTCACCCATTTTTAGAGTTGCCAGCTTAAAATTAACACCTTCCCAAAGAAACCAGCTAATTCCAAGGAAAGCAGCAAACAAAAAAGTCAGCAGCAAATTCAAAACTCTGTTTTGTCACATTTTCCATGCAGAAATAGCTATTTTGTCAATGTCATGAGAATTTGACATTGATGAGTGAGATTTTGACAGGACACATTTCATGCAATTTTTGCCTTTAAAAAGTACTTTTTTCCCCCCTTAGTTATAAATAGACTCAAAACCTCAGAAATCATTTCCGTTATTGCTCGTCCTTGCCAAGATGTTGCCAGAGTTTGGGCCCAGAGAGGCAGCAGGGAGGCAGTGCCCAGCTCCCAGGGTGGTCACCATACCCCCTGTGCCCCAGCCATGCTGGCAGGGGACAGCCAGAAATTCGGCTGGGCAACAGGAGAAGGGGTTCGTGTTCTTTAAAGACAGAAAAGAAAAATAAAACAAAAAAAAAAAGCCAACCAAGTAGCAGTATTACACATTGATTATCCAGCAATTAAGTCCCACAACGGCGGGTGATTTGCTCAAATCAATATAAGGAATCATTTGAGAGATTATCAGTTAAAGAACATCTCAATAAGAATAAAACAGAGTGCCAGCAAGACGGTAATGGTTGGGGAAATCACATTTTTCTTCACTTTGCAAGGACTTAAGGTTAAGGCCCAGACTGTACTGCCTAGGACAGCCCTCTTCATATATATTTTATTTGTGTTTATAGGAAATGGCCATTTGAACCTTGACTCTCATGCCCTTCCAAAAAATTAGAAACCCACAAATCAAGAGTATCACACCCAGTATGATGATAAAAATGCCAAACATAGTAGATTTGTCACCTGAAAAACTTCTCTTTCCAAGGAAAAGGCTTTCAAAATAGTGGTGTCCTACATCTTTAATTATTAACATTTATCTAGGTTTTAACAAATCTAGGTTTTCTTTCCTCAATTGCAAAATGCACTGTCTGAAGTAAAAGCAGACTCAGCCCTGCAAATTTCACCCCAAAGTGACAACTCCAATTGCTGCATTCTTTACTTCCAGGAACAAGGCAAACTATATCAGTGACTGAGGGCAGGAAGACCTTATTTTTTAACAGGAGAAATTCACATTGTCTTACAGTCCCTTGGATAAAACAGCAGACGAAGAACAGCAGCTGCACAAAGTCTGTAGGCTAAGAAATGCACCATCCTTTGGCAAAAACAAAACACGAAGGACAAATAAAAGCTGTGGACTCAGTAAGAACAGAACATACAATGGAAGGATATTGCACAAACCCTCACACTGCTCCCTCCCACAGCAAAGGCTTCACACAGATGTTTTGCTTACAAGATGTGCACTAAAAATTCAGCAAAAGAACAATATACACGTTAGCACTAAAATAAATAAATGTTTGCATAGTGTCTGCAATACAGATAACTCTAGAGACTAAGCACCATACAGCCCTACAGAGGCACCCCAAGTCAAAGGGATTTCTTTTTGAAGTGGAGCTGAAATTTGCTAGGAATCACATCTTATCAATTCTAGGCACACAAACATTTCCTTCCCAGAAGATTATGGCAGCTAAATAGAAAATATAGAATTTTTTGAAGCCACCAGAATTCTGTATTTTAGATACTTCAAATGTTAAGTTTTAAAAATCTTGAAAAAGTCAGATTTCAAACGCAACCTGATAAATGGCAGTTGATATTTGCAGAAGCTAGCATTACCTCCCGAAATCTCAGGAAAAAAAACAGTTCCCTAGATTTTAGAACATTAAGGGAAGGTAAGCATTAGAAAGGGCTCTTCAGCATCAAAAGAATTCCCAAACAACACAATCCCTGAAGTGCACCTGCAACAAATACTTGAAAAAGAACAGCATGCGTGATAACCACTACCAAACAAACATAAGGGACAAGCCTTGGGCAAGGAAAGAGCAAGTTTTATCCAAACACAGCAAAAAGTCCTGGGCTGGAAACTGGAAAGGGAAATAGCCAAACCCCTTAACAGAGGTGCAGCAAGTTCTGCTCACGGGTTCATTCACTCCCACTGTTGGGTGCTCTCAGGGACATCCCTCATAACCATGGCTTTATTTCAGATTCGCATGCTGTGGGGTGCAGCTTCATCAGCACCATCACCTGCTAACATTTAATTCTGCTTGTCATGATCTTTTAAATGCACGGGCTCCTTTATTCCCACCAACCTTTATTTCGTGCATCTGCTTCATTCTCCGGAAGCATCTCTGGGGCAGTTTCTCTGCAAGGACCTGTGTAGGTGATTGCACATTGTGCTTTTTTTATCTGATGAGCTGCTTTGCTTCTTCATTCCTTCTCATTTCTGGCTTCTGGGTTCTTTTTCCCCAGCAGAAGGGGGCACATTGAGCCAGTTTAGCTAAATTTATATTATTATTATTACTCCTATAATACCCCTAGGCTGCACTTCAAGAGACATTACTATTGTTAAAAGCACTGGTCTTCAATATCAGCATCAGCCACACAAGGGCATCCCAAGGCTTTATTAAGGCAAATGAAACATTTTAAAGCAAATCAAGCAGGGTAGGAAACTGTTATTATTATTTTCCAGAAGTACAATTCTGTTTGGCATTAAAATGTAATCCGTTTGGATTTTGTGACACTGCTGAACTGACCCATATCCTTTGCTTCTGCTGAAGCTGAAGTTTTTTAGTGAATTTAAAAGTCTCCAAGACAAGAATTCAGCTACCCCTTCCCGAGGCAAGTCTGCCTTGTGAGTATTGTATTTTAATAATCAAAATCACTCTGCTTTCCAAACCATATAATTTACAAGTACTTAAAGGAAGATGCAGGACATAAACTGATGTCAAATGGCCATGGGTAGAAATCTGTCTGTGAGGAGCTGGGATGGGATTCTTACATGGGTGGTGCTGTCAGCTGAGGATGGTATGGACAGAGCTCAGAAACTGAGATTTCTTCTCAAAGGACATTGATGCACAGGACATCTATTAAGTTTCACCTTAACAAATGCTGTATTAAAAAAAAAAAAAAAAGTAGCTGTAATTTCAAAACTATGATCTTAATATAAAACCCTATTTGCAACCTGCTCAGTGAACTGTAAATCTAACACCAGTTGTTTAAAGGAGAGTAAAATCTCAGAAAAAGAAACTCTCTTTTAAAATTTATACCTATTAAATCTGTGAGCAACATCTAAGATCCCTATAGCTGAGAGTTGTGAATGAAAAAAAAAAATTCATTGATTCTTCCTTTCTTCGCCTACTTAATATGTACATTTCAAAGGGTTTCTTTAAAGACAGTTTCATTACTTGCCCAGAATATTTAGCCACAGATTTTGCTCTTGGGATAAAACATTCATAAGTATCAGTGAGATAATTTTATATATAGTTAAAAACATTACATCTAAAAGCTTCTCTAGCAAAAACATATGCTAGGAGATACAAGTCTGAAGTTATTAACAAAAGCAATAAATCAGACCAGCAAAGAAAAATAATTATTTCTTTAAATCATTGGATTCCCTCGCAATCCTGGCTGGTGGAGTCTGGATCCTTATGGAAATTATCACCCAACAGTGTGATGAGCCCTCTGCAATCATCTAGTCCAGCGGTAAATCCAACACAGCCAGGCCCACCACTGAACCACACCCCCCGGTGCCACATCTAAGCATTTCCAGGAACAGTGAATCCACCACTTCCCCTTCCCTAAGTGCTTCCAGGGACAGCCTTTTCCAGTGCTTCACAACTCTTTCTGTGGAGAGATTTTTCCTAATATTCTATCTAAAACTTTGGAAGGATTTTCTCCAAAGCTCCCTCACGTCAGTGACTGCCAAGTGCTTAGGTTTTAAGGCCAAGAGTAGGGAGTCTAAATATTTAATGAGGTCTTACACATAGTATAACCCAGAAATCTTTAATCAGAGCCTCCTGCAGCTACCCTGGAAGTCAGTAATGTGCTGACCTTCAAAACTGATATATTCCTAAGGACTTCCAGTGATAAATACCCAGTCTGCTCCTGTGTAGGATTTTTTCAGGGTTACACTTCTTCCAACATGTATTAGGTTAATTTTAGTTTCTATCCACTGATTTATACAGTTCCACTTTTGCCTGTTAGTTTAAAAAGCCTCCTGCAACCATAAATCTCCTGCCGCAGTGTTTACACAGTTCCGATAAGTATCCTCTTAACCTTATTTTAACTAGACCGAGCCTCTCGTTAAAAAGGAATGTTTTACAGACAACCAGTCATTTTTGCAGAACTTTCCTGAGCCCTTCACGAATTTCTATAATCCTTTTCTAAAACGTGTTGACATCAGAGAGGGTCTGAATGTCTAAGCACTTGTGTCATCAGCAGGGAGTATAATGTGAGCAACAATCCCTCCCCCACAGGTACAGCCAAGGGGCACATTCAGCCACACAAAGCTGGAGCTCACACGTGGCTGGGGTTCAGCCTGACATCCAAGACCCTTTCAAACATCATGGCACTCTAAGACTGAATCCTCCCACCCTGCAGATGCAAGCAATTTTCTTCGTTCCTAAATGCATGACCATTGATTTGGCTGCATTAGGATGCATAGGATACTACACCAATTACAATGGGCTTTGAATCAGACTTCAAAAGAAAATGTGCTGTGAAAAATGGGGCTTTTCGAGGACCAGAAGACAGGCATGTTAAGAGCTTATTCCAGCAGCATTCTGCAGCAGGAGGTTCTTAGGGAGGTCAAAATGATATCCAAAGGCTGGTCTGCTCCAGTAGGAGCATTCGCAGCCCAGCCATGAGAGAAGCAGTCAGGGATGGTGAGCTGACACCTTTGTGCTGACAAGGAGTATCTGCACCTGTTAGTACAGCCCTGGGGAGGGTTGCCAGCTCCGGCAGCGTTCATGCGAAAAGTACATCCTATCTCATCTCTTAATCATTGCAATAAGCTAACGAGAAACAAAAAGCCAGCAGAGCTGATCTACACTGCTGAATGGAAAGATTCCATCCCGTTATGGAATCACAGTGCACAGATACAGTTCTACAGAGTAGAAAATGGAAAACGTTTTTGCTTGGTATCTGAAACCCGTTCTAAGATGCAGAGCTGCGGGC
The DNA here is from genome assembly GCA_013396955.1 of Regulus satrapa. NCBI lineage: Eukaryota > Metazoa > Chordata > Aves > Passeriformes > Regulidae > Regulus > Regulus satrapa. Next base: position 266,477 of record VWZN01022518.1, read on the forward strand.
ATTTTCAATAGTTCCAGAAAAGATAACTATTCTTGCATCACACCAGCAGCAAATCCATGGCCTGAAGACCCCACTCCACGCTGCAGAAACTCCTGCTGCTCCCACCTTCCAGGCTGCAGGCCTTGGAGGCCCAGTTCTGCTATTTGAACACGATACAAGATACAATGAAGGATGAGTCCCATTCTCTGAGTTCAGGGGGCTCTGTGGCAGTCCTCAGGCTATGGCTGTGTGATTGACAATGTAAAAAGGAGTTTCTGAGCACCAAAATGTTGTGAGACATGTGAGCTACCAGAGTTGCTGCAGATTTATGTGAAAGAACTTTCTGACACTGATCTCTTTCCAAATTGATTATTTTCTTTTAGGGTTTTTCAAATGTAAAGTAACAGCAAGTGTCCTGCATCTCATTTGCTCATGTATAGCATCTCCTGGTTTTCACTGGATGAAGAAATTCTCTCACCTCTGCTAAGACAAGGTTTCCCCCTTCCTCTGAACATCTTAGCATCTGTCAGAGACACCAAACAAGATGAACCTGCAGCCTTCTCCACCTTGACAGCTCTTGAATTCCCATACTGTTTGCCAGCAAACGAGTAAACTTCAGCTTTTTAAATAGCAATAAATTCTTCATTTCTCTCTGTCCTCTAAAATACCATGTACATTCACATCTCTCTCAAAGCAGTAATTGTGCAAGCTAGTAATTCTTAATAATTACAATGAAGATGCCTAGACTATTCCTGGCTACCAAAATTGAAGTTCTTATAGAGATGCAAATATATTATTTTTAGAGATGCAGAGCCACATTTTATCTCACAGTCTAATGGCTCTTCCTTAAAGGGTTGCAAATTTTCTTGTGCACTGTGGTTTGTCCTGCTAATGTGGCACTTAGAAAAAGGGGTTCCCAATATAACAGCATCTGTAAAATTACATAGGGGAAAGGGGAAACTTATTTTAGGTGCAGTACTTTTGCCTCCACAAAAGTAAGTTTTTTTCTCATACTGATGTTCTTTAATGAAAACAGTAGGGATGGGGCTGAGAGAAGGAAGATATTACCGTGAGCAGATTCCAGGGTGCAAACAGAATGAGAAATATTGATGCTAATCAGCCACTCTTATTCACCACAGCATATAAAAATTGCCTCACAGACTTCCATGCTCAGTGATAGAAGTCGGCCCTTCACTCCAAGGTGCAATTTGAAGTTAATCCAATTCTCCTGGAAACAACATATTTTCTGTTTAACTTCTTTTGCTGCTGTTATAAATCTATTCTTTTCAAGATTAATCTTGCAGACAGGCTTTTACACGTAGCCCAAGCTAATTCTTTTAAAAATGGCCAAATATTCCTCCTTTCCCATGAATAGAATTGCTGTGGGCACAAGAGCTTTAAGGAACACCAGGCAAAGGAAACTTCTCTCCAGGGGTGCAACCGCTGGCTTCACCAGCTCTTCCAAAGCCTTCAGGCTCCCATCAAATTTTGGTGCCCACGTAGCCTCTCCTGACACCATATTGACTGTCTGGTAGGACACATGATGAGCAAACACCCAGAGCTGAGGGTGCTCTTTAATGATAGCATTGTTCATGCACCTGACAGTATTATAACTTGAGTTAGGCTGGGGAGTTTCCATGGAAACAAAACATGACACTAAGAAATAAAGCAGAAAACAGATTTGGAAAGAGGGTCCCAGGCTGTAGCCCACTGACAGTTTGGAGGAACTCCAGCACTTGTCACAGCGATGAGAGAGGAAAACAGGAATAAAATAATTCCTTATGAAATGGTTTCATCCCATCATATTTCAGAGCTTTTCATTGGTGATGAGCAGTTCGGGCAGAACCAGGACAACCTGTACCACTGCATAAGCAGCAGCTCCAGGCATGCAACAGGCAAAGGAGGCAGCACTGCTCAGAGCTCAGTCACGATCAGCGAGACTCAGCCCTCCTAGGTGAGATTCAAATGCCTTGCAACGTTCAAATGCTGGTAGTTCCAGCTTCCCCTATCAAGTGTGGCACAGGAGCTGCGATCTCAGACCCCCTTCTGGCAGCCTAGTGAGGAACTGGGTCCCAGATGAGCAAGCACAGTGACCCCTGGTATGGAACAACCAGCCCTTTTCCACCTGCCATCACTTCAAGGCATAGGTGCAAGGTTACTGATAATCACTGGCATCACTGCCATCATATGCTATTTCACACAGAGCCAGAATTTTCATTTGACCCAAACACTTCACCCAGACAGAGGGAAAGGTTCACTGAAAGGCAGCAGTTAAGAGAGGAATGTTGAGATCTAAATGCTTCCATTACGGCCAAAAGGAAGTAAAGAACCATCATCTTTCTTTTCAAACACCCCCACCACCTAAAAACCATTTCAAGGAGGAGCTGCACGTTGTTAGGATTAACCTCATTGCAGTCTGGATAGAAAAATGGGAGCTCTAGCCCATTTTTGCTAGAAATCCTATACATAAGTCACCAGACACACTGAGCCAGCATGCAGTGAAATTGCATCTCCCCCAGTCTTAAGCAATGTCAGGCTGGGACAGAGCTGAGCAGCCTCCTTCTTCTCCCCAGCTCAACACAGACATCTCACTGGCAGAGCACAACCCTGTGATGCATTACCAGCCCCTAAGTTAGCTGCAAAAAAGCTATTTTCAAACCAGCACGGCTCGTGTTTGCCTGGGGTTTGTAGCTTCACTCCTGAAAGATGCATGGCCATGGAATTCTTCACAGTCTTCTGTATCCTGAACAAAGAGGGCATACTTTAACCCTTATCCAGATAGCAACACAGAACTCGACAAGTCAGCGTGAGATTGTTCTTAGAAGCCTGATAAACGACAAAAAGTTCAAAAAGGGAAGAAGAAGAAGGTCTTGACTTGAGAGTCATTCCACCTACAGTAAAACTTTCACTTGAATGGTTATATGTACTGTTTCCTTGTTTACTTCAAAAAATAAAATCACATCCCATTAGGTTTCTTCATAAATATCAACTAACACATCCTACAATAATCACTGGATTTTCAGTTCTGCCTTGAATTGGAACAATCTGTTCCAGTTTAACTTTCACTTTTGCTAATGCCACCTGAACCTTCATGCACCCCAGCCTAGGCCTCCTCCCCAGCCCTCCACCTGGACCACCAGTTTCCCCACCTTTGGTCCAGCCAGCACTGAGAGTCATGTGCTGGGGATGATTTACACTATTTGCATCATCCAGAGGGTGTTCACTGCATCCTTGGCTAACAGGTGCCTCCCTTTCAGGAAAAGCAACAGTTGTGGGCAGGGCAAAGAGGAGAGCTCCCTGTTCGGAGCACCACACAAAGAGTGTTCAAATCCAAGAACTTTGCACATCTGTAAGGTCTAGCTTGTCCCTGACCATCCCATAGTAACTCACAATTTAATACACTCAGATTATAGTTGAACAACAAGTACCACATCCCTGTTTAAGAGACACATGAATTATTGATGATGTTCAGGAGCCCTATTAAACTGTCTAGTGGGCCAGCAAGAACATTCAGTAGTTCAGACGCATCAAAATGAATAATAAAGCTTTCTATTTTGAAGTTTGGCCGTTAGAGAAAAGAACCCTGGCAAATATATAATTTTGTGTAATTTCACTTGGATGCTCACTGTAATAGCCGTAGTATTTATGACACCATGAGTCATAACCATACACTTCTCAGATAGCAAAGACACCATTATCCACACTATTTAAAATCAGAGTCCTTATGCAGGAAAATATTCTACTAAAGGCAAGGCTTGCTTATTTGCCTTAAAATATAGGCTTAGGCTATAAATATGTACTATTTCTCTACGTGCATCTGTGTTAGCCACAAAATGCGTGTAAATACGTATTATAAAAGGAGAGTTGTAAACATTATGAGAAACACCTTCTAGTAATTCTTTAGATCCTGCATGCAAAACAGAAAATCCAATTAAATTGACTTCTTCTTCTTCTTCAAACAAAGCCTTGTCATGCAATAATTAAATCATAAAATGAAGCCTTTTGGAAAAAAAAGACTATTGCACATTCAGAACATGATACCCACTCACATGCTGGCAGCATTTGTGTGTTTCACTGAGTGCAATGAGAAGACAAAAAACAAAGTTATCATCTTTCTTTTGAAAGAAGGGCAATGTGGGCTAAAGCTGTTTTGAGGGACATTTTCAGTAAACTTGCAACACAGGAGATTTTCCTCTATTCAGTTCTGGCAGATATTCAGCTGCAAGCTTAAGAAGTTCCTGCACTGAGGGTCAGCACCTCTGCTTCCTTCCTCCTCCTCACATAATGTGTAAGAGACTGTGGCTCCTGAGGATGCAACCCCTTGCTTATTGCCAGCAGAGCTTTCACAGCTGCCAGGGACCTTTCTTGGCAGGATACTGCACTCAGCTTTTGGGATTTCACACATTTAGTCAGTGCTGTTGATAATCACTTGGTGCAAACGTGAGCAATAAAATATTTACTCCGAAAGACCCGGTGTCTTGATTTAAGGAACCTCCCAGCAGTTTGAGACTCAGAGTCCACCTCAACCACTGCAGTTACAGTGAAACAGTAATTGGTATTTGGAGAGATGTTGTTACATGATATTCAAAAGCATTTAACAGGATGTAACTGCTATGTAAATATTATGTAGTTTTTGTTTGTAGTATCCTCATAAAACTCCTCTTTTTAATATCCCTCCCTGTTTGCTTGCAATCACCATCCACATAAAAGTCACTAACTTGGGAAAATGTGTTAACCTAGAGTTGTTATATTCTATGTCAATCCTCAGGGACTGCACAGAAATGAACCACACCACCCCAAAAGTCAACCCTTTGCCTCTGCATAATTCTACCCTGAGCAGTAACTGTCCCAAACGCCAGAAAACAGATTACTGACTCTCTAAACACAGAGTACTCTCAAAAGCTTTCCTGATGGTGAAGCAATTTTTAACAAAGAGGTAATTTTGTCTTAGAAGACGCTAAAAGCTGAATGCACTTCTAGAATTACATGTGCCCCAACACTTCTATTGCAACGCATTTTTATACAGCAGTGCAGCACAGCTATTATAAAAGATGGCATTGACTGCTCCAGGTAATATTTTGTCCTTGCATCTTCATCTTCTGTGGAGTCAGAATCCACATTTGTGCAAAACAAGAAAAGGATAACAGGGTCTGTTGTACAAAAAGAGCTACCTGTTCCTATCATTTTCACAAAATAAACCCTTCATTTCTTATATTTCGTCTCCAATCAAAAATCTGTCATCCTGACAAAACTGAACTACCTTAGAAAATTATATCAAGATTTTCAAGCTTGACCTTTTAGCTACCCATCATCAAAGAAACTACTGCTATTATGACATACATCCAAGCCCCTTAGGATGCTTTTCATACTATTAGGAAGTCTAGTGTTCAATTTCAGCATTTTCTCATTTTTCCTCAATCAGCCAGAAGCAAAAAAGAAGTCCCTGAGCAACACAGAGCAAAAGAGGAAATTTTATCTCAGTATCCACTTTTCTCACAGAAATCTCAAAAAGAAATCAGAGGTGAATATAGCTCTATAATTATGATTCACAAAGTGTTTCCAGTGAGCTTTTTCCTCATCTCTGGGAGATGCAGCATTCTGCATCAATGTCAGACGACATGGCAAACTCACTTGCAAACTCTGTAAAAGGGTTGTGAATTCATCATTGCTTGGGGCAGAGATGTGGCTGGTAGCCATTTCCTGATCAAAATTCTGGAATCGCCCATGACATAGAATGTACAAGAAAACACTGATGCAGCTGTAGAGCTACACTTCTTAGAGACTAAGAGATCAGAGATTGTTTCTTTGTTTATGACAGATATACCGAGAGTCTTTCATTTAGAGTTTGGATTTAGTTCTTCCTTCAACCACAGCTAGTAGTCAGATGACAAACAGAGCATTAAAGCTCCATGACAAGCCAAGCTTGTAAAGTTTTAAAAAGAGATCCATTGGAAAGCATTCCACAAAAATCTTAAGTATTTGTTTGCCTTACAGGCAGGTGACATCATTTCTTTTGGCTCCATCCCTGGCAGGTAGAACTCAGGAAAGTGAAATCCAGAAACATGAACCATGTGCAGATACCAGCTCAGTTTTCCATCATGCCATTTTATGTCTGCCAGTGTTACAGCCAAGGGGTGCTCACTGGTTTTAATGGGCAGGAAAGTTCATTCAGAAAAACGTGTGCCCACGTGCCATCCAACAGGCAGCAGAGCTGAAGGAAATACAGAGAATGCCACCAGAATCATGAGCTTGGCTGCATAGCAATGGACACAGATCTTTCTTTTTCCCTACAGAATGTCAGCACTGTGGAAGCAGTAAACACCCTGTGAGATTAGTGCAGTCATTTTTCACTGCTCTGCAAGTCACTACACAAGTTAGATGTCAATGATGAATTTTTATTGATTAGTAAAACATGAGCTTTCCTAATACTTTCTAAAAATAGTGATATTAAAAAAAAATGTGAAAATACCTGTAGAGACTTGTATCTGGAAATGCAATAAAACCTAGGGTGTTAAACACTTTGTATCCTCAGGAAGAGTGGCAATGTTAAGCAGTCCATTGTAGAGACAACACCCTAAAGTCTAGATAGCTTAAAAAATATATCTGGTTAGAAAATGAATCCCAAATGTATGAGTGCACTTATGAAAAAATAGGAATTCCCTTACCCTGCTTATCTGTGCCCCAGCACTTTTTCATTGCCTGGAGCATCAGAAAAATTGCCTCTCACCCCCTGCACACACGGCATCATTCAGCTGGCAGCCAGTGGCTCCTGGGGTTCCCCAGGGCTCAGCACTGGGGCCAGCTTCACTGATGATCTGAATGAGGACACCCTCAGCCAGATAGCACCAGTCTGGGTGGGAGTGTCGATCTGCTGGGGGGCAGGAAGGCTCTGCAGGACAGGCTGGGTCCATTTGTGTGAGGTCCTGCCCTTGGGTCACAACAAGCCCCTGCAGCCCCAGGCTGGGGCAGAGGGGCTGGAAAGTGCCTGGTGGGAAAGGCCCAGGGGGTGCTGGGGACAGCAGCTGAACGGGAGCCAGGTGTGCCCAGGTGGGCAAGAGGCCCCTGGCCTGTCCCAGCCGTGGTGTGGCCAGCAGGACCAGGGCACTGCTTGTCCCCCTGACTGGGCACTGCTGAGGCCACTCCTCAAATCCTGTGTCCAGCTCTGGGCCCCTCACGACAAAAGACACTGAGGGGCTGGAGCGTGTCCAGAGGAGGAACAGAGCTGGGAAGGGTCTGGAGAACAAGTCAGAGGAGGAGCAGCTGAGGGAACTGGGTTGGCTTGGAGAAAAGGAGGCTCAGAGTGACCTGCTCAGTCTCTGCCACTCCCTGAAAGCTACAGCCAAGAAGGTCAACCTCTTCTCCCGGGCAACCAGCAACAAGACAAGAGGCCTCAAGCTGTGTCAGGGGACATTCAGGTTGGATGTCAGAAAGAATTTCTTCACTGAAGAGGTTATTGGAAGGGGCTGCCCAGGGAGGTGGTGGAATCACTGTCCCTGAAGGTGTTCAGGAAATGACTGGACTTGGCACTTAGTTCCATGGGCTAGCTGACAAGGTGGTGATCAGTCAAAGACTGGACTTGATGATCTTGGAGATCTTTTCTGGCCAAAATAATTCTGTGGTTCTGTGATCATATGCATTTACTAAAGAGTTTACATGGCAGAACAATAAAACCATCACTGTAAGTCATCTTCTCCTACTAAGAAAGACATTTTTAAAAACTGTGAATTTCAAAACCATGATTTCTGAGCTGTGAGGACAGATAGAAAAGGAATCACATGAGCCCAGACAGCCCAAACAACAACAGAAGAGACCCCTCTAAGCACACTGTGCTTACTGCTTCAGCAGGAGGGAGGCAAGGTGTGCCCTCCCGGGTCTCTCTTCTCCCAAATTAGCATCATTAACACAGAATTCACACCTTCTGTTTCCCAACCCACAGGAGATTTCACTCAAGTGCTGCAGGCAGACAAAATATTCGCCCTGCCACAGATGAAAGAGCCAGGGGGAAGCCATACCTTATCCATTGCAACTCTTCAGAAAATTAGTTGGAAGTCCAAGTCTCTCCAGCCTACTTTGACAGACTAAAGCAACACAAACCACACAACACAAATTGGAGAAATAAAAAGAGAACTATCATAAAATCTGCAGCCAGCAGTGGACAGGGACAAAGTTTAAACCTCCTCTTAATAGCATCTATTATTTTCAGGGCTCACCACAGACTAAAGAAGTTTCATCTCACTTTGTAAAAAGTACTGTTCCTCAGGCCGAGGACTTCATTAAGCACTCCCATGGCCTGGTGAATTCAGGGCCTGTCTGACCCTTCAGATGCCACTCCTGGGGTCCCCTGGATGTCCCTGCTGGGACCAAAGCCCCTTTACAGTGGCAGCTCCAGTCACCCACTGGGTCCCTGCTTGTCTCCCTGCACACCCCACACACACAGCTTTCCCTCACTGGCTCGACCCCAGGTGTCCCATAAAAGACTCCCAAAATGCTTGGCTCTTTAAAATCACTTAATGGTGGTGCGGGACATGGTAACAGCTGGAACTGAGCTCAGGGAGGGACCCCAACAAAGGAATCCCTGGTTTGATGCCCTGACACTCTGTGCACCCGTTCCAAGGTGGCATTTAGTCTGGGGCCTTGCTGCTGTTCACCTGCAGTCTCGGAGTGCCTGGCCACCTCCTGCCAGCTCCAGAGTCCCCCTGTCCCTTGCCAGGGACAGTTCCCAGGCCCCTGCCTGGGGCTCTGGCCATTTCCCCACCCATGGCACAACCTGCAGCCCTCACTGCAGCTGCACATGGAGCTCTCTGCACCAGCAGTGACAGCATAAAAACCTCTTATCATAACCATGCTCCAACCCAAATTCCAATCATCTAACATTAAAAAATGCATACCTACCTTTTAATATTTATAAATGAGTACTTCAAGATAGTAAGACTTGTTTGTTCTAATTTTTACACCACAACTAGGAAGCATCTGCACTGTGAGATAGCAGCAATAACTCAGATTTAACCAAATCTTGTTTGCAAGTAGCACAAGGTTATCACTTCAGCAAAGGATTTTACAGCATAATGTCCCCACTGTGAATAACCTTCAGAGAAATAAAGAGTGGGGGCAATAAACACCTTCTAGGTAAAATGTCTATTACCTTTAGCACATTTACAATTTGGCTTAATGTAGAATTTGGAGATTTCTTTCTGCAGCATTTATTTTTGTTCTTTTAGCAAGACACACATTCTTTTTCTCTGCACCACATCTGCATTAACCATCATTAAAGTAATATCTGCTTAACATGTCCTTGCTGATCAGCCTAACTTGAAGCATGGTCTGACTTGGCAGCGTGATGAGCAGTCCTGTCCTTCTCTGTGCTTTCCATCCTGCTTAGGGGTACAGGCTGCTGGCTGCATTTGCATACATTACATGAGCACAGGTGTCCCTACTGCTAAGACACCAATAAAACATTCTTTAAGAACAGAACTAATTGACTCAACCTAAATTATTATATTATGGCCTTAAACATTCTTAAATAATCATGGCATCTTCATTTGGGGAAACAAACCCAACTTTTAAGCATCCATGGCGTAAATATTACTAGGATTTCTAGGAGAAATATTCTTCAGCCCCATCAGAACCCATGTTTTATTTAAATTAGCATTACACCTAAGAGCTTTAGCACATATTTTCTTCTCAGGCAGTCCTTATTACTTTGTGACTCTTTCGTATCACTCCTAAATAACAGTGTCACCAGCTAAATGAATAGAATGAGCTGTACTTACAGATGATTTATACAGAACTAAAACATGTATCAGGAGCCATATTTCCACCCTGAGTCTCTGGATACAGTTCCCTGTGGTAGCAGAGGAGCTATGTGCCTTTCTGCCCTGAATTTCTAACAAGATGATTTGCATATGCACACACTCCTGAGCTCTGGCACACACAACTTTTGCACAAAGTTGGAAACCTCCATCTGGGGAAGGCACACTGTGTGCCTCGCCCTGTTCTGAACATCCTCTACAGCCACTGCAGGCATCGCTTGGCACAGCTCACTGGAGACTCTGCTTCTGCAAGGAGAGGGGAGGAAACAGACAGGAAGAATCATGCCCAGTCTTATTCAACAACCCCATGGCAAACACTGGAGCAGTGAGAGCTGCAGGGACTCATGGACGCACCTACACGAAGAGAAGAACCCTTTTTCCTTACTGGTGGGGTCCAACAGTGAAGAGCTGGGTGCTGATGACCAGTAATGTCAACAAAGTGCTCCTGTCTTCCCTTTGGTCCTTTATACCTTATCCTAAAGGAGTTCCAAGGACTCCAAAACTTTTGTGGATAGTGTACAAAGTAATAACCACAAAAGAAAAACAAGACTCTGAAAATAATTCTATCACTCAAGCTGGCCGTTAGGCGAGGATAAACCAAACTGTGGTGTGGAATGCTGGAGCAGTGATGGGAACAGAGGAAACACCAGAGGAAGAACTAGGAGCTAAAGGTCTAACACCTGCAACATCACTCATCTTATTCAGCTGCTCAGTACCCTGGATAATACACATATAAGATGGATAGTCTACTAACAGGGGTGTTTTTAAATGCAACTCCAAACCTAGCATTTATAAAATTGAAGTACGTTTTTCTACCTCCTTCATACAGTTCAGACCTTGTTTCAGATTTGAAGGAATACTGGAGAAAACAAATAATCTGTACATAAAGAATGAACCCCAAAGCAACCATGAAGATGCAGAGAGGAAAGCCCTCCAAATCCTCCACATAACTCCTCCTACTGCTTTGGGGCTCTCCCTTCCCTATTGTGGCCAGGATGTCCGTAGATTTTCAGCACCACACTTATCACATTGCATTGCAACCAGTCAGAGCTTGAACGCCAGAGGAATCTGTCAAGCAGGACAACCATATAAGGGCTCATAACCAAACACAAGGACTTTTCCCTTCACCTTGCCACACTGCACTCTTCTCAAGAAGATGGGAGGGAGAGAGCACAAGCTCCTACTCGATCAGGTACAAGGTGCCCTGTGAATAAACTTCAGGGCTGGCTCAGAAACAAGTATGTGGCTGTGCTAAGCTAAGCAAAGCAGGGGCACGAGGAAAGGCCAACACTTTTGGAAAGAGGCAGTCACAGAAGAAAATTTGCCATCTTTTAAAATTGTCCTTTCCTCACCCACATAGTGTTAGGCATAGCCCCCACTGGGCTGTGCTTAAACACATTCACAACAGTCAGGCAGATGTGACGTTGATCACTGCTGCCAGGATATATTAGGATTATTATATTCTCACCCTGCTTTTTACATTATTCTCTAAGCATCTGCTATTTGCCACTGTTGGAGACAGGATACCAGGCTGTCAGTAATTGTTAGTGTCAAGGAAACAAATGGACTGCTCAAGAAAAAACTGTGAATAAAATGAAGGTGGCAAAAAGAGAGAGGAAGAAGTAATCAAGATGGAATTGTAGAGTCTCAGAGATGAAGTCAAGGGGTCCTAAATAAATAATAAATTCCAGGGGGATAACAAATAGAAAACAACATGCCAGTGATTGGAAGAGGAAAGATTTTACTCCATATTCCTGCTAGAAGGGAAGTACCTCAATGGAAAAAGATGATCAAGCTAAGGAAAAGGCACAGATGAGGCAAAGAGCTGGACAGAAACCTTTTCAATGGGCCACAAATATTAGTCCAGCAATTGTAAGTGGTCACCTGGACATGAGACCCAAAGCAGCATCACAGAGCAATTGCTAGAGGACTGAATTCCAAAGGAAGAAACAAAAAAAAAAAAAAANCACCACCAGACACCTCAGAACCAACAAACAGTATGGTGAAACAAGAGTGCTCAAAAAACAGTCCTGTAATTTACTTTATCTTTGTCATGGATTTTATGAATACCTCAACAGCAACCTGTTCAGTCTCTCCTGGAAAACATCACCTAGTGGCCACCAGGAAGCTGAACATGAAAGCAACAGAAATCATTGTGACTGCAGGGCCTCCTGTACCTGCATGTGATGGGAACCTCAATCAGCCTTTTGAATAATCCTGAATTTTTTTAATCTACTTAATAAAGGGGAGGAGGGGAGGGGGGATAACAGCTGTGCCAGCGCTGCAAACTTGTTTTTTCAAAGAGCTCAGTGATACACCACACACTGACTTGTAAGAATATCATTACCTGAAATTACTACAGCACACTTGAAAAATCACTGATAATTGACAAGATGTAATTTTAATGAGGAACCATCAGTGAATGGAAGTGCTTTTAACTGGGCCTACAGAGACAACTTTTGCAGCTCAATGCAACTTAGAACTGGCTTAAGTGATAAATATTGCCAAACTTAGACAAGCACAGTCAAACAACTCAGTCTTCTCCGTGTGCCCAGCCCTATCAGAGACCAGACACTGTAACAGAGAAAAACTCAATTCTACTTGTCTAGGATCAAAGAATGCAGTGGGGAAGAATCTACTCCACTTACAGAAGGGGGAACTGTTACCTTGAAAGTCAGAGAATTGAAAATATCTATGGGAGTCAGAGCAGATAAATGGACCATGAGGTCCCAGGGCCGTGTTGGAGCTACAAGATCTAATGGCACATTTAGATGTTTGAAGAGAGGCAAGGTTAGAAATGTCATGGTTTTTTATGTGTATGGTGCTAGTGAGAATATTAGTAAAATCTGGCATTCTGCTGTCCCAGAGAAGCCACCTCTAACGTCCACAGCCCAAAAAGATGCTGAAAAACACAGAGAAATGCATAGAATTTCAGTGCCTGAAAACAGCTTGTGTGGAAAGGGTTTAAATTATATGATCTCTTCAGCAAAAAGAAAGCTGGGTAATGATTTGTCCACATCATGGGAAATGATTTGCATTACCAGCAGGCTCCTTAATTAAGCAGATAAAGGACGAAGATGATTCAACTTATGGAACAAGAAAATAAACAGATTGGATTTATTATTTTATAAATCACTAGAAATAATTACTCACCAAAACAACTACCCTGAGGATACCTTTGAGATCCAGCTATCTGCACTCTTTTAAAAAAGCCTGAATATTCTTCTGAAAGGCAGGGAGAAGTTGCTGGGTGAAATTTTCTATAGCCTGTGTCATCAGGATGATCCCAAGGATCATGTATGCATTGCAGAACTGAGTAGATAAAATAGAAGAATATTTGCAATATTCACACTAGAGTACTCTGACCTATTTGCTTACATGAGGTTTTATATTTGCACACAGTTTTAGAAAATAGAGAATGAGATTACTAACACTTAAAAGCAGGTAAATAATCAAGACTAGAGAGCTGTTTGGTACATTTATTCCAGCATTCAGCTATTTTATTGTTGTAAGCCAAGTGCATAGCACTGGGTACCATAAAATATAAAAAAGCAGGCTTTTTCAAAGGGACCATAGGTTAAATATAATCCATAAGTGTAAGAATTTCGGTAGATGTACAATAGTCCCCTTTAGAAACATTAACATTACAGTCTTCCAGATAACAATGTCCACAATAACTGTGTGCACACCACTATATCTATTAAAGTGTGGTTAATTAATATGCTTTTGCATTTCATTTTCCCTTTCCTTTGCAAGCAATAGCTGTTCTAAAATCATATATGTCTGCCTAGAGCTTCCTGAATGTTGCATATGCTGAAAAAGAAAAATTGTGGTCAAATGCTGCAACTCTTGGCATGAAAACAAGCCAAAAATTCCACTTTGGCTGGAACAAGCCTGCTGTGTAAATCTCAAATATAAAATTCTTTAAGTCTCACTCTGATGGTCTTCCCTTTGTAGCGGTAATTATCTGCTTACAATCAAGGTGTTGGGAAGTGGGCAGGAGCAGAAGATCCACAGCACCCGCTGACACAAACATGTATTATCCACATCAGTCTGTAAGTGGCACAGATTTTCCCACTTCGGTTTCACCATAAAGCCTGGAACACACAAGTCTGGCAGATAAAACTGCTGTTGAACAGGCGGGGGGAAGCACGACCAGCAGTGCCAGTCAGAGAGATGGTTATTAGCAATATCTGGGTCCCAGTGAGCAGAAACATGATGGCACCTGCTCTTGGGATGCCAAGAAGCAAACAGCAGCACAGACTTCACAGCCCCACCCCACCACAGGGACTGACAAAAGCACTCAATTCGGCAAGGCAGAGCTAAACCTGCAGGGTCAGATCCTCCAGCAAACCCTCCAAAGGGGCCTGGAGTATCCCAGGTGGGGCTGGTGGTTTGCTGAACATGGGCTGAGATCAGCTGCTGTTGAGGGGGTTCATCCCACCCAGTGCTGCTGCCACCACACCCACACCCAGACCTGAGCCAGTCCCGTTCATGGGACAGGAGGGACTGGGCATTTCTCGCCTGCAATTCTTCTCATCCTGCTGTGGAAAAGGGCAATGGCTCCCTCAGAGTGCTTTTTCTCTCTGATGCAAAGAAAATCTAAACACAAAGTTACAACACAAATGCTTGCAGTGTCAGATTAATGCCCTTCTGTCTGTCAGAGCCAGGTAATTACATCTGTAATGACCAGTGAGATCTTCCATACTGTCACACCTAACAAATAAAGCTGGGACAGAGCAGGGAGACCAACTTTGCCACTGCTTGAGTTGAGATCAAAATGTATTACTTGTTACCTAATATCTATGGAGGGGGAAAAAAATTAAAAATTCAAAATACAGAAATTAGTCATAAAGGAGCTGAGTTACCAGAACACATCCTGCTGTCCAGAAGACCAAAGTGATCATCAGAATGTGTCCTGGCTGGGGAGCAAATTAGCTGAAGTAGTTACTGTGCAACTTGAAATCATGGACCATGGCCCAAGGATGGAAAAACCTTGGCTGGCAGTGGGGCTAACCTGTACCATGTCCTGGCTCTCCAATAAAGAGCAGCTTTGCACCTCTTATTTTCCCCTTTATTGATTGTGCAGATCCACAGAACTCATGCAATATTTATAGCACAGAAAGGGGTATTACAGTGATGGGGAGGGGGGGTGATGCCATTTCTCTAATGTTTGTTGACTTATGGCTGGAACATGGGATTCAACAGCCGAGGACCCTATGGTTTCTATTCATGCTGCACTGCTCAGAAGTGCACACATTTCAGACCGTGTCAGCTGAACAAAGGTAGCCAGATCCTTGGACATTTGCCACTGCAGCTATGTAGTAGAATTATGGTGCCTTGAACATTTTATGATCTCTGATGATAGCAGCATTTACACTGGGCTGATGGTTCAAATTAATCTGATTTTCAGAAGTTACAGCATTTAATTAGGATTGGTAATAAAAATTATAGCACTGAAGAAGCATTATGACAGCATCTGTCCTGATCTGGGGGTGGGGGGAAATCAGTCAGGGTTTTTTAAAAAGCAATAAATTATTAAATTTGGTTAGTCACAACCAAAGAAAATGACCTTCTGGAACAATAAACAATAGATTTGTTATAGCTGCCTCATCTTTGGGGTAGAAATAATACCCCACTTGATAATTTTGCACCTCAAAATATTTCTTTGATGTGGTATAGAACCTTCTCTTCAATACAGGTCCTTTTCTCTACATTTTCTAAGCAACTAAATCCTAGCAGTCCATTTTTACTTTTATTGCCTTTCAAACTGGTGAGAGCAATATAATGATTCATCATTAAAGTACTCCTTAAGCAGCTTTGTTCCTATTTGTTGCTATATATACTAAATAAAAATTGCTCTTTGAATTCACCTCTAAAGTCAGAATCAGTTTTTTATCTAACAAGAATGGTATCTCCAGTCATCATCTGAATCCAGCAAAGTGAGAAAACCCTTTGCATAATACAAATGTCTGCATTCACTCAGAGGAGACTGATGCCACCACCTACTGTGAATGCATTTTATAAGTGGTACAAAGCCAGATAGATTTCAAATGCAGCAGCACAGTCTCCTGAAGACACTCCGGGCACTCTCAGAAAGGAACAGTTTTATCTCCAACTCAACAGTTCCTGGACCACAGGCTTTACGTACCTGTAGCTGGTTTACAAGCAGCATACAAACCATAAAAATGCAATGGTTGCTGAGAGAGTGCAGGTACCTAAAGACAGGCCTTTGTTGGAATCACTCCCTAGCAGGCAGTTATTTCTTTGCCCTGTCTGTTACCCATCTCCTCCACCACCTGTGACTGGTGAGCAGCACATCACTCGCCAGCTATTCTGTGGCTGGGCAGGCACGGGACCTCATGGATAAGGGCCTCCAAAAGGGATCCCTCTTGCCAGGTCACCATTGGGCCCATAAGGACATCAAGTTTAGCCCCTTGCTGCAGAGGGGTACAGTGAGGAGCCCCTGCCCTCAGTCTCCAGGGTGGGCAGAATGTGACTGCCAGGCAGAGAAAGGTGACCAGTACAACGTGCGTGACACAAAATACTGACCATTTAATAAATCACAATTTTTAAAATTACCATTATTAACTCTAACAAATAGTTCTCAACTTACACATAGTTCGAGCTTAATGCAGAACTTTATTGCTGAGCAGAAAAGCTACTCAAAAATAATCAGTGGTTCAAATGTACTGATTTCCTGAGCAGATACAAGTAAGGCTGTAAGGAAGATATTCCCATCCACTTCTTCAGAACACAACACATGAAAATATGCCCCAACATTTTGCTGTTCTTGTAGAAGGACCTTTTGAAAAAGACACTTGATGGAATAGAGGCACAGAGATGACCAAAATAGCTGCTGGCCAGCAAATGCCCAAACCAGTTCTGAATTTTGAAATCTTGATTAAGAACCATTTTGCTTTGATTCAGCCAGTTCTAATCACCATTCTGTCTGTGTGCAAACAGCAGTAAATGGGATGACTAATATATATTGTTTTCTAGTGTTTCCCGCACAGGCTACAGCGTTACTTAATGCTCACCATATTTTATAAGTGCTGTTCTAGAAAGAAGTCATTCAGATGACCTTATACTAATTCTACACCGGTAAGACTCCACTGAATGTTCATGTGTTTTCACCACTTCAAGTGAAGCCAAGAGATTTTTCTCCTCTCTTTGGGAGAAGTAAGTGTTGCTATGGAGCATTGGACATCACCCAGTATGTGGGTAAGAAAAGATCCTCTTTCTCAGGACAGAGGGAGCAGCTGCTTCCCAGGTATCATCACAGTCTCCACCCCTGGCAGGGATTGTGGCTTTTTGATTCATGCACAACAAATCCACCAGACCCACTTCTGCTTCTCCACCTCCAACACTCTGTCTTGCAGAGCAGAAGAAGTGTTCACTACAGGATCCTAGAGAAGGACACACAAGTGTCCTCTTCATGCAAAAAGAGAAGGATACCTGTTCTTGACCACATTTGGGCACAGAGAAAAAAAATCAAAATTGGGGGGGGGGAGATTCTACTCCAGATTTCTCTATGAGATATGTCAGTGCTGAGTCAAACAGCCCTGGAGAAACTGAGGAGGCAATTACAAATGCTCTGACAAAAACACTCGGGTAGCAACACGTTCCAGTTAAGAATGTGTTGTTACCTGAGAAAAGAAGACAAAAGTGACTAAAGAGATTTACAGTGCAGATGACAGTGCTGCACCCTGGAGTGCAGTCATGAATGACACATTTGTTCTGCCAGGATGCCACAGAAACACTCCTGAAACTGTTACACAGCAATGGCACTGTTGGCTGTGCTGTATCAATAGCTCTGCAATGCCAGAAACAAACACAAACCATTCTCCGTGTGATGCAGGTGTGTAATCCAGTCAGCACCTTCCTCTTCTGCACAGCCAGGTTGGCTCGGCAGGGTCTGCACTCAGGAGCCAACAGGCAGACCCACATATGTGGGTCAACCAGGCCACCAAAACCAAAGAGGTATCCAATGCCCAGTACCTTGCTTTTCCAGAAAACTGGAAACTTTCCTTACAGCTTAACCTTTACAGAATAAAGCTCCCACTGGAGGTCTCAAGACAAACCAAAAAGCCATGCCCTGATGGTGAGAAGGTAACAGTATTAGCTGCTGTTGATTTTGTTAGGGATTTCTCAAGAAGGCAAGTTTCAAAACATGCCTAAGCAAATTTGATGGCACTGATTGATTTTTCTTTTCTCTCAGGTATTGGTGCAAAAAATCCTTAAGCAAAGATTCTGGGTGGTAAAGTAGTTAGAGTTGAACAAAACTCCCCTCCACAGGACTGGGAAAGCAAAACACAAACCCCAGACTCATACACTGCTGTTTCTAAAACAAATTTGCTTCTCTACTTCCGAACATCAAGATCAACCCTTAAGGACCTCAACATTCCCTCTCTCTCAGGGAAGATCATCACCTTTTTTTTTT
>VWZN01022518.1:284840-301340 GCA_013396955.1 Regulus satrapa
TTTTTTTTTTTTTTTTTTTTTTTCTTCCCCCTAGTGTAATTTCACTCCTCAAAAACACACCAGCTCCCTGGCAGCAGCGTTTTCCCTCTCTGCGTGGGTGCCCCCCGTGCTCCCCACGTCCGCGGGAGCAGGATGAAGGGACCTGTAGAGTGCACTGTGTCCCGCTTTCTGCACCGAGCCATAACCCGGCGTACTGCGGCCAGCCTCAGCCAAAGGTCACACGGCGGGAAGAAGTCAAAGCTCCCAGGTGCATTTCGCCGAGACAGAGGGTAGTTTGTTTCAATTAAGTGAAACAACTTTATTGCCGATCGGAAAAGGCACGGCTCAGGTATCCCTTTGCCCTCTCCTCCCTGCTGCACACAAAGAAATCACACACGTATTTTCTGTCTGGCATTATAGATGGCAAATTAAGCCCTGTTCCCCCGGAATTTTTTTTTTTTAATGTCCTACCCCAGGCTGAGGAGAGGACCGTATCCCCCCGGCAAAGATCACGGCATATTGCACTGGCAGCAGCACCTACCTCCGTGAGCCGACAGAGACAGCAATCAACATAATTCCTCCCGGATGGAGACATTTACCCCAGCTCAGACAGCCGGGGCTCTGCTGCCATGCCTGGAGCTTCGGACACACCAAGGCAGCATCTTCTGCGAGCGGCGCGGCTCCTCTCGCACACCGAACTGCAGCAGCGGCAGCCTGGCAGAGCAGCAGCGCTTGGATTGCTGCACATGTATCTCTGCAGATTATTTCCTGCTCAGACACTTGGCGTAAAAGCAGATGCTCTTAACCCTCTGGAGGCCTCTGCCTTTGTCCCCCCTCGGCAGAAAAAAGCTCACAACTCCAAATATTCTGCGTTGCGGCCGGAGAGGAATGACCGGAGACACGCAGGGCATCTTCCCAGAAGTAGTCCCAACCTCGTGTTAGTTGCAGTCACTTTGTGCTCAGGGAGCCAGGCAATCCCACAGCAGCCCACAGCATCCCCGGGCAGGCACCACACGGCTCCCACTGCATCACCCACTGCAGCTCCCCAGGCTCCAGCAAAGCGCCGCTCGTAGCTCACGCGGGGACCCGGCGCCGGTGCGGTGGCCAAAGGTCTGACCCTGGTGGCCACGGCCGGCCAGGAGAGGAGGTGAGGGTCACGGGAGAAGCGCAGGTGATGTGGTGAGCCCAGCAGTGTCAGCCAAGCTCAGGCACGGCGGGCTCCTGCTCCTGGCACGGGGCTGGGCGCTGCCCCATCACCTGCAGCACCCCTGGGCCGGCAGAGCTCTGTCCGGGCGGCACTCGGCTGGCAGCGCTGCTCCCTCTCACAGCCTGCGAATGTGACTGGAAAGCATGGCTGAAAACATGCTACAATTAACGGGAGGGAGGGAGATACTATTGCTCTCCTGCTAGTCTTAAAGGCACATTGCTCGCATGTGCCTGGTGAGGGTGCAAACGCCCTCAGCTTCAGCCCCGGCGTCTCACCCGTCTGCAGGCAGCCAAGGAGCCCAGGCAGGAGCCCTGGCCGGCTGAGGGGAAAGAGAGCACCCCAGGAGTCAGGGGGTGAAGGGGCAGGAGTCCCTAAATCAAGGGCTGGATGTGAGGCCACACTCACCCCTGTCCTGGGAGTCCCACCAAGCCCCTGTGACCCAGCCCGACTGCCAAACCCCGTCACTGGCACCTCCACCAGAGTCCCAGCCAGACATGGGTGACACTGCCACTGCCCCGCCGAACCCCACACGCACCAGCGGTTGTCTGCAGCAGGCAGGGAGGGCCTGGTACGCTCCAGGAGCGCCTGTCCCTCTCTGGTCTTGGCAGGACAGCCAGGTTAGGGGCACCGTTCCTGCTGCGGACACTGGCCAGCACCACAGCAGCAGCAGGCGCAGTTTTGCACCTTGGTGTTGCACAGCAAGGATATCCCTTCTGCACAGCCAGAAGCTGAGGAACTGAAGCCCAACGAGTCACACATCCCAAAGCTGTAATGGGTTCAGCAGGTCTTGGACTGGCTGCAGCATCTGGGGCCACCTCCCTCCTGCCTCAGGGCTGGGGTCAGCAGGCTGTGCACCAGCTGAATGCCACACGTTCTCTCTTTGCTTCTCTTCATCCCCTATTCTGAGTGCCTAGGGGCACTCTGCTTTGTCCTTCATCATGTCACAGCACGGATACAACAATAACAATGCCAGTAAGTCCAGCCCACATCAGGCTTTTCCCTCCCTTGCCCCCCCCTAACAGCTGGCATCTGAAACTCAGGAGTCCACAAAGCAGGCGATTTACCCTATTAAAAATCTTCACCTTTTTCTCAGTAGCAGTTGTTGCCATAGATAACATGCTTTTCTGAGCAGGACAAACTGGTGTGAAGACCTGAAACTTGTTAAGCCGTTTTGCGTCACACAGCAACCCGTTAGCACCTTTGATTCTCCAAGGCCACGGAGACACCAAAATTAACCTGATCAATACCTGCCTCCACCACCATGAGGGAAGCTATTAGAAGTGTGGATATTTTAGCCTGGGCACACAGAGCCAAAACAAATTGCTATGGTTAAAAGTAAGTTAAGCATCCTGAAACTTCAGGCTTTCCTGAAAAATAGTCTGAAAGGGAAGGCACCACTAAAACAGAACCAGCAAATACTTAGCGCTGATGCAACAATACATTACAGCAAAACCCTTTCCTTCCTGTAGTGCTCATACAGAGGGGCTATTAAAACATTATCCCCCGATGAAACGAGTGCAATGCATGTTTCACTGCTT
The DNA here is from genome assembly GCA_013396955.1 of Regulus satrapa. NCBI lineage: Eukaryota > Metazoa > Chordata > Aves > Passeriformes > Regulidae > Regulus > Regulus satrapa. The sequence continues at coordinate 287,565 of VWZN01022518.1, forward strand.
GCAGGCCATGCAGCTTTCTGCAAAAATACCACAATGAATTAGTTCAAAGTGGTCTTTATTAAGCATTGCATATCTTAAAGAAAGTCCTTTTAACACCAGACCTACAAAACATGTACAACTAGTAATGAAAATGCTAGGGAGAGACACTTAAGGCTTTATACTCCTGAATTTTCTCCCCTGAGTATCAAAGATCAAATCTGTTCTTCAGAAGATAGCTGAGGATTTCTCGAGTTTAATGCTTCCGAGCTCATTGATTAGTATGCAAACACCGCACAGTGACTACCAGCACATCACTACAAGTATCTATCCTGAAAAAAACCTCCTCTGCAACACACTCAACAGAAATACTCCATGTACAGGCACTCTTACCTTTCTAAACTGCAATACCGGATGGACCAACCAGCTTTAAATTCAGGAGAAAGGATTGCCAATTAAATTCCTAAGATCAAATGCTCACTTGAGTTATTCCATCTTGTACAACTGAGTGTTTTGGTGTGAGAAACTCAGGTCAGCAGGGTCATCTTTCTGTCAGATACCAGATCTGTCACTAATAATTATGCATATGTTTGCAAGGGTAGAATCTTCTTTTTTTAATTTTTTTTTTTTTTTATTTAGCAGAATATGAGACTTCGTTCTAAAAAATATTTGAGTGTAAGGAAGCCATCATATTGTGAAGCAAGATGCTACAGAAATCTGTATCATTGAAGATGCCTGCAAACAACTGCAAGACCCAAAATTCATATCACACAATTGTACTAAATTGCATATTCTACCAAATATATGCATTCTAATTAGACTACACTGCAAAAAAAAAAAATTCTCAAATACTTTATACTGCATCATAAATAAATGTAAATAGTAAGAAACACAGCCACCACTAGAGTGGGGGTTTAAAAAAGAAAAAAAAAAAAAAAAGAAAAGAAAAATAACTTTGGAAGTCAGAAACCTGACTATAACTTTTCCAAACTTTCACAAACATGTTTTCAAGTGTATTGCTATGTGATACCTGAGGAATAACAACTCTAAAACCTTTATAACTCGGAGCTCTCAGGTGGTGGATGTGTCCATGCACACAAAACAATTAACTACCAAAGAGACAGCAGGCACATTCAAGACCATCCAGCATGCTGACCCTACTGGGACTTATGAAAATAGCAACACTATTATAAATGGCTACTTTGGGAAAAAAATTAAACCAAGCAGGAACAAGAGAGATGAAGGCCTTGTAGGATGAAACTGTACCCACTTGCATGGGTCCTGTAAATATTGTGGTTATCTCTGCTCAGAAATCCTGGAATACTGACCTCATCTTTCATGTTACAAAATTCTCATGCTCTACTCCTGACATTCAACAACTGACTCTATTTATAATTATTCTTTTGCTGCACTCATATAGTGCACAAAGACTAATCCATCTTCCAAGAAATGATTTGTCCCCTGCTGTTAACCAAGTTGCAAAAGATCATCGTTGGCTTGCAGCAGGTAAGTAAACAATTCATACATCATGTAAACCATTCATACATCTCTTGTCAGCTCATCCTTCAGGTCACATGTAAAAACCCTTACAAGTGTGAAAAGCAATGTCAGCACAATAATTTCAGCCTTCTGGAGACTGATGGGGGTGGCTGCAGTTTCCCCTGTGCCCTTCATGCACTGAAGCTCTGCATTGGCCAGCCCACACAGACAAGCACCTGAAGTCATGCAGATAACGATGGCAAGAGCAGCACTGGAAGAAGCCAGGACACCCTGGGAAAGCAACAGGCAGGGAGATTGTCCCTCCTGAGCCTTGCATCCACTTTTCTTGCATGCAGTAAGAGCCATACTCAGTCCAGTGAACAGCTCCTCTACAGACAATGAACTGAAAATTTTGACCAAGAAAAGAAATCGGGCAAATGGCGAAAGTTTCCCTTAGAAGCTCCAATTCTGCACTCCCTACAAGCTCTTGGCTACAAATAATTCTTGGTATATACCAAGCCTTCCACCCCAGGGCTCCCTGAACTTGTTCTCCAGGCTGCCTAACAGCTCCCAACACGTTGTGTCACCAACCACTCTCCAGTTTTTTTTCCATCAGCCCTTACTCATAACCAGCTACTCTGCACCTACCATGACCCCACGGGTGTCTGGAGCTCAGAACCCCTGGACTGAGAGTGAGGAGGCTCCAGCCAGAACAGAGGTGCAGTAGCAAATTTCTGAGCATGGAGTTCGGGAAAGAACAGTACTGAGCTTTAATACCCAGCTCGCTCAGAAACAACCTCCCAGCCAAACTAACAAAGGGAGCAACTAAAGCATTTACAGTTTCGAACATTCTCACACACATTAGCCTGGTGAGCCATTGGTCGTGAGGTTTACTTATATTAGAAAAACTTCAGAAGTTCAAAACAGGCATTAGCCTCCAAGCAAGCCACACTGCCAGGCTGCAGCACCTGGCTGGGAAATTCCACAGAACCAGCCTGTAGTGTTCACCCAAGGAGATGCATGGGGATGGGAATGGGAGCCCACTGATGGGAAAAGCTAGGGACACCAGAGACCTAAAAATCCCTTCAAACACCCTATTTGCAAGACAAAAATCACACTCTTTTGACTTGACCTGTTTAGAAGCAAATATTATTGATTACGAATCTTTAAGGTATCAGTATCTTATTGTGGCTTTTGCCAGTTTTTTTGTTTTCTTTTCTTTTAAATCAGTATTTATGTTGTGCTTATTGTATTTAGTCATTACAATCCCACAGCCCTCCTTGTATCTCTGATTTAGAAATGGAAGTATTTGTGCTGTAAGTAAGGTTTGCAGAATTCAGTGAATGTGTTGGCAAAGAGTCAAAAGTGCGTGTTTAGACAGCCTGGGGATTAGAAGGTCCCCCCCAGCTGCCTTTTACAAGATAGCTGGTTTCACCTTTATCAAGGCTTCCACTTGAACTACTTTTGAGAAGTCAGCCTTGATTTCTCTGAAATTTGCAGATTAATCTGAGAAATCAAACATTAAAACAGGACCACAAGAATAGTTCATCAGACAATAATCTTATATCTACTGAATGTCCTCTGTAGTCAGAGATATCTGGGCCAAACCCTATAGCCAAAGTCAACTCTGGTACCTCCAAGTACAAAATAATCTATTCAAAATGAGGCTCTCAAAGAAGACAAATCATCATTCAGAAATGGGGGGCCATGGCTCTGATTGGTGGTGCTTCTTTCTGATTCAGTAACAAAAGAAAGGTAGCAGCTATGAATAAATAAAATCTGAAAGGTGCCAAAGAGAAAACGGGCCGTAGCAAAGTGACCACCTGGGTATTGAAAGACAAGCTCTGCTGACATTCAAATGCAGCAAGAATGATTAAACATGGATACAGAGCCCAAACTACAGGAAGTAGATCCTCTGTTTCTTGGTGCAGGCAAAGTGAAGCTTAGAAGTATTTTAGGAAGGTGAGCACTGGTAATAGCTTTACTGTAGGACAACTGGGTTAAATTGAGCTGGGAATAAAATGAGTGAGACTGAATTATTTAGGCTTCCTTTCTGGCCATATGTGCTGTGAACAGCTGATAAGTCGTAGGAAGAACATGCTACTTTTAGATCTCTTGACTTTCCTGTGCCAGGGTCCTTGTCTCTCTGCTGAGCAAACAGGGAACTAATGCCTATTGCTACTGGGAAGCTGGGAAACATGACCTCTCCCTCTGCCTCTGGCTGATGAGCTATTCTGGGCTAACCAAGCTCATAACCCATTCTTTAAAATGACCCCAAGATTCCATTCATATTTGGGAGGTGCTTTGGAAAATGGCAATTCAGCTTAGTTCCCATCAGCATCTGCCTGCAACAACAAAGATTCCAAAAACAAGGAGATCTGTCCAGGCAACCATGATGAGCAAGCTCTGTCTTCAACTGGCATACACAAATACTGGGGAAATATTGTGAGGAGAGGTCTTGAAGAAACACTGTACTAGTTAATGTCAAACGAGGAGCTAATGTCAGCTTCAGACCAGAGCTGCACAGGCTCAGCACCCAGAAAGCCACCCCAGCACCCAGGGGCACACACCAAAGTCATTGGGCACTTTCTGGCCCCCTCCCCACCTCATCATCCTTCTGGGGATTTTCTTTGTAATGAAATTCTTCCTTACAGCAAAAATTTCACAAAACTTTACAGGCAAATTCAATTTTTTATTTTTATCTGTTTTACTTTTGTACAGTTTTGGAAGATTCTCAAAGGATGCTACCCCATACATTTGCCAGAATTTGCTAAATATTGTTTCTGATCAAAGGTCCACAGGAAGCAACACAGAACAAGCCTGTCAAGCCTATGCTGGGACCAGCAGATTCACACCTCCAACTTCCTGTTCCACTTCTGGAGTAGCCATATCTCTGATATGCAGCCAAAGGACAAGCCCTACCTCTCCTTTGCCTTGCTCTTACCCTGATGCAGCATCCCTTCCCTGGGACTCCACTGTCCTAAATACCAGTTACAAAACGTCTCCACATGCAGGGTATAACATATTAGCTCTGAATACCTTATGGAAAGGGAATCAATATCAGCACCAAAAAGCAGTTAGTGGGTTGTGGAAGCAGTGACCCTTCTCTTCACAAAAACTGCATTGGGAATGTGCATGCTGGGGGTGTCCCTCTGTCTCTCAGCTGCAGCATGAGCTTATCCATGCTTTGGGCAGCACCTGAGGGACTCAGAGCACAGAAGAGTCAGTTATTTAAACCTGCAAGGTCCAAAAGCCCCAGCTGAGAAAATGAGAGAGGAGTGAGATATCACAACTGACACACCACAGCAGAGAAGGGAGACCTGCTCATGCTGGGCTGAAGAGGAGGTTTCTCATACAGCACCTGCCAAAAACTTGTTCTGAAACGGCTCAGCACGCTTCACCTCAACCTTGTCCTAGCCCGAATAGCTGGGGACAGCTCTGCACACTCTTCAGTTTCCCCAGGAATTCCAAGAGCTCCTGTGCCCCCAGGGAGCCTCCTGGAGTGCAGGGAGGTGACACCATCCCCTTCTGCACCCATGGCACATTTTGAGGCCCCCCTGTCCTCCCTGGGGCTCCCTTTCCCACTCTCAGCCAGTGGGGGAAGCTCTGCAGAGGAGCCCAGTGGTGGGTGTCCTGCTGCAGCCCGCGATGTCCCCAGCCCCGTGCTGCCCAAGCACACAGACCCCCGGGCTGGGCTGCCACAGCTGCTGCTCCAGGGCTCTGCTCAGCACCTTCCAGCACTCCGTGTCCCAGCCCCCTTGCAGGACACTCGCTGGTGCATTGATTGCTCAGCCTGAACACATTAACCCAGGAGCACTCAAAAGGTTTATCTGAACCGGGGCTAAAAAGAAAATTACAAAGAAGCCTTGGCAGAAGGGTGAAACCTATCATTAATTTTAGTAGCGAATGATCTAAAATACATAAACACGTCCTTTTATAGCAGGACTGGGTCTCTCTATTGCTGCCTTAAAAATGTCATGCTAGCTCCACCTAGCACACGGAATGCTTGTACTAGCACTGGGGAATTATTCAGGATTAAGCATGGCCACTTTTGTTCAGTTTGATCAACTGGTTATTTTCTACAATTCAGACTAATGCTTCCATTTAATTCCTTTCACCATCTCCCACAGGAAAAATATGGGCTTCAGCTAATCTCTCAAGGGTACATTTACAAAGAATGCAAAAGATTTTACAAATAAATGAGGGGGTAGGCAACACTTTGCTATGCATCACATATATTTTAAAAGTCCATTAGAGTCCTCCAGATTTATCATGCTACCAGAACTCAGATGGGTATTTAATACAAGTAAAATTTTATCGGTCGATGCAGAAACCTAAATGACTGATCCAAAATTGCCTGGACAATAAAAGTGTTCAGGCCACCCCTTGTAAATACTGCCTAATAACTGATACCTGCCAAACCCTGCTGGTCCTGACTGGAGCAGTGTTATCTCATTAAATGTTTCTGCTCAGTCACTAAGCAGTACAGCCACTAAAACAGGATTTTTGAAATATTAATTCCAAAGGAAGACAATCAAACACAATACTACCGCTACATCCCACCTAACTTTTGGTGACTGGTTCTCCCCTAAATTTAACAAAAGACATCAGCAATCAACAAACAATATTTTTAACAATAGACAAAACAGAAAGGTTTTGGACAAGGGGCAATCATTGAAGTAAGACATGCACTTCCCCACAGAAATCCAGGAGGAATTACTGTGCCATCTAATGGGACAACTTCCCTTCTGAACAATGTGAGCAACCATAAATAAATCATTCATGGGATATTTTCCACTGTTTGGGTCACAAGTTTAATGAGAAACTTTACTGCCATTCAAATGGTGGTCCTATGGGCCAGACTGTGCTGTCTGGGGCATATTCTTTTTTGGCTTCTCCCTGAAGTCAGAAAAGACTTGGAAGATTTGAGGGGGGTCACGTGAAGTTCAAGGTTTGCACAGCCCTTCAGTAGACTTAGGACTGTCATTCAAGTGATTTGTAGTTCAGGTCCATGGGCTTTCTCATCAGAAGGATCATTACACTTTTTCTTCATGACAAACACACAGCTGGGGCACTTCAGATGGGGCTGGAGTGGCCCTTTGCGAGAGAGAGCAGGGGCAGTCACCCTAACCCTAACCCTCTCCAAACCCACACTGCCAGCCTGGCCAGTTCTCACTTCAAACACTCCTGGTTTGGAGCCATCCTGAGCTCCTAGGAACACATAATTTGTTGAGAAACCCACAAAAGGAGAATGATGGACACTGGTTACTTGGATTTGTGAAAAAGAGGATCTAAAGCAGTTTGGCTTTTACAACTACACAGCCACAGGGAGACAGCACAGCAACAAAGACATGGCAGAAACACAACAAAAGCCATCACACATCCTTGGTATAGTGCATTACCCACAGGAAGCAGGGTTCTCTGTACATGCACTAACAGGCAGACTTTTAATACTTTCATTTTCAAAGAAAACAAACAAAATAGGAAAAACATTTTGAAGATTAGGCATTCTGCAGAGATAGGAAAAAGAGCTGATATAGACCTTAGCCACAGCACTGAATAACAGCAAAAAGAGCCAGGGAAATGCAGATCAGGGCACACTCCACCCACGGGAACTCAAAAGGTGAATCCACACCTGAAAGCCGCAGTGCCTCTCCGAGGTGGGAGTCCTGCTCCTGTTTTACAAAATCCATCCCTGCTGCACACTCGTGGAGCAGCCTGAGCCCATCTGGGTGGCTTTGAGCTCACACCGAGACACGTGCCAGTGCCACCAGGGCACGAGACAGAGAGTGACTGCGGGCAGATGGGGATGTGTGCAGTGAAAGGAGTGCCAGCTCCTTGGCAGGAGGCTGCTGGGGCGATGCCACGCTGATAGCGGCTGCTACTAACACCTGTTGATGGGTACAGGGCTCTCTTAAAAAGCAGTCAGCCATGGGAGGCAGGGAAGCATGGGCCTTGTAGGCACTGGGGACAGGAACAGATAATTGCTTTCCAGGAACCAGTAGGCAGTAAAAAAAAGGAAAACATGTGCTGCAAGGTTACAAAGTCAGGCAGGACACAAAGGGATTTCCATCAAACAACAGCACCAGTCTTCAAGGTAAAGGAGGACCAATCTGAAGGACCCAGAGCAATGGGGTTCATTGTTTCCTGCAGAGCAGCAGCAGAGCAGAAAACATAAACCCAGTAAAGTTTCAAAGGGAGCTGGGTTTAGCACAGAGACCAGATTAGTAAGATTCATTCAAAGAATTTTAGCTCTTCCTTTTCCACATCTCATTCTTGAATATAACCCCCTGCTCACTCTGCTTTAGAAACTCATTCTTACTAAATTACATTAAAGGAATCTTATTTTTCCTAGACTGGCTCATTCAAGTGGGATACTGAATAAAGTATTGAGGCAGAAAGGGAACTGCAGCTTCCAGACAACAAAGCTTTTCTCTCCAGAGACAATGCCAAAAAGAAGTTACAGACCTGGGCTGTGGCTGCAAAGAACGCTTTCACCAAACAATGTAGCTTTCACTGACATGTAGCTGGTCAGTCTGCTTTGTATGTTAGGGCAGCCAGGATTCAGGATTTGCACTGAATGGATTAAATTTGAAACAAATTTCTGTTAGGGTGCCCTCCCTGTGCACCTCATTTCCTTGCTTCTAGCTTCATTCATGTTAATGTACTCTTCCTCCACTGCCAGTTTCTTTTCGAATACCCACTTGGAGTTGCTGTGATAGCGGGTGTTTTCATTACAGATCCTTAATTATCCTTAAACTACTAAAACATCCAGATTTCAAATAAGCACTTTCTTTTCTTTTCCTTCAAGATTCTATCAAATAGTGCCCCAGTTAATTATTGTCTTCTGACTGAGTTTTGAAACTCAGCTTGTTTGATGGCACAAAAGCATAAATCCCAAGGAAAAAAAAAAATCTCTGGAAATGCAGTCCTTTGCTTCTTTTATTTTAGATTGGTTTCATGCCATCAATGAAATCATCCTTTGGAAAAAAAAAAAATTAATTCAAGCCTTTTGGGAGAGACTGAACAGAAAAACTTTTAATATGCAAAGTTCAAAAAGCAGCAACAGAAAAGAGGTTTTTGGAAGGAGCACCTCTGGCTGGCCCTAACAATAGCTTTTGTCAGTCCCCCAGGCTCCAGCAGCACAGTCGGCCAGCTGGCTGCATAATTTAACATATAATATCTTATGCATCTTGATCTTACCAGAACACTTTACAGAGGCTGATGGAAATGGTAGAATAGACTTTGGAGACTTTCTTCAGCACTCGCTTTAAACTGCCCGGGTTTACACAGCATCCAGTCAATCACCTAATCCCATCTGCAGACATCTACTGTCAAATGAAGCACAAAGTGAAAGGCATTTAATAAAAGCATGGATGGAACAGAGATCAGCTGACCATGGACAGCACACGACTCTTCAGCCATTCATACAGGGATTCATTGAACACCCTCAGAATTCCTATTTCAGAATTTCTTTTTTTGCCTAGGCTTGCTCCTTCTAAGGCTTGCTATTGTAAAGATGACAGCACGTTTTACTAGCAAATAACTGTGAGATACTTTCTATTTCAAAAGTTTACTCTAGAAAAAGTTCTTGTATTTTGCCATAACTAACAAAGAACAGAGAACTACCATTTCCTTTTATCTGTTAAGGCCAGACAGAAAGAAGTGAAGACACGGAAAATGAAGCATCCATACTGCATACAAGCAGTGCTGGGATTACATATTTTCATGGCTGCTTTTTTGACTCAAGCAGCAGTCTGGCAGGGCACACATCATGCCCAGAAAGTTGTTTTTTCCAGGGTGAGAACAAACCCTTCCACTCTAGCTGTTCTGACCTTGCAGCTTTCCCACACACACGGAAGTTGACTGCATGGTTTGTAGAACATCTCAAGTTAGATTTCTCTTTTTCCCACCCAAAGTTAAACCCTGCAAGAAAAATAGATCAATGTGAATCAGCTGAATCTAGGAAAACAGAGAAAACAGGTCTGTTGCTAAGCACAATAACTTCAAGAAAACTGCACTCGTGGTAATCACCATAATTATCACCACAACTGTGCAGAAGATAATTATTTCTGCTAAGATGTGGCAACCTTTTGCAAAGATAAGACAGATATTCCACTTTCAATCACCCAATGCAATATCTGCATTTATGTCAAGATATTAGGGGACAGGTAAAAATAACTTGATTAACATTGTGCATTCTTCTTATATGACTTATGTCCTTTACTGCAGCTTGGCTTCCATATATGTCATAAATCAGCAAAAGAAGAGAGCAATAAAAATAGAGGGACACAGAAAAGATGAAGAGCTAATATTCAAATCCTCCCACAGAAGGCAGACAAACCTCCAAGGAAATGTGGGCTGATTTTTTGGGGGGAGGAGGAGAACAAGAACATGAAAAATATCAGCCAACCAAAATAATGGAAAAAACCAAAAACATACATACATATGGATGGTCCTGGGAAACTTGCAGGGACCTCTCTGCAGTAGTGTCTGGGGAACAAGATGTCTCAGGGCTTTTATGTCAGACCATCCAGCCATGAGGTACCAAAGCCTGTCAACATCCAAAGCTAGCACAATGATTATAAAAGGGAAACAGGAACCAGGACACACTGATAAAAGCACTAAAATCGCCTCAAAACCACAAGAGCTAGGAGATTAGCAAGCTAAACAATACTTTTTTCTCCACACTGTCATGGTTGATTGTTTAAAGCCTGTCAAAAACTCCTCTGGGAAACCCTTCGTAGATATACTGAGAGCAGTTCGAGAGTAGGAAATCAGTCAATATTTAATAACTTTATTACTCAGACAGTACCATATGCAATTAATTGAAAATTACAATAGCATTTGGGGGAAAAGTGCTTTTCTTTTGCAATAACAACCAAGTAGCTTGCAGCATTTTGATAGGATTTTTTTCTTTGTAATACTTGAAAGAGGCATACACCTTTGCTAAAGCTGTAGCAGAATCTTGATGGCACTTCAGCTACCAGAGAATTTCCAGCAATAACTTCTGTCACCAATGCTGAAAGTTTTCTTTTTGCCGTCTTACTTTCTTTCCAAACCATGAGCAAATATGAGACTGCACTGAAATCATTAGCACCGCCCACCAGGCAAATCTGCTTGTCACTGCACATCGCCTCTCTCCAAGACAGACAGCTGGAGGCTGTGTCTGGACACCAGGGAAGAGGCTGGCAGAGCACTTACAGCTTCAAATTCATAGGCTGCCTCAAGCTCCTTTCTCCAGGAAAAGAGACAACTTCTAAAGGAAGCCCATGAACACATTCAGCTCCTACATCACACTAGTGGAACTACTTCTGGAATGCTGAACACGTATCGGGAGTTCACAATTCTAAAAGAAAGATGGAACGGGGGGAAAAAAAACTCAGAACAACGTGGAAGCAGCCAAAAAGCATTTGGGAGGTAGACACTGTGCTGTACAGCATGACACCCTAAGAAAAACTTACAGAAAATGAATACCAAGAAGTGACATATAGAAGCGCATGAACAAATGTCTTGGAAAATATACATGTGCCTAACTACTGACACAGACAGCTTCTGTAAACCAGAAGAGAAAGAAAAGGGGGAAAAACCCCTAGCACCATACAGTAAAATTACTGAATCTGGTATTAAAGTCTGCCAGTCAATATGTTCTCAGTACTCTCAAATACCACATCTCCTGAAAGTCTGGGAGCATGTATTTCATTGCTCTTCTGTATCTATCTTCCTCCAACCAACAGCCTGAAGAGAATTTTATACCTTCTCTCCTCAGGCACTGAACTCTGAAGTATAATATAAATTTAGGTCTCCCTAAGAGTTCCCTAATCTCCCTGCTTAGTCCCTAAGCAGACTCACCTGTCTCTGCTTGTCCCCATCATTTTCCAAGGAGAAAAGCAGAGCAGTGGCACTCTCACAAGTGTTCATTTGATTGGCAACTGCCTGAGGTTTTCTAATGATCCTTAAATGCACTATGAATATAATAAAACCCTCAATATCAGTACTGGAATATTTCATACACTGCAGTTCCATTTAATTTCTTGTTTATCTGACTACTGCCAAACAAGAGGATATTCCATGAAAGCTAATACAGCCCTGAATGGGATATGAACCATTCTCAAAATACCCTGTGTGTATTTCCTTGCACACATGTGAGTCCACAAATCCTGCTGGTAGCTCTCAACTAAGATGTTTGGTTTGTTTTAAATAATCTGACTGGAGACATTCTGCTTCAGAAATACCTCTATAAATACACCCAGGAGGAAATTTGACATATATAGTATAATTGCTTTGCTATCTAGACTTAATCCTGCATAGAAACCATCTGCCACATTTAAAAAAAAAAAAATAAAAAAAATTTTAAAAAAAGGAAAAAACCCCACAAGCACAAAAGCCAAATCCAATTCTTTCTGTACACTGCTTACTATTTCTGAAATTTGTATTTTATGCCATGCATCTGTAGACCACAAGATCATCACAAAGTGGTGTTACAACACTGCTTAAAAACACCCAGACAAGCATGTCCAGATGTACAGAGAAACCAGGTGTGTAGAGCATTCCTTTCATTCTGCTCTGCTCAGGAAAGAACCAGAATGGAAAACAATTCAGAGGAAACGGCCAGAAACATACAATGTTTATCTTACTAGGAAGAATGAAATTCGTGGGCTGCTGCATTGGGAGAGAAGACCACTGGGAAGAGGAGGTGCTAAAATGGCCTTGCCTGTTACAGAGAGCACACAGTATTCTTGCTGGAAGGCTCTGCTCACAGGGCCAGGGGCTGGCCCCTTCCCCAGTACTCCTTTGCCTTTCCACAGGTGTTTAGCTTGACCTTCACCAGTGAAGGCTCTAAATTTCCCTGGGCGATAAATTCTGATGCTTTACTACTTTTCCTTAGCTTCACCCAGCATCTAAATTCTATCTTCCTTGTCACAGGATTATTTAAGTTCCATTAGGCACCCTGTGGAAATCCCCCCTGCAGGTTCTTAGGCTAGAAAAACTTCTGTTTGTAAGAATAGAATTCCATGTGACCCTGCTCAGGTGCTGACTTGCTGAGAGCCTTTTGGACTTACCTGGGGTAATGTGAGAGCCAGGAATCTTGTTCCATTCCCATGTTCCTAGCACACCTGAGTGACAGGCTGCTGGACCCAACTGTGGCAGCAAACACTCCGAGCACCCACAGAGCTCCAGGGAGCTCGGGGATGAGCAAGAGCCCTGGCTTTCATGCCCTAAAGGACCCCCAACTTCCTCTGAAAGGGACATCAGCTCCCAAGAGAGTGGACAGCGGGGGAGTGAGGAGATGGGTGCTGTTGTCAGGGAGCATCAACCCTGAGAAGAGCATCAACCATCTCTGCAGATGCAGAGCCCTCGTTCTTCCACATCATTCAAGGACTTGCTCCCCACTCCTTACCCTGCTCTTGTTCCTCCAGGTCTCAGCCAGAATTTAGCTTCCCTTCTAGAAACCCCTCATTCCTACAGATTGATGGGTTTGGTCTTGATCCCTAATCTCTCCAGACTTAGACCCTATCTTCCAAACGAAGGCTCATGCTTCACTCTTAATGCAAGGCTCCATATATTAACAACTTACAAAAGCCATACAAAAACCTTTAGCCTGCTGGAAGCAATAACCTATTGATTTAACATTTTGCTCACTACTACCAGCTAATAAAATGATGAAAGCAAGGCACTATATCACAAATTGTCACCAGCAACTCAGAACAAAATGGGTCCTCTGTGGATCAACAGAAGCATGAAGACTAGCACAAGCTCAAATCATGTCTCTTCATCAGTCACCCATCCCACTGCCATCACCTGCATGTGACCAAGTGCACTCAAAACAGGGCTAAAGGCAGATGGCATAATTAAAAGGCTTTGAGTCATACATCCGTGAGTGCCTGAGTACCAGGCTATGTCAATTAGCTTACTTATAAACAGAAGGTTTTGAAAGACAATCTAAATTACAGCACATGATCTCCAAATTCAGCTCTGAAGTTTCAAAATAGCTCCAGATACTGAACAGCCATGCCCAAAGCTGGATGTATGTTCCCTCTTTCATCAACATATCTCTGGTCCTGCCTTGTCCTAATGGATGCATTACCTTGAGTTGTCACATCTGATTACACACAGGATGGGACATAGGATGACACAAAGAATGTATGCCACTTTGATGTGAACAAATTCACTAGTTTAACTTTGGGGAAGAATGGGAAAACTCAAATGTACTGAGCAGCAGTTTACTTGAATCGTTGCAGCATAATTATTATAATTACTGTTACTACTATTATGATGATGTTTATGTTTACTTCCCCTCTCACTGAAGTGTAACAAAAA
>VWZN01022518.1:301381-360259 GCA_013396955.1 Regulus satrapa
AAAAAAAAAAGCTTAAGTTTAAAAGAAAAATACGTCCTTGCAAAAAGCACTTGGGAAAGCTTCCATAGATCTTTATTTCCAAATTCTACAAAAATTAAATGGGTCAATTCAGCACTCGTTGGCATTGAACTATCAGTTTCTACATGTTTTTCATATTTCTTTTCAGAAATGAAGGACATGAGGAAGAAGAGATCTTCTTTGCTGATTGGTTTTTGACTAAGTAGACTTCCCCCCCCTCCCCCCCCATTGTTCTACAGACTGGATGTACACAGATACCGGAATATCAAATCAAAGAGCCAAAAAAGTTAATTAAATCCCTTGTTAATTAAAATCTGAGCTAGCAAGCTTCCTGCTTACTCATGAGGAGGAGTAAGAACAGCACTTGGAGAATCACAGCTTCCTGAAGATTGTTTATCATGGCCAGCAATCTCCCAGGGCCAGAAGATTTAAGGGTGGAGTGCACTCATCTCTCTTTCTGAGCACATGCATATTCCCTCACTCTTCCAGGAGTAAAAGTTCTACAAATTCTCCTGTAGCTCTCTGGGTTGTGTTTCACACTCATTTCCATTTTCTGCATTCCCACCAGGGTTCGTGGCACCGCACGCAGCTCAGCCAAGGAAGGAATCCAGGCCTCTGCTTTTATTTTTACCCGTTGTGCTTTCATCATAGCTGGGTGAGTGAGAAACCATCTGCTTCCTTGGGATGAAAAGGCAAGAGAGGGAGCTACAGTTCCCAGAGGAGTACATCTTTCAAGATCCAGCATCTGTCCTTTCTGTTCCTTCTGATTTATAGGGATTTTGGTTTGGGCCAAATTCACAGCTACATTAGGAATGAGAATAGCCTAATGTGCCACTGTACCCAGAATGAATTTGGCTCAGTGACTTCAGCTCATTCATTCTCAGGGATGATATTTCAGAGCACTTGATCCATGATGCATAGTAGGCAAATTTACACTGATGCAGTAGGCGACTTTCTAATTTCATTTATGCTCAGACCATCCTGTTGCCTGGTATTAAAGAGCAGGTTTCAGCTGAAGCTATTTAGTTTGAAGGATTAGATAACAAGGATATGTAACTTTCCTAATCAGAAATACGTTGAGGTAAGATTTTGTACATGAGCTTTTGTAGTGCAGTACAGAATTGCTGGACATCCAATCTGATAATCCTTCACATTTGAAGGCAACAGGAGCTACAGCACCTAATTTAGAGACAAATATCGACAGAAAGAATGATATGAGGAAGCAGTCAGAACTAAAAATCTAATCTTTCTGACACATATGAATTTCAAGGATTTTTCACCTTGAAAATTGATAGTGGGATTCCAGACACATGTACAAGACTGAAAGATTTCCAATATCACAAATATAGTCACTGTAAATGCAGTTCAAATAACAGCCCAAATCTTCTAACTTTCTAGACAGTTGCTAAAATTTGAAATCATCTTTCTAAAGTTTCTTGGAGATCTTCCTTAGCTATCTTACTGAAAATGATCTGACAAAGCCTAATGAACAAGTGAATCAACTTGCTATTTTCCTTTCAGTTATTTCTGTGGTAATCAATTCCCAAATTTATTCATAATTGTGTTTCACATAAATTTTTACCTTTGCAGAGGAATGTGTATTATCTTCAACAGTGATCTGCCCAAATTTTCAATCCTACATTCTTCCTGAGATGATGCCAGAAATGCTGTGGCCAGTAAACTCGTTTAGGGCCCACAGAGCTGTGATGATGGAGGAGAGAGTCAAGGCTGTCCACTTGCTGCTGGGCCCACGGCACTGAAACTCCCCGACCCTGCTTCCCTTGTGGAGCCAGGTGCTCTACAAGATTCTGGACAAGGAGAGTGCTAGTCCTGTCCTAGCTAATATAAAAAAGAGGCTTCAACTTAATGACTACTTATTCTGTTCTAAAATGCCCACACTTAGAACAAAAAAGGTACCACAAATAAATCTTAAGAGACAGGGTGCAGTGGAAGAAGAACTGGAGATGAGCAGAAGGGACAGAGTCAGAACGTGTGCTCCTTGGGAGCAAATTTCAGCATCATCTAGACACAGGATTTAACCCAAGTTTATTAGTAATGATCTTAATCCAAGCCCTTTTAGCAGGTGACAGTGTTGATACCAGCTAATTGGTGCCACTAAAAGCTTCCAAAGGTAAGGCAGGGAGCCCACCACCTCCAGCAACATGATCCACATGCCTGGATCAAACTGTGGGCAAAATTCAAATGCCAGCTCTTGTCCAGTGATGGAGAACACTTCCTGTAGTGTTCAAGACCTCTGCATAGGGCTTGCAGGAAACAAGACTCCCCAAAGACCTGCAGCCACCCCAAGAACAGCTGGAAGCCAGGACATGTGCCAGGAGTGAAAGCCACAGCAGTCCTGGGGAGAACATCTGGGTCATATTCCTCCAGAGCTACCAGAACTTTTAGAAAAGCACCTTGCCAACAAAACTTTCTATACATATTTTTAAAACTGCTTAGCAGGTGTTATATGCAAACCTGTCCTGAAGCATTAGTGTCCACAATTAACCCTCCTGGCCTGGACATGCACTGGAGTCAAGTCCTTGCCATGCTTTTATCACCTCATTACTTAACTCCCTTTATTGCCAAAGGGATAAGTACTGACTTTGCCTTTGGGAGGGTGATGGAGGAAGTACAGATCTGCAGCTGCCAAGAGAGGTTGCTGAGGTACTTTCATTGGCAGGAGATCCAGGCATAAGTCTTTCATGAATACTGCAGACAGGGCAGTATAGAGCACTCCTCACAACTTCAGGACACAGCAACCTAGAAACTACAAATCTGTACAAAACTGGGCTCCAACACAATCATATTTGTGATACAGTGGTGATTTGACTTTGCAGAAATACTTCATTTAAAAGCCCTAGAAAAATTCTCAGTAAGTATACTTATTCCTGTCATTCATTAATATAGCTGCTGGCTCAAAACAAGGGACTTCCAGCATGTCAAATATGTTTTTAGGTATGGAAGAATCAAGAATTGCTAGATTCAATTTTTAAAAGGTCTTATCTATTATGGTTGGAACACAGCTGCCTGTGTTCCTTACTCTCTGGTAACTAATGTCACTGAGAAGTAACATTAATCCCACAAACACCCCCATAAAAAGCACAGGAGCATTTATGCCCTCCTCTGTTTCAAGGGGGGAAGATTTGAGTCGGACCTGATTCAAGAGGGCTGAGATAATAACAGGACTTGGGAAGGTGAGCTGAGAAATGAGAAACAAAATTCCAAAGCAGACCTACAACAAAACCATTAAATTTGTCCATTTTCAGTGATGGCAAACCTGGCACCAAAATACATCTGTGCACTGCTTATTGGTTCTGAGACCTGCTCCTCCTAAATGGTGTGTCTGAGAGAATCGTGCTTTCCCACCTCCCTGCATCCTTGCCTCTTCAGGGGAGCACAGCCACCCTCCCAGAGGGCGCTGCAATGAGCACCACAAGTGTCCAGCTGAAAGCACAGGACAGAAAGTGCTGCTGGAGAATCCACCCAGCGAGAAGCGGCGCCAGGAGAACTGAGAGCTTCAGGGAGAGGTCATGGAAAGGTCGAAGCAACAGAGAACCAGGGAACTACAGGGAACCATCCTCAGCCAGAAACACTGCCAACCTTCCTAGAGCCATTTGAGGATGGTTCAACCACCCTCCCATACCTAGAGGAATGTGGGAAATTGAGAGAGCGCTTTCAGTCGTTCTGTAAGCCAGCGCTCTTTCAGAGAAGGTGAAAGAGCTCACTAGTGATCAATAATTAGTTTTAGAAACACTAGGCAATTAGAATAATTTTGCACTGAAGCCATTCCAAATCTCATCTCCCACAGACCCCCTAGGTTCCTTGGATTCCCACAAGGCACATTGTGGCTACAAAGCAACGCTGCTTGTCATGCACACAAAGTCACACCACATTTTCACTACCCTCCCTGCAAGCATCAGCTTGAAAATAACTATGGGCAAACCCTCTGCAGTTCCTATTTTGGAAGTTTTAATTCCACAAAAGTAAACATCCCCCCATTGAGGTTTGGTCCCACTTGCCAAGGGTGAGCTGGGTAGGTGTCAGACCCACTTGCTCTCTCTGGGGCTGGTCAATAGCCAAGGAGCTGCTGCATGCTCTCATTCCATGTTTGTCTGCAATAAAGGCACTCACCTCACTCCCATCAGTCACATTTCCTCAGCAGGTCAGCATGAAGGAAAGCCATGAGATGAATTTGCGGATCTAAACACAGTGACACTTCTTGAGACTTTCCAACACCAGGCTTCCAAAAATAAAGGGTTGATCTTAGCCCTAAGGCAATGCCCAAGGTGTTCCGTTGCTCCCTCCGTGCCACTGAGGGGTTTCTCGGAGAGCAGTTCCACACCAAGTGGCTTCATATGCACTGTTCAAAGTGGACACACAGTGAGTTAACTCTCCATGCCTGAAAATGAACTATTACCATGGCAGATGCAGTACAACTTTCCATCTCTGCCTCTCAGTGCCTTATGTCAGATGGTCCACAAATTCTTGCCTCTTCAGACTCCAGCTAAGAAATGAGCTTTTCTATGCTCTTGATTTCTAAACTGCATTGAAAAGAACACATTTGAAGACCTACCATGTCCAGTAGTGATTACAAAAGATGCACATTGCCCTACAGATGTCCTTCAATTCTGAATTGGCCCTCCAGAGACACACCCAATGTGATTTTGCATTTACAGTCAGCTAAATAATATATCCAGCTAAAAGATAAAGCTATGAGAAAGATTTGACCTCACTACTTATAGATAGTCAGAATGCAAATCACCATGGAAATCTCGGCAGCTCATTATGAAGGGTGCTAGCTGAGGGGATGCAGAGCAGCCAAGAGTGATAAATAGATTCCACTGAAGCTCATGTGATCTGTACATTATGAGTTTTTGTTGATACAGCTGTAGATGATACTGTAAGAGCTTTTTAAAACCCCATTCCCTGCAGTCATTTCTGTTTTTCACTATGAAAGGGAGCAAGAAATTCTGGAGGATCTCATTTTCAGAAACAGCCAGGTCTCAGGAAAGCAGACTGGTGTTCAAGACAAACATCCAGCTGCCTTTAAAGAGGATGTGTTACTGGCCAGAAGATTTTCCATATAATTATGTTGGAGTCAGTAAGGAGAAGAGCAATTTATACCAATCTTTCACTCCAGTTCAAGTTAGGCACACTGAGGTTCCTCTCCAGGACAGCAGAATCAGCAATGAAATTCAAATGCAGTTGAATGTATTTGCTCTGTAAAAACAGCACTACCTAAGGTGCATAAAATCAGAATTTGTCTAGCTCTAGTAGTGGGCACCTAAATATAAATTACAAGAAAGTTTAGAGGAATTCTTAGGCTGTTCCCAGTGTAAAAGGAACTGAAGGTACAGAGAAAGGACTGCCTATCTTCACCAGTCAGTGCTCTTTCATTCTGGCTTTCACAAGTGATATCAAACACCTCCAAGAAAAGGGTTCAAGGACAAATTGCTACTTTATGCAATGAACTGCTGTCATGCCTAAAAAATATCCCAGCTTCATCAGCAGAGACACAATCTGCAAGTGCAGTTCAGCCCTTAAGGAATTTTATTATTATATACACAGGATGCTTCACAGTCTAGGAAATAAAATATTTTAAAGGATTCTCTTCTCTCCTCTCTAGAGCTAAGATTGGCAGGTGGGAAGGGCACCAGAGGACAGGTTTTCAGAACACATTTTTCAAGGTTCTGTTCTGTTCAAATTCTAAGGCCTTCCTACCTCCCAAAGCAGGTACATCACATTGATTTCTTTTAATTTTTTTTTTTCATAAAATGCACATGTAATTCTGGAAAATGAAGAGTGCAATTCATTCCTAATGATACTCTGCTGTGAACAGATATATTTTAACATACATCAAACTGATTTAAGTGTTTTTAGATCTCTTCCCAAAAATGCCTCTAACAAGTCTTCTGTTTGGCAACTCTTGATATTAATAAAACGAGAACTGTCTTAAGACCATGATATTTTTAAAAGCCAAAAGACATAAACCAAAACCTTGATTTTCTTATATTTATTTATTAGGTCATTAACATTTGAAAGGCTCATTCATCTCTACCAGTTGACAGTGATGGGGTCAAAACAATTTGTTGTTTTTTTAAACTGAAACATGGATCAAATCCAACCAAGGGATCACTGTGAAGTGAACATAACTACACCAAACTGTATCTCAGAGTTTGGTCTGAAACTGGGAAGTTGAGAAAACAGTGGATGTGATTCACAACAGGAGCAAAACAATTTCATGCCTCCTGGACTTCTTTCAAAGTTACTCTAATTACATTTATACATTTTTCAGAGAGGCAACAAGTGCTGAGAAAAACACCTCTGATGACTACAACTCACTATCTCTTTTCCCAGATCTCTCATTGCATGGAAGACAACCAAGAGCAAATATATCTTTTTCTTCCTTTCTCAAAGGTCAGTGGTTCCAAGCTAACTCACTTTATTTCATGCAAATATATAATAGATCCTCCCTTTTTTTTTCCAGAGACTCCCCAAAGCTAGATTAAATCAAAATGCAGGGTTTTTTTAAGGATACAGTGCAGTTTAATGAACATTTCTTCCACAAATGCCAGAAGAGGTATGAAACTGATTCACCAATAAAAACACCTCATCCATTTCCTTTGCCTTTTAACCATATTTAGGATGGGGGGTGGGGGGAAGGGGAGGGAGAGAAGACCAAAAACTTCTGACCCTCTCTGGTGCTGTTTAAATAGAGATTCAATGTAAAATGGCATTTATATCAGAAGTTACTTCCAGGATCAGGAACTCTTGGCTCTTCTAGAACACCTCATTTTAGAGAGCCCTTTAAGAGCATCATACATAGACCCTCCACTCACAGGAACCAAATGAGAAGCACTTCAGGGGATGGAAAATAGAAATTATTATTATTATTATTATTAGCTAATCTACATTAATTTCATGCCAATACTGGGACACATTTGTGACTGGTCAAAATACACTGCCATACAGATCCTAATTGCAACCTCCCCGAGGCGTGCATTCTTTCACAAGTATATCATTGTACATAACGTAGATCACTTAATTTGCATGCCTTGATATCTCAGTAATTAGGTAATAGGAAGCACTGAAGAGAAAGTTGCATCCTTCTGTCTTAGATGTTGTGGTATATTTCCTTTCCCCTTGCAGGTAAAGGGTCTGATATCTGTTATTTTGCCCAGTTAATAAAGTTTGTTTCTACTCTGAAACCTGGCAGCATTAAGCTTAACATTCACCTTATTAAGAGCAAAAAGGCTTAATCAGTTACAGACATGGGACTGACTTTGGAATTGCTGAGCCATTCCTGCAAATGAAGCCTTCATATCACAAAGCCAAAAGGGCCCAGTCTGTGTGCGCTGTTCTCCACTCAGCACGTGCACTTACATGACAAGTGCTGCATGGAGGAGCCTGCCCTCCTTTTACCCTTTGAAAAGAGCTCTCCCATTAATCTATTTCTACTGATCATCATGAAAAGCAAATCGTCTTTCCTGAAACATTTAGCTGGGTAGCAGCAGCAGCCCAAGGTAACAGGATATGGATTGTTCATACAAAATACTCTTGTAATTATTGCCTCGGATAGTCAGCAGTGAGTACAAGAGCTATTCTCATTTTAAACTAATTAACCGTGAAAAAAATGTCAGGCTCTTATTATCCATCTCTATCACTCAGCAGGAGCAATACTTAGAGATAAGGTCAGAATTTACTTCCATTGTCAAAAGACAATGTCAAAGACAGCATGCTATGGCACAGACCAGGAGAGACATCTCTGCAGATCTAATTCCCAAATTCAGCTTCCTTGGGTGCCCTTGCTGGCAAGGAAAGCACTGGCAGCAGCAGCCACCCTGGCTCTATGAAGTTTCATGTGCTGGCAAAAAACTGCAACTGTCTGGGATATTCATGTAGATTTTCAAATAACCTACAGCTCCTGACAAGTTTGAAAACCTGCTACGTGAAGGAAAACTAGGATGCTCCTCCTTTTGAGACCAGCACATTTTGAAACCACAACCTTTCACTTCTGGCACAGGCAGAGAAGTTCTGTCCACTCTGCAGCAGTCCCAAATATCTGTATCTGTCTTTCTGACGCAAGCAAAGAGCCATGGGTTAGATTTAAGCACAGGTATGAGATGACTGAGCATATCTGTGGGCTGTGGCCAGCCTGAATCCTGAGCATCTCAAAGATTACTTAGAACCCCATAGACTCAAAATCCAATATGTGGAAGCCTGAGAAAAGACAAAACTGGCACTCACAGGTGATGGGCACCAAAGGGAGCAGTCATCGTGCCAAGAGGTTTTTATGGCACATTATAAAAGCAAGCCAGCACAGCAGTGGGCTGCAAAATTAGATGCTGGATTCCCATCAGTGGTATAACTCTGAGCACTGCCAGGTTCCCTTAGACAGTTCCTGCCTCTGGTTTTCCTGGATGGCCTTTGCTGCCTACAAACTTTTCAAAAAGTAGAGCAGACTTATCTGCAGACAGAACGGAACAATTCTGTGCTGCTCAAAATGGTTTTCACTGTTGTCTCCAAGCACAACTGGCAGCCTGCTGGTTTCAATAGAAGTGTAAGAATATAAACCAGTTGTAATATTTACTCTGGTTTATAAGTTAAATTAAATATTTTACTAAGTAGGTATGTATCTAAAACCCAAAATTTGCAATTCCCATCTTAACTGTTTTTTTTTTTAAACTTCTCCAAGTTATATTAAATGTCTCTATCTTTCCACAGCCAGAAATAAATTATCATTGGACACTTATTTTGTGCCACAATTAAATGTCAGAGAAAGCAGATGACGTTTACTTCCTTACTATCATGGTTTGGATGGTTGTTAAAACAAAATGCTCTGTGGAGAACTCTTGAGTGGAAAAGGCCAAGTACACAAGTACTTGTTCACAAGTACTGAATGAACGCGGCTTCTTTAGATGTACTGTAGATCACATGCATCTCACAGCTTGGATCCCTTGGTACAAATAGTTTAAATGGACTACTTTTTTTATTACAATGGCCTGGTGGTAAAGTGACCTACAATTCAGTGCATTTCAAGGACTAATTTGCTATGCAATCCCCTCCCTCTCTTGAAATCTTGTTCTCAGGGTAGAGCAGAAACTGGAACCCTCCCAAAGCAAACACTATAGATCTTTTTTGGCAGTTTTTATAGCACAAGCTTTATATGGAGACCACATGCTAGATGCTGATGCAAGCATTCTGCAGTACATGCAGTCTCCAAGACCTTCAGTTCTTGCAGACACTTATGCACATACATAAATGAAAGTAATTTCATTAAAAGCGGATGTACTGTTCTGATGAAAAATCCTCTGTCTGTCCCTAAACACTGCAAGATTTGCAAGCCTACCATCCTGTGGCAATCTGGGTCAGACCTCAGGAACCAAATGTCCTTCTTGCACTTCAGCAAAAGAAACTGTGCTCTCTAGGGGAGCCCCCCTTTAAGTTCTAATTTCCACTATTAATCAGGGAGAAATTCTCATGACCCCTAGAAAACCTCCAAGCTGTTTAATGGCCATGCTGGCTAGACCTGCCTGGGCTAATAGCACCATTAATGGGCACTAGTGATAACTGGTTCTCCTCAGCTGCTGGAGGTGCTGGAGCACTCAGCAAGGCCAGGCTCAGCAGCAAGGGCTGATTACCAGCAAGGCTGGGGCAGGAGCAGACCCTCTACTGGCACGGGGCTGGAGGCTGCATGCTGCCACACTTGTGGAACTCAGCTGTCAGAGAGCCACCTCAGCCTGCCCTGTGCCAGCCCAGGCCCCTGGGGATGGGCAGGGAGGACAGCAGCTCTAGAGCCTGTCAGTGAAAACAGACAAGGAACGAGAAAAGTGCCCTTGGGTGAAACCTCCCTCGCACCTGCCAACACGGATTGCACTCAGAGAGACACTGGACCGTGCTAGCACAGGGGTTTTGCCAAGGGCCAGGCTTTGGGGAGAGGGGTGGCAGCATCCTCCTCTAGTCAGACCCATTCAGTCACTCCCTACTAGGATATTTCCCCGGAAATGAAATCCCCACGCACAAGGAAGCTAAATATTAATAACACCCGGGCAGCAGGCAGGTACTGCCAGACTATTACTCACATTCCAATGCTGAGGGTGCAGGTGGCTGCCTCTGAACCCCCCAGAACATATGTTACATCTGAAAGAGTGAATCTCTGCTAGCACTTACCCAGCAAATGTAAAGCAGGCTGTCCCTGCCGCCAGCAATGCCAGGCTGGACATTCTGCTGGAGCACGGGAGGGAGCTTTGGTGCCTCATGGCTTGGAAATGGTTTCTTT
This sequence comes from Regulus satrapa, assembly GCA_013396955.1. Lineage (NCBI taxonomy): Eukaryota > Metazoa > Chordata > Aves > Passeriformes > Regulidae > Regulus > Regulus satrapa. Next base: position 311,679 of record VWZN01022518.1, read on the forward strand.
CTAAATATCCAAGGCACCAGGGCTAAATATGAGAAATCAGACAAGCTGATTCTGCTCTTGACACCAGCTGCTTTCCACAAGGACAGGCTGGTGCTCACCTGAAACTCCACTAATTTCCATAGGTGCCACCCAAAGATTTCAGTGCCTCTTGCAAGCAAGCTCATAGGAGCTGGCTATCAGAGCTCAGCAGACACCACTGTGAACTTCTAATGTTGCTGCCATGATTGCAGCACTGGAAGCTGTCACAGCAGCCAAAAAGAGAATCTATAACAAACAGTCCGCAGAAAGGCAGAAATATTTGTAAAATGTACATGCTTGAAATTACAAGATTACTTCATTCCTGTCCTTCAAGGTGGTAAGAATTTCATTCTGAGAATTCACTTTTAATAGCTGAAAAGGTAACTTATGTGATTTCAGCCTCATCAATTTCAGTAGATTTTGGTAAATAACATATCTTTACCAGGAAAAATGTGATAATTCATTGTCCTGCACTACACAACGAACATTAAATAAGCACAGTATGTGCAAAGTCAAAAGGCCAAACAATTAGAGAATTTGCCTGCAATTAAATTATTTCAACTCTGTAGAATACATTTTTCTATAGTAGCAACAAGCTCTTACTCACAATGAAGAATTAATCATAGAATCATTTAGTTTGGGAAAAACCTTAAGGCCATGGACTCCAACTGGAAACCTAACACTGCCAGGGATATTATTAAAGTTAAGAAGTGGGCAAGTGTTGAATGCAAATCAACTGAAGACATGTAATTTTAGCACTGGAAACCACATGTATTGGAACCAGAACACTGGAAGTGACAAAATGAGTGGCAGAAGACACAACACATTAAAAATCACAAAAAGCAATGTTATTCTAAATAAAGCTAAAGATGTGAGAACAAAATAAGAGAGAGACAACATCTAAAATTTAGGATAACAGTTAAAGAAATTAATTGAACTAGTTGCAGAAAGATCTTTTCAGTATCTAAGCTAAAGGTGCCAGTAGACCATGATTAAAAAGAAACTGTAAAGTCTGTACTCCTAGCTGTGAGTTACTGAATTGTAGAATAATAATTCCCAGGAAGAGGGAATTCACTCATTTCTGCTGTTTTGATACCAAATTACATCAAGAACCGTTGAGATATTAATTTATATATTTGAAAGAGTTCATCCAAAGTGAACAGTAAACTAATTCTGTAACACTTAGAAAAAGAATTTTCTGGTAAATTTGCATCATTTCTACAGACCTAATGGCTGTGGAGTCTCTTGTTCTCAGTCAAGGTGTGTTTAGAAATCTCAGTGCTGATGGTTATTATTAACGAGTTTTCAGCCTAGAGGACAAAAAAAAAAAAAAAAAAAAAAAGAAAGACAATTCTATTTATTTGAAAAATAGGGTAGGGTCCTTGTAATGTTCCAGTTCTATTGAAGTAGGAAAAATATGTTAAGCAGCCAAAAGGTTGTACAGGTATCCATTTATTTTACTGGAAATATGTACACATTTGAGACTACCAAAGGTCAGAACAAAGTAATCAGGTTTCTTACTGCCACTGGACTGAACTCCATCTGGAATGATTTACACGACATTTGCATTTTTCCCCAGGATATCAATAATCCAATGCTAAAGACAGAATAACTGTGAGTCCCACCTGCCCTCCTCAAGGATGTGAGCATACGAGAAATCCACTTTTGAATAAATGGAAATACAAACATCAGCTATATTCACTGCAGCAGAAACTTAATTCTTGCATAAATACTTCTTGGCACAAATACTTCTTAACAAAGATGTCAAGGGGTACAAAGACATCTTTTTGTGCTGAAGTTCCTCCTATCTAATTATAAGAGGTGACAGCAGCATCTTATCTGATATTTGCCTCAGAAAAGCAGTTTTCTATCAAGGCTCCTTTTTCCTAAGTTATGCAATTCTTTAACTCTGAACAGACTAAATACCCCATAGAATTAAAAAAAAAAAAAAAAGTTTTTTAAAATTTCTGTGGAGGGGTTAAGAATAGATAAATCCATTGCAAAATGCTCATCTTGCCATGCAAATTCCACAGTGTCACCACGCATTAGAGAAGCTACATGAAATGCTACTTTTCCCCTAATGGGCTAGATATAAAGCTAAAATTCATGTTTAAGTTATGAGATACATCACTAGAAAGGACAGCAGAACATGCATGTGTTCTGGTATGGGATCAGTAATGTGTTTTTCTGGATTTATGCACTCCATGAAATGATGGGTTTGATACACACAAGGGATGGGGCAGCTCAAAGGGAAGTATTTCAGTCTGTCCTGTGTTTTTGAAAATCCAGTACTTCAGCTTAACTCTGGCCCTTCCCAAGTGATCTTTGTGAAAAGATCAGAGTGAGAAAACAAACCAGCTTTTACAAAGCAGCTAAGAGAGTACATCTTTCCTTAATGTCACATTGCAAACAAAGTCATTAGAAAAGACTCAGTAAATGGAGAAAGAAAGAAAAGAAAAAAAAAAAGGAAAAAGATTGATTTCTTCTGTAAAGTTTTAATGCAGTGAATCCAATCCCCAGAAAAACAAAATCAATATAAACACAATCATGTTTGGAACTTTCTACTTATAATGACATTAAGTACTCTGGAATTTAAATTGTATTCATTTTGAATGTGGTGACAGTTTCAGATTTTAAAAAGTGTTTCAGAAGTATATGAAATATGTTTTTAAAATGGAGTATCTTTAACACTTGAATGCATACTCTCTGAATTAAAACCCTGCTGCAAAATGGATGTCTATATTTCAGAATACATCTTTCTGTAACAGGTCTGAGTTTCAAATTTTGTGTAACAGATATGTAGAAATTTCAGCCCTGACAACCAAATATCTCCACCTGTCCTTTAAGCATTTAGAAGTGCAAACAGTTCACATCATAGTAATAGAAATCATAACCAAACACTGCAAATGTGTTTTTCCCTGGAAAAGGCAAGACATTTCTCTAGCTAGACAACAATAACCAAAAGAAAATAATATTCTAATTCCCTAGACCAACACAATACATTTACGTTTTCTCCTGTCACAGAAGATTTACCAGCAGAAATAGGGAATAAAGAGCAGAGTCATGATTTCAACAATTCTATCAAGGACAGAGCAGGTGACTGTATAAACTAACAGCTGTGTCATTTCAGCATCCTGATGCAAGTAGGGGGATTTTCCTCTGAGCAATAGGTCTGCATTAAAGATTCATAAGCTTATTTTATGCTAGTCAGAGTGACAATGCACATTTCTACATGGCTACATGTCTTCTGGACATGAATGCATCCAGTTATTATTGACAACGGGATTTTTGAATTGCTACAGAGATTCAGCATGTCACTGAATCACTGGTCATCAGCCATCAGTGGTGGTGGCAGGCTAAGTAAGAGAAAGGAACAAAAATCTGTGTACAGACCTGTTTGGACCATGAGAAACAGCTTTGATGAGGACTATGGAAGAAACACCACCAAGTACTCTTCTGGTTTATTTAGGACATTTCACAGCACTACGGCACGTGTGCGTGTACATTGAAAACGTGTGGTTAAATAACACAAGCACGGGGTATTGGGTGGAATTGCAGCTCAGATTAAAAGCATTCAACATCCTCCCTTCTCCTCTGTAATTCCACAGCCACTGACGCCTTCCCAGCTCCTCACCAGCAGAGAGGCAGGACCAGCAGCCACAGCAAAAGAGATGGGAGATGAAGTTACCATTCTTGAGCAAGGAGGGAGACGCTGCCCCAGCAGGAGACCACACAACACAACACGAGCTGTATCCTAATGCACATGCACAAGGGGGAGGCATTGACCAGATTTTATGTGCTTGAATGAGGCGCCTCAAGGCTCGTCCTTGCCCGCGGTGCTTTGGGTGCAGCACATCGAGGGTCTCTCACAGGGCCCGGAGCTGTGCCAAGCACCCCCAGGGACTGAGCCCTCAGCCCTGCTGCTCGGGACAGCTGGCAGGGTTGGGGACTGAGCCCATCCTGATGGCAGCTCAGCTGAGCCACCTCTGCTCGGGGATGCCTCCCATCCTGCCCCGATGATGCCATGCACCTCATGAGTCCTACAGAAACCACCAGCAGCTCCTGGCCTCTGCTTCTGCAGCTAAAGAAGAGCAGGATGTGTTTTAAACAAACTGAGGAAGAGCATGATGTGTTCTGAACCACGTAAAGGAGAGCATGATGTCTTCTGAACAACGCCCTCAAGAGCCAGACTGTTCCCAAAAGTACTTTTAAAAATCTATACAAGAGAGAATCCATCACAGACCCCCCCCAGCAAAAGCTCATTTTCTCTCTTACTCTGTACAGCTCCCAACCCCATTAGAGTTTGAGGGGGTTCGCAGCAAAGCTGATTTGAGGGTCCCCTCGATGCCTGCAGCCTGTGACAGCTCAGAACTGCAGAATTTCTAAAGTTGTGTGAACTCCTGTGCCCAGGCAGGTGTCAGCTCCCTGCACCTTCAGGCATGCACACAGCACAGCAGTGACAACAAACTGGTTTTGGATATGTGTGATCTTGACTTGCATAAATTTTAGAAATAAAATGCAGAGATTGAGGTAGCAGAAGTGTTAATTGGGTGGGAAGAAATGGCCTGTCAAGCTTTCTGAAGGAAGTTTCAGAGCCAATGTTGCAGATATAACAAAAAATACACAACAATGGTAACTTCATGGGAAACTCTCCCCACTGGCTTGATACCTATGTTGGCACCATGGCTTGTGTTAAAATAATTACCCTGAGAGAAGGAATCTCAGTATCATAACAGTTTGGTATCACTCCATGAGACCGTGTTCACTTCAAACTACAGAAATAACTCAGAATTAATTTAACCCATTCTTCTATGCTACCATACCTTCAGAAGAAAAGGGGGAATGAAAACTCACAGGCAGTGTAAAATCTAGGAAAGAATCAAGCTTAAGGATGCTAATAGCTATTCAACATTAAAAAAAAAAAAATCACCAAATTGAAAAAACTTATAACAAATTGTCATAAAAATCTCCCCATGTTTATGGCACATTTAAAAAAAAAAAAAAAAAAAAAAAGAGATCCAGAGAGTAAGAATTTTATATCTATGCTTTTTTTTTTGTTCCTTCACAATTGTTACCTAGATGCAAAAGAGAAAGAACCGGAAGTCAGAGACCTATGATTAGCATAATTAATAAAACTCCCAGAAAGAAGAGTAACCTAGAACAAGATACCTTCATGCACTAAAGGCTTTTGTGTTCAAAACTCTGCAGAGTGTAAATTAAGGGACTATAAATTGAAAGAGAACAGCTTCCACTTTCATACTTTTTATTTTTTGCCTTTGGCACAGAACATGAAAACAACAGAGAACTGGCCCTGCTTCGTTCAGTAATCAGGCTGGTAAAAGAAATTTAAAAGTAAAAAAAAAATCTTTAAAAAGCTGAAACAAAGCATTTCAACTTCCCACTCTCTGATTTTACACAGGAGCTGCAATTCCACTGATGCCAGAACAGTCAAGATCAATTGATGATATTGAAGCAAGGAACAGGTACCGGATGCTGGAAGATGCTTTCATATTTTATCCCAGAGGCACCATCTATTATCATCAGTCAAAATAATTAGAAGAATACTGATGCTGGCCAAAGGATTATCTGCATAATTTTAAGTAGAGTAAATTTTCCTAAATAGCACTTCAGAAGGCAACTAATTCCTGCACCTGTAGAGATTTGCCCTCCCAACTTCTAGATTACCTTAGCCAATTTAAAGTAATTTTGGACTTTTATCTTCTGTTCCTCAAGTCCCAGGGCTCAAGAAAAATGTGACATTCACTCAAAGTGAATTATTAACTTGATAAAACAAAAATCCAGCTTTACACAGTGCAATTAAATTGTGAAACTCATTATTACAAGGTAGCACTTAGATGAGAAGCTTAAAACTAAATAGAGATACAGGGCACTGCAAGTATCACCAGAACAGCAAGATTTAAAACAGCAAATGTTTATGAATTCAGGAAAATATCCTCTCCCAGGCTTCAAGGCCTCTTTGTCTACAATTGCTCTAGAAAGAGACACTCTGATCAGGTAAATTCCAGGAGATAGGGGCTGATATTACCTGGAATTTATGTTTTGGGACTCTGCCTTCTCAAAAGAAAGGGCAGTATGAAGATGTAGCTCTCTGCAGCAGAGCAAAGACTGCCTTTATCCAACAAGAACCACACCAGTAAACTAATGGCACACATGAGAAAGTTTCTGGAACCTCTTTGGAGAGATTTAATCACTAAGCATCATTCTGCAAAAGGTTTCATTTTGTTTCTGGGGCAGTAAAGAGCATGGTCTTGATCTGATACCATTCTATATTCCACAACTGAAGAAAACCGTGGCTTCTGATATAATTTTATATTTATTGTCAAGGAAACACAAATCAGATTAGCAAAACTGCAATCCCAGCTGCACAGAGCATCTTCCAAGCTCCCCCTTTCCCGGGTAGTTTGTTTGTGGAAGCAGCCCAGCAGCGAGCTGGGCCCAGAAATGCCCTGAACCCTGAAACCCTGAACCCTCCCTGGGCGCTGCTCCCTCCCTGCCACCATTTCAAGCATTTGCAGTTTTAGCAAGAAACTTGTTTCCAGGACACTTTTACAATCCTCAGGCATTAGCTGCTGTTCTGCCAGCGAGGTTGGGCACCCTAATTACAGGGACTAATTTATTTTTGACATCTCCTTGCTGGGACCCAGCTGAAGGTAGCTCGATGGGGATGGGAGCAGTCACAGAAACACAAAGAGACTCGTTTCAAACACCAGCACTGAAAAAACACATGCTGCAAGTACAGGTGTTCCTCCTCTCTGCTCCCCAGTATTTGCCAGACAGAAAGGATCTTTGCTGCTGCATCAGAAATGTAATTTTACAGACACTTCAAAGGCCTTTAAAATGCAGTGGCCTCTCTGCCCAAGTTTCACGGAAGTGCTCTGGAAAAACACAGGTGCTGAAGTATGCTGGTTTGGGGCAGTGTGGAATAAAAAACACAAGCTGATTTATTTCTTTAGAGAGAGGGGGCAAAAGAAAGAGATACAGGAAAAGGGGAGGAATTATAAGGACTACTTATGGGGTTTTTTTTGTTTGTTTGGTTTGGGTTTTTTTTAAATAATCAAGCTATAATCCGTATCACAAATAGGCTTGGACACAGTTGGCCCTCCTGGCTGCCAGGGCACACTGATCCTCATATTTTTCTATAATAATACAAAAATGATGATGCAAAATAAGTAGTTGGTCTAGAAATACAAATATTACATCAACTTCCAAACTAGTTTTGTTTGTTTTCCTTCAAATTTTTAATGGCAACAAGAAAATGTGAGTTGCAAAACTAACAGTACATTAGGTTTGTGACTCCATAATGTGTAACACATTGCTGGCACTAATGAAAGCTTTCTTATATTTGGGATATTTCATGTAAATTCCATGAAGAACTCAAGAGCTAAGCACATGATGAAACATTTCCCTTAAGGACACTAACTGGGCTGCTTTCCTTTAATTAGCCATCTGCTTTTGTGGAATTCCTCCAGATATTGTAAGTTGAATATCCATCTCTCTGTCAGGTTTTACAGTAATCTGACAACAGGTTAAAAAGTTATTGGGTGAACACACAGGGACAGACTGACAATGTCTCCAAAAAAATTGAATTGCCTCAGAAAACAAGGCTAAAATAGATGCATAATTTATAATTGCTTCTGAAGATGGGGCCACTGTCAAGCTATAATGAAGAGCTCATGAGTTAATTTGATTATATAAAAAAAAAAAAAAAGATAAAGAAATACATCAGGAGAAATGTATCAATGCCTCAAACATTTGTGGATTTTTGAGGTGTAGGCAGAGCAAATACTGCTCCCACAGATGAGAAGAGCTACTGCTGGATGGACAGATGAACTAGGGGGTGGTAGTTAGATTTCTTAATTGTTAAAAAATTTTAGTGGAAGTTTGATAAAATGTTCAAATAAAATGCATCCTAAACTCATCTTTACCCCACTTAGCCTGCACTGAGATTCTTTGTTAACCCCCAATAAGCTCAAAACAACCATTAAAATTTGAGAGCAATCTTGCACAGTGCAGAGGATACTATTATTATCTGTTGTAACCCACACTGACTAAGAAATGCTAAAAAATCCCTGCAGTTCATAATAGTTTAGACTATGGCACCATTGACGCACATTTTTCTTTTTTTTTTTTCCCAGCAAAATTAGAACTCTGATAGGCAATAAGAGACCTCTAGCAGCTGAATGGGGATGCTGGAGAGAAACACGGAGCTTCAACCAGCTGGCAGGTCAGGCAAGTGCTCTGTGATCACCTGACTGTATATTTCTGGGAAAATATACCTTAACTCAAATATTCCCATGTAGCTGTACTGGAGATGTTAACTCCTTGGTCAAACCCAAGGAACATATGGTGGGCTGTGGGCAACAGCAGTGACCCAGCCTACACCATGCTTTGCTTTAAAATATGCCGTGGACTTGGACTTGCACAAATCCAAGCCAGTCCATAGGATCATGGCAGCTTTGTCACTGGTGAAAGGGGAAAAAAAGCAGTTTGATATCAATGTCTGGCTGGCCACACTTGCAGCACAAATGGGTTACACCAGGCAGCAGTGCCAGCACAGCCAAAAATCCTTGCACCCCCAGAAAAGGGACTGAGCACAGAGCCCATGGCCCCAGGGCTCCTCTGCTGGGTCCAGCACTGCGCTGCCTGCTGAGACAGCTCCAGGGCCAAAACCCCCTCACCCCTGATGGACCTGCAGGGACAGATCCTCTCCCCTGCATTAACCCGCTACAGATGATGACTACATCCTCATTTGGAAGGCAGACCACATCTCTTGCATAAAGAGATCACTGCTAGACAACAATACCACATACCCAGTTAATTATGATTTTTATAATTTGGGCTCTTAATGGTTTCTTAGTCAGAAAGCAGTTATGAAAAAAGCTTTGGAACATAAATACTGCATAAATTTTCATAACTTAAGACAAAAAGTTGGTCGATGTTCTCCAAAGCTGACAAACTGCACGCTACAGTAGTTAGAAAGAGTACAGAGTTTATGTACAACCTGCATGCAAGCTCATATTGCTCCTATCCACTTCTTACAAACTGGAAATCACAGATGGTCTCATAACAGACTTGGAACAGAAAATAGATCTTTGCATTTGGAATGTGCAAGTTACACTTCTACATTAACAGATTTGTAATTCACAGCATGACATTCAATGAAGGAAGACATGGAAAGGGTGTTGTACATTTTAACATACTTACATAATGAGCAATTATGTTGAATATATTCAAAAATAGAAATTATGTAGGTTGGAAGAAGTCCACAATTAGTAATAGTTTTCCTTTCTAGAGCTTCTGATACCTTGAATGGCTCTCACATGGATTTTTTGGTGCACTGATGCTAAACAATTTTCATATAACAAACAGTGTACCCAACCTGAAAAAGTAACAATTTTATTTTGGAAATTACATAATGAAATATTGTGATTCTGCAATACTTGACAGAAGCATTGCTAAGAAGTGCTTCATGGAGAGTACATTGTTTTATTTTTCCAGTCATCTCAAAACTTCCAATTTTTTTTTTTTATTGTTGTCAGGAACAGAAATAAGGACCTGCTCCTTTTTCCTTTTTAGAAAGAAAGAAGTTAAGAAGACGCTAGTTCTACTACTCTTGAAATACTGCTGTGGTAGGCAGATGAGATGAAGAGAGGAGCTACTCAGATGGATGATGGAATAGTCAACCTGGTGCACCAGCTCCTGGCCCCTCATTTCCTGTTCCACTCTGCAATGCCACTGTCACCTGCCCAGCAACCACAGCAACACCCAGGTTTAGAACCAATATTTGAGATGCTGTTCAGTCCTAAAACTGTTTTCTCAAACTCCGGGCCACCCACACGCCCTAGCCAAGCAGAACAAGGATGGCTGTGATTTTGTGATAGAAATGAAGAAGCTGCCTTCATCACTGCTATGCTTAGGTGTCAACCATTCCAGCTCCAAAAGTCTTACCACGCTGCATCTCAAGGAGGGAGGACTACCTGGGAAGTTTGTAATTAATCCAAACCATTGTCACATGGAGACAAAGTGACCTTATTCCAATCAGCCAGAAAGGCAATATAAAAACCACCTGCATCTGCAGTCACTCGCTCAAGCTACTTACACCATAAATCATTCAGCCAATAATGATTCACAACAAACGGAGCTTATTTTGGTTTTGTTCCTTACAGCTTGATCTTGTAGAATCAGGCACATGCACACAACTTACTTGAAGCAGCTTTGGATGCTGGGCCTGCAGCTGCCCATGCCCTCTCTCAGGGCTGTGCTCCTTGGCTCGGGGGCACCTGCAGCCCCTCTTAGTCTTCAGCTTGCTGCTCTGCCCATCACTGCAGCCACCAGCATGCTGGTTTGGGGGTTATTTTAACCACAACAAAGCACCTTTGTTGCTTCTGTTTCTATGCTTAAGTGATTTTTATGAGCAACCATTTAAAATACTAATATTCTGAGTGTTTTGTTTTGTTCTTTACTGCATAGTGGAACACAATGACTTCTAGTGCTGTGACCAGCACTCAAACCTGAAATGATGCCAGGGTAGGTTTTTTTCCATGCCATGGTAGCTGTCAATCATCCCAGAAAGTGGGGTTTGTTGCTTAACCAAAACTGGACCTTTCTTATGTCAGTAGAAGCAATGTGAACCACTCTGGACCAGCACCAATGCTACTTCTCTATGCTGAAGAGCTTATAAGTCACACAGCCACCAGCCATTTGTCATTTTCTCAGATCACAAGACTGCTTTGCAAACAGGATTTAGCTCATGAGTCACTATTTGGCCTTCTGTTCTCTAGAAAAATCAATTATCAGTTCAAACTGCCTTTCCTCTGTGCCTCCAAAGCCATAAGGAAAGCACCTTGGATGCCCTCTCTTCCAGAGCAGGAAAAAGAGATAACTGCAGCAGCATTATTGCCCTCTTTCACCCTTTCCTCTTCATCAAGTTCTCTAGTTTGAAAGTGCAAAGAGCAAGAATACCTTGACCTTCTGCAGCCATGGTTAGCATTTATGGCCAGGACCTCTTCAACACTGATGATTACCTCAGAAGAGATAAAACTGTATATAAACAATGTTTGGCTTTGGTGCCAGCAGCCACTTTTGCCTGGGAAGCAAGAACAAGTGATGCACCTCTAAATAATCCCCAAGTATAACACTTTGGAAGATTCAGGGATCAGTAACTTCAGGGTTACTCAGCACAGCTGGGAAATTTGTCCTCTCAAAGTTGAGTATATTCCTCCATCCATTCAAAAGTGTCCCAAAACAAAGAGGGGCTTGGACAACCAGGCTTTCATTTCCCCTCCCAACAGAGATGCACATGGAAGTCACATGTAGAAATATTTTCCAAATTAGCCACCAGTAACATCCTAAAGGTTTCTTTAGCCACCTTTTCCATAGCTACAGTTACATTAGAAAACATGAAATGTACTTTCCTAAGTTGAGCCAACTAATTTAGGACTGAAAAATTGAATTACTCATTTCACAAGTGTTTCACATCCATTTCTCAGCAAAATTAATCCTGAAGAAGGAAAGCTGCTTCTATAGTAGGTATTAATATATTTAGCATCATACTTGGTTTTCCATGCTTTGTCCCCTCAGTTTAATACATTTTCCACTCCAAGGACAACAAATGGCATAACCACAATAAAATATTGGTGCCAGTTTAAGCCTCAGTTTAGAGCACTGGGGAGTTTTCAGCAAAACTCCAGTCTGGTTAGAGATCTCCCCCCTGTCCTGAATTCACTGCTGACATCCCAGAATACTTTGTTCTCTACAATTTCAAAGACCTGTGGATTTTCACAGATGGAAAACAGACACCACATGCACTCCTACCATAGGAAACAATTGTGGGGGGACCTATTACCCATCCCTGCTGCCCAGAGGCAGCAGGTGAAGTGTCCCCAACAGGATAGAAGACTCAATTAATCTCCACAATTATACAGCAGACAAATACAATTAGAGACAAATACTTAAACCTTGTTTCTCTGCTGAGTGTTTAAGCTCAGGAAAGCTGGGCAGTCAGTAAACACAGAACTCCACATGTTTGACTTTATCAGGGATAGTAGAACATCACATCAAACAAGCCAGCTCCCAGTGAGTCTGACGACACATTTGGGCTGCACAGGGGGTACCAGCCATGCTGCAGGGTTTTAGGTGTATTCTGAATTGTGAGTGCCTGGAATTGGCAGTCAGGAGTAGCAAGACATTTTTGTGGAGCACTCAGACTTCCCTGCCTCAGGCACTGCTTGTCTCGAGTCCTGCTCCCACATTCCTTGAAAGCTGAGGCCATGGCACAGCGCAACCACCAGCAGCTTCCCCTCTGTGTGCAGTAAAATTCACATAACCTGGCTCCCAGGAGACCCTGGGCACACAGAGACTGAGACTTGTTTGCCTCATTCCCTTTTAATCAAATTCCACTGTTTGCATTTATTATTATTATTATTTATAGCTTTCCATCACTGTAAACTAAATTTCTCAAAAAAAATTATTTTGTATGGGAGACTTCTGGAGATGCAAGACTTAGGGTCACCTTGTCCACCAGAAATCCCTGGTCAGAAATCAAAAGTGCAGTCACTTTGAAGCAGGTGCTCACGACTTCTGCCGTGCCATGGCACTGTCAGAGATTTCTACTACTGCCCAACTCTGGCACTCAGCATCCGTGCCATTGATAACAGAAAATTCAAGTATTACCTGAATTTGGACTTGATGTTCTCGACTCCCTTTTGCAAAAGTCTGTAGACTGGTTTATGAGTGTCAGTTTTGGGAATAATTTTGAGCTGACTGCAAACGGGGATCACTAGACTAAGAAGATGGTAAAGATTCCTTTTAAAATCTAGACAGCATCAAGAAAAGGCAAATTTGTTTTTAAAACAATACAATAACTTTGAGACAAATTCACTCATTCACAGTCAGATACAATTTCTCTTTGTTTAGCATGCTCTCACCCTACTGTCCAAAAAATCAAAAACCTCACTTTCAGGTACACACCTGCATGTTAGCAAAAAAGATACATTTTTGCACTAAATTTTAAATGCTTTTCATGCACTTGGGATATAGGAAAAATAAAAGATTTCCTTAAACACTTGAATGCAAAAAAACCACCAGGACCAAACAAATCTTTTTTTAGTAACCTCTTCACATAAACCAAAGCAGAAATGTTGCTAGCCACCAATTTTTCTCCTTCTGAGTCTCCTTGTGGACTCAGTACCATGAGATTAAGAAAACAAGTAATTTCAGAAAGATGGGATCATTCCTCCATCCAAAGTGTGTTTCCCTGGCTGGTGTTTGACTGCACGCTGCCAAGGAATTCTCTGCAAACATCCTTACAGCTGCAGATCTCCAATAGGAAACACAGATGGAGCTGAAGCAGGCAAGGCAAAAATAAAACCCCTACAAACTCCCTGCACTCAGTGCTGGGGAATTTGTGCAACACCTCCTCTGGTGCTGCTGACACTGGTCCAGGGGAGCAGTGAGAGGTTTGAATTAATGGGCACAGCCTGATTTTCCTGGGAGTCTGGGCTCTGACAGAGGTTTACCCTTGCCCTGGAAGCCCCAGCATTTTCAGGCCACTGACCCCAGCATGAGACCTCTTGCCACTGGAGTTACTACAGAAAAAGCATTAACCAGACTGATCAATCCACCCATACAGACTTGAGAACAGGAGAGGGAAAATTGTCAAGTGATTCCAAAGACCAGACTGCATTTTGATTGGGTTTCCGTCAACAATTTGGCTTGGGAACAGTTACCAAGGAAGGAAATGTTCATGAGAACAAGGAACTGCACTTTTTGTATTTAGAGCTTTTCCTTTTAAGAAGCAAATCAGAGAAAATTTGCAGGACAGAGCCCCTGTTGTGCTTGCATCACCCCTTATAACCTTTCTCAAGGATTTTTACATCAGATTGAACCATTCCTTTATTCCACTGATTCTCCCACAAACCATATCCTAACAGCCTGCCTTTGCAGGACCAAAACAGTAGGAAGGTGCTTTTTATGGCAACATGAGTTTGTACAAGGCTGTTATCCTGTGACAAGCACAAAGCCAGCCTTAGCAAAGTACTGATGGGAAAGAACTACTGGAAAGTTTTCCATTTTTTGAGGCAATATTTTATATAATAGCAAGATTAAAAATCAAGTAATATATCCACCTCAAATCTATGCCAAATGCAGAGAGACAATGCATACAGACAAATACCACTGGCTTCCAGACAAAGCCGGGAACTTTTTTTCTGAAAGCAATTCTGATATTTTAAAAGATTTCTGAATCAGAATAAAGCTTTAAGGATGCCTTATTTCCTGAGTAATAATCTTCTGGAAAGCATAGGTGCTTTCTCAAGTAAATGAAGCACTTTGCTCTCCCAGAACAGGTGCATCCTTCATCTCCCTGCTCTGCTGTGTCCAGAGCTGTGACTGGATTTCACTGGATCAGGATCTGGACCTTGACCACAGTGGTTGACAGTGACCCACAGCCCCACCAGACAAGTAAGTCTGCCAGGGTTCCGTGGGAAGCTTATGTAAGCAAAAGAATTTTTCTGCAAAAGACCTTTAGAGATGAATAAACCTTAACTAAAAATAATAATTTTAAGGGNTGCTTTCAAATCTGATGAATATAAAGTTCTGGGATTTTCTAAAATGCTCTAAAGGAAGCATCTAAATCAAGCATATATCCCAATTTTTCCAAAAGCAAACCACTGAAATCCATTTCCCACAGTCCTGACAAGGAATGTCAGAGTTCCTTTTTGCAGAAAAACCTCTACTGTTTGTCCAGTATCACTGTCCATTTGGGAGGATTAGCTGATCAATCCCCTCTATAACAGACTAACATTAAATGCTTTTTAATGATAATGGGTTTTTTCCCCACTTTCTTCTCCTTCTCACCAGGGAAGCCTGAGAAGCACAGCCAGATATTTCTTGTTACTGTTAATAAGCCCACTTCTATATCCCTGTGGTTTTCTTTTCCTCATTCCATTTTCCACTTTGTTTCAATGCCTGAATTTTCCCTCTGTGTCCACAGTGTTCCTCAACAGGGTTGTGTTTGTGCTCTTTACCTTATTATTGCAAGAGTGACATTTCTTGCTTGCACTCACTACAACAAAATTGCACTTTAATCAATAAGGTTGTTCCTCTTGCAGCCCTGGTACACTATAAGGATAGGGCCCTACAAACAGCAGAAAATATTCCTTATTTGTGCCTGAGATGAGGTGCTCTCAGGCTCAGTTGCCTCATATTTAAAAGGTCTTATCTCACATCTCAGCTTTCTCTCACTGTTAATTGAAGAAACTAATTGATAATCAGGCAAGTGACATTTGTTTGGATTTAGGAAGATATAAATATCTGCATATGACAGGCCTACCACCAGTAAAAACATTTTGTATGGAATTTTCTTTTTGTGGTAGCTCGTTTCTCCTCTTCCTCTCTGATTTAACTCAAGAGTCATCTCTGGATTGTTTTCACCAAAACAGTAATTGCTCTTTCCAGGCTGGAAAAAAATTAAAAGGAATAGTTTGATGAAGACAAGAAAAACATTTTATAATCTTTTCCACACAGAGGACTCACGTGCCTCTAACAGGAGAAGGCGAGTGCATGGATACTGGACAATAAATAATTCAGAGTTCAGAGCCCCACCTGCAACTTTATTTTGCAAAGAGGTCTCCAAACATGATTTTTCAAGCACAGAGAGTAGAAGTACAGCAAAGTTCCAAACATTTTACAGCAGTCCTGTGGGAAAAACTAGTTCTGCTTGTCCTTCATGTTGCCCATCAGGAAATTTATCAAATGGTGGGGAAAGGCTTTAATGTCTGTGTAATAGCTGAAGGCATCACACGAATCTAGTATGTCTGACTGCATAAGTGAGAACAGAGAGTGCTACCACACTCTGCAGTCAGGTCACTCCAGTACTCCAGATAATCAGACTTCTTTCAAGTCCAGGTTTCTTACAACTGAAATACAGTCAGAGGTGTGATCTGCAGTGACAATTTACTGCCAGACACAAAAGCAACAAGAATGGAACAAAATAAAACAAGAGGTGAAAAAAAAATCTCATTTTTCTTTTTCTTATTTTGGAGGTAGCCAGGATTATTACCGCTTTATCAATTTATTACTGCTTCTTCCTTTCTTATCACTGCTGCCAGTGAATCACAAATTGCAATTTGTTTGCTGTAAGGCACATATTCAGCAGAAGAGTTGTCAAACACTGGCACTGGCTGCCCAGGGAAATGGTTGAGTCACCCTCCCTGGAGGGCTTTAAAAGGGATGTAGATGTGGCACTCGGGCTCATGGTTTAGTGGTGGGGCTGGCAGTTCCAGGTAAGTGATTGGACTTGATAAGCTGGGAGGATTTTTCCAACATAAATGACTCTATAACCCTACATCTACAACTTTAGAAAATGGACTTTCCTCAACTCCAAGTTACTAGGAAGGCTTTGTGGCTGGATCTACTCTCAAATATGACACGATGTAGGTCTGAAAGGACAGCATCAAAGGCAGAAAGAGGGGGGCAGGCACCAAAACAGCCCCTAGAGAAGGGATGAAAGCATCCCTGCAAGCAGCATGAGAGCAGAGAGCTCTGCACACCTGGCAGAGGCGAGGAGCTGCGTTCTGCAGTGGTGGGGACAAGTTTCCCATCACACACACATCACAGCTTCATTGCATGGAAGCAACAGCACTCAGTTCCTTCCTGCAGCCCACACGAAGCAGAACATGGCTCATCATAAATCTGCAACCTCCAAGCTGAGAGATTTTTGGGTCCAGGTCTCTCCCACTGGCTTTGCTGTTCTGCTGGCCAGTTCTTTGAAGCCCAGACTGCAGCTCAGAAATGAGCTGCCCGAAAGAGTTCCCAGATCTTTCACAAAACTCTTACAGAAAAAATTCCTTTGACATTATTGGAAGGTTACAGCAAGGTGCCAATGCCATAGCCCATAGGGCAGCTGCCAACACCATCTCAGGAACAAAGATGGGCTCCCTGGCACTGACAACTCCACCAGATTCTGTAGCCCACCACAGAGCTATCACAGCTCTCCAACATTCTTCACTTCCTCTGCATTTGCATATCCTGCATCTACTTCCATACCCTTATTTCCCTTTTTTTTTATAGTAGGATAAGCCTTCAATATATATTTGGGGTTATATTGATCTAGCAATAAAACAGGCAATAGAGCTCTTCATATGTGTTTGGCAGTAAAAAGATACACAGATCCTTTTCACATGCAGGACAGCAATCTAAATAAAGGAAGCCATAAAACAAAAGCAACTTTTTGGAACAGTAGTCCCATATCACATTAAATTCAAAACTTGATGTAAAGTAACAAATGCTGTGTCTGATAAGCAATTTTTTTTTCCATGGAAGCAATTGTTTCAGAGTTTAACATTTGGTAAAAGTAATGCACCAAATTCAAAAGTCTTAATTAGCTAGACAAGTGACATTGAATTTACACTGGTAAATCCTTTCAGTTCTTTCTAGGCAAGGTCCTGGGAGAGATTTGCTTATGCAGCAGAGCAGAATTGAGCTAATGGATTACAAATTCCAAAGAGGAAACAGATTTTTAAGGAGAATCCTGAGGCTGGACAGTAGAAACAGAGTAAATTGCTGTGGGAAGACAACCTGGAAGATTTAAAATGTGATCAAAGTGGTTTATCCTTCCATTCTGTAAAATACCCACAGTTACTAAGGGGACTAAGAGAAGTCCCTCCAATGGTAATACAAATTATGGATCCATGTAGGAGAAAAACCCTTGGGAAAATTAAATTATGATCTCTCTTCCCTTGTAACTTTCCAAGCCTGTAACATTCCTGACAGGCATTATCTAGTTTCCTCTTTAGAGAAAAAGTTCTGCTGACTGATTCTTTTTGATATCCTTTCAAGGATCAGTACAAGGCACAGTATTCAGGATGCAGATACCCCAAGACCAAAGGATTTCTGCATTGTAAAATCCTAGCATTCCATTTGCTTCTTTTTGAGAGCTGCTGATATTTTCATATTTCTATTCATTACAAATAAATCATAAATAATATCAAACTCTAATATTAATAGCTAATCCATCCATACTACTAACAAAACTAAACACTCTCTGTCGTAAAGCCAAATAGTAAAACAATGGGGAAAAGCATTTTTCCTTTATGTACTTTCTCAACAATGCTTCAAGACTAAATTTTCAGGGCAAACTTGAGAGGTCAGGACACAGGAAGCAGCTCCCATCTCCTTTTATTGATTTGAAAGAAGAGATATTTACTAATCCTAATTGTTGTCTGCTCCCAACTACTTCAGCACAGAGGAAAAAACTGAAAAAACTCATGTGCTGGAATGAGGCCTTGTCCTTCTTAAGTTTAAATTCACAAGTTCTTGACACCAGCTTTCACACATATGCATAGCATCTACTCTTAGGTATTACGAATATGCATGTTGAATATTAATTTTACTACTTTTTCCTTTCTCCTTCTGTGAAAATAATGTACTTTGACCCCACAGCCCTCTAAAACAGAAACCAGAAAATATAAATTAACCAGGACTCTCCATTTCCAAAGTTTAAAGCACTCCTTGTATTAACTGTAAGACTTTTAGAAACTCAATTACTTAGGTGGCAGCTTGCTGCAGATAATTCCTCTGCCTTAAAGAGATTCTGTCTGCAAGGATTGACCAATCCCCACTTCATCGCACACTGTGTCTCCTCCTTCCAGCATGTCAGGACCTTCCACATCCTCCAGTTATATGAATATTTGTTCCTCTTCATTTGGTTTTATTTGTCCATCTACATCCCCAAGACGTCTCAGTCAGGCAATGGCATTTGCATGGTGGGTGAACAGAGGGGAAGAAATGGTTTAAATTCCAAACAGTGCCTGCTGTTATGGCAAGGAGTAGCCATTATTTTCTTCTACACCCTAAAATGCTCCAAAATATGGTTTTGCCCTACCTGGGGTAGAAATGGTTCACACACCATCTGCCGACAGTTTCACATCTTTACCTGCTTTGAAGTTCCTGACCCCAACAAATCTGCAATCAAACTTCTTGATAGCAAGCAGAGGCTGAAGTTCTTTGAGGCCAATGCACCCTCTGAGCCAGCAGGACATTCTGGGTTTGGATTTGGGTTTTTAAAATAAAAACAAGCCAGTAAATAAATAGGAAAAAACAAGATTTGGAAGAGTAATGTGAGCATGCGTTAAAGATAGATATTAAGTTTCAGTTTCCAAGGACAAATCCATTGCTATTAGCAAGACACGAGTGACCTGTACTAGGCTGTGCCAGAAATTTTCCCACTGCTGTCCAAAGTTCCTGGAGTATCCCTAAGCACCTGTGGTATAACAAACCTGCACTCAGGAGAGCAAAAGCAGAGCAGCTTTTGCTGCACCACAGGCTGCTTGCTTTTTAGAGGCATGGGATTCCCAAGGCAATGGGATTTCGAGATACATCGCAGATGGAGCTACTCCACCATGCTCTGAAAGGTCTTATCCAATTTATTAAAACTAAGAGACTGCTGGAACCAACAAAAAAAACCCCGAGGCATATTGTAGCAATTGGCACAGAATTTTCAAGCACTTCATCAGCTCTACACTCAGACTTGAAAATAACTTTCCCAGTTTTTTCTGGAGTAAAACGTCCGGCGTTACAACAACAAAAATTAAAATATTCAACCATGTAAATATTATGAAGTTAATGTCTAACTCTGATGACAAGAGGAAGAAACATCTTCAGGCAATGGTTACAAATGCGACACTGACCCAGGAATCATCTATTAAATTAGAAAACTACTGCAATTGATTGAGAACACTTGGACTGCATTCACAGAGAAAAATCTCATAGGATAAAATATCTTCTCATCAGAAAGGTCAGGCTTTTGGAAAGGTAGTTTATTCTTAACGGAAACTTAGTGAATCATCAGGCTTTTGAAAAGATGATTTCTTCTAAACTGAAACTTTGTGAATTTTTTCACTTCATTGATCAAATGTATCAGGAAAAAAATCCAATTATTATTGATTTATTGGCAGGTCCCAGATACCAGTAAAAGTATTATTTTTGTATCTTCCAGACTACAAAAGATTCACAGCTTGGAAAAGCCACCTTCTGTCACAGAGCAAGTATTAGATTAAATATGAGAAGAGCAATATGTTTTTGTCATCAGAACTTGCTGCAATGCTACATTCAGACATCTGAAGCATTTTTCAGCACTGCAGAGCATATTAAGAGATGAATTCATGTCACTACACACTGTATTGCACTCCAGGGTAAGTAATTTGCAGTAGATATTAAGTTTCCTGCTTCTTTTGCACCAAGTTAGCAAACTGAGCTTTTAGTAGGAACTACACTGAGTCAGAAATGTTCTGGTTTTTGGAGGAAAATGACAATCCAATGAAATCAAAATATTTTAAGGGCCATTTGTTCTATAGCACTATGGGTTTGGCTAGAATGAGAGGGTGAGAGATCCTTCCCAAAGCCGAGGTCATGGCACTCTCCTCACTGCTTCAGGGCAAAGAAGGACTCACAGGAGGCAGAGCAGGTGTTTCTCTGGCTCCAGGTGCTCTCTGTACTGGAAGACAAGAATTCCTGGATCTCTCTGCACGGGCCTCATGGTTTAACCCCATCCTGAAACTCAGCCCCACACAGCCACTTGCTCAATCCCACACCAGAGAATGAGAAAAGTGAGGAAACTTGAAAAAACAGAAGACTAAACTTGCTATTCTACAGTGGTCCATCCTGCCATACCTGTAGCCATTCCTGTACCAGGAACTGCACCAAAGCTGTGGGGCAAATACAATGAATTAAGAACTCACACTTCAGAGGATTTTATCTATGCCAAATACAGCGTACATTTCCTTGGAAGAGGATGTTTCTCGTTGATTTACCCGTGTCAGTTAAATGTCACGGACAACTTTGGCTGCCAGAAGTGGTAAATAAATGTGATAAAACAGATGTACAGCCTAGTCAAATGTACCCTCATTGCAATGAATCAAGGGAAATATTATGAAAAATGTTTGCAACCAAGCCAAGAATATCAACCCATCACATTTTAGTAAATACTGTTATTTTACATATTGACACCATTTTATCCATATTATATCATTTTACTGATGATTTTTGGCACAAAAGGTTTTCAAATAAAATGACACGTTTCCCAGCGATTTGATCTCTGACATGTTTTGTATTTGAAAATGTCCATTTGCTTTGGATAGCAGAAGTAGAGCCAAATTAACCTGGGCAAAAATTTGGCAAAAGGCAGAAACTATTACGGTCAAGTCCAGGTAATTCACATCTGAAAGCTGCTAATCAAAATTGCACAAGCACAGCAAAAATATTGACTGCACTTCCTATTACCTTGCAAAAATAAATATATACACAGTTCTGGTGGGGCCTTTTCTCATTAATTGCCTGTGAGAATTAAATTTGATAACTGAATTTTCTAGTCATACGTTATTTTGCCATGTTATAAAATTCTAAAGTTAATTAATCTAAAAATGAAAAAATCCTGACCAATAGAGGTCAAAAGGAAAAGCCATGTTTCACATTCCTGTAGAAAACACAGTAAATTATTTTTAAAAAATCCGTTTGTGAAAACACTGCAGGCTAAATATTGGTTCACCCTCTCCAAGTCTAAAAGCATCCATAGATTTACATTAGAAATCCTAATTTTCAAAGCATATCCAAAGACATATTCAAAACAATGAAGTATTAGTATTTCTTTAAAAGCCCTCATACCTGGGATTGAGTGGGGATGAGCCCTAAATTAAAATACCACAGACAGCTCCTGAAGCTCTGAGGCAAAAAGTTCCTGAGTCTCCCTTGCATCACCAGGATTCTGTCTCAGGCAGGAGCACAAATTATCCAGCATCACCCAAAATCCCCATGAAATCTGGCCATGGGAAGGCAAATGGGGTAGGATTGCTGCTCCTGAAACCATGAATGCATTGTCTAGTGCTGACCCAGAACAGCAAGAGCTCCTGAGGAGCTTGGACTAAGGAGAAACCTTCATGATAGAGGTCTTGACTCTCGCCTGAAAAGTCTTTCTGGCAGAAAAACAGGGGGGAGAAAAGAACATATCACAGACACTGCATGTAGAAAATACTACAAGCTGCATACTATGGGCAAAGAAAAATTTGGAATTGGGAGACAAGAGAAACAACTTTGTGCCACTGATTTCTCTCTCATCTTGAAAGAAAAGCCTTCTGCAGAGTTAATGAATGGAGAATCAACTGACAGATGTTCTTCATAAAGATCTACAGCATGACCTTTCTGAAGCCATGTAATGCCAAGACATTATTTTAATTAAAAAAAAAAAAAAAGTGTAGTCCTGATTATGAAGAAAAAGTCAAGAGTTTGTAAAATTCAGTATCCAAATGTGGGGAAAAAAAAAAGACAAAACATGATCAGAACATTGTTTTCTGTATTGTAACAGGATTCTCAGACTCTTCTGATCAACTTTTTCCTCCTTCAGAAAAATCCACTCTTTTTTAATTGCATGGCATATAAGATAAAAGAAAGTAACAGTGTTCTGAACAAGCTGAAAAACATGAGTCAAGGTTTCTCTGAGACAGAAATCAATTTTCTGTAAATCAAGCAATCACACCTTGTTTTATCAGACAGGGTCTTCCTCTGACAGTAAGAAATACCAGTGCCAGAATATTGATGTACATAAAATCACTCTCAGTGATGAGGTTCCCTGTTAAGCACAGTCCTTGAACATCTGTGGGCAACACCTCACCAAATTCCCCACCAAATAAATAGAAAGAGACCACCCACAAATCTTTAGGGGAAGGGAAGGCATCCTTGAGGAAGTCCCACTACACCATTGCCCTATTTTTAGATTCTTTCCCAAGCGCCTTTTTTTGTCTGCCATCAAAAAAAACCACCACGGAATATTGGGCTAGACCAACCTTCAGTTCAATTTTGTGTGGTCAATTCTTATGTGATTAAAGAAGACCTATTTTTTAAGTCTTAATCCATACACTATTTAATTTACTTGAAACCAAAAAGCCATCCCTTTGATGAGCATTAGAGGCATTTGAGGATCCCTTCCAAGCCAGGCTATTCCATGATTCTGTAACACTGCAGGCACAGAGTGGATCCACACAGAAAATGTAACAGCCTGCAGCAATGCCAAAACTGGCCCAGCCCCAGGCAGCTGGAGCACAGGCAGGTTCCACAGACAGCAGGGAGGGAGGAACAGAGATGAGCAGCACATTCCCATGGCTCAAGAACTGTTGGAGCCCTGGGCACAGAGAATTTCAGCCTTTTCCTGCTAACAGGCACTGAGGCCCAGGAGAACACTGCATGTGAGCAGAGGCTGTGGAGAAGGCTCCCAAATTTGAGCGATGGGACTGGGATGGTGGGTGGGGAGTTTGGGTAGAAGTGGGTTCAATCACATGGTGGAAAACTTAGAGTTCAAGGTTTTGGGATATAGTATATATATAAAGCAAGATGGTGGTTTTAGGGTGTTGGTCTGTCCTTCTTCCTCATGGGTTTGGGTGATACTGTGTGATTGTGTTAAAAAGTCCGTATTGCAAGCCACAGGTGGTTGGTTATTACATTAAAAGTACTAATAATTTAAGTGGCATTCTATAATTGGGTAATTTTGCTTAAAAGGCCTTGTAGAGAGAGACCTTGAGCTCCATTTTTAGTTTGTTAGCTTGGTGTGCTGTAGAACTCACAGTTTGTGAGACAGGAATATAGATCAGAACTAATAAACATCTGAGTCCGAACAAGAAATATCATCTTGCTCATTAACCCCAACCTTGGAAGAAGCAGATAAGCTTACAGAGCACCTCACAGGTGCTGGTCTGTGCAAAAAGGAGCAGCACCCTGGCAGACAGAGAGCAGAGGAACTCCTCTTGAACACCACAGAGGCCAGAACAGTGAGTTATGCATTGTTTACTCCTTCTCACTTTCACCACTGGGTTCCCATCTACATCCTGTAAAGCATAAAAATGACAAGTCTGAATCCTACCTCGGTCAGCTCTCAGTGGGTTAATCAATAAGACTGAGCCATTGCACACACGGGGAATTCAGTTCACTCTCACAGATCAGGCACTGGAAACACAAAGCAGCACAATAATTATCCTTTCCTTGCAGGACATATCAGTTATGAAGAAGAGCTATTGTACTGGCACACAGACTGAGCTGCAAGCTGTCCCTTGCTTGTGAGAATGTCCCATGTTGGTTCTCAAGCACAGCCATGTGAAAACCAAGGGCAGGCGTTTTCCTTCTGATGTTCCAGACTGAGCCCCACAAGATACAGGAAGGACTTCAACTTCCTTATATCAAGAGCTACCACTAAACCAGCAGAGCAGTGCAAGTATCTTAGAAACTAGACAACCTATAAAAAGTATATATAAACCCCATTTATATATAGATTTAAGAGCCCAACTTTATCACCCACCTTAAAAGTGCTGGCTTCTCATCAAATCAGTTCTTCAGCAGAAGCAGAGACTGATTGCATGAAACATGTTGTGATTTGTGAAGCTCTGTAAAGATAAACTAAAAAGGTATTTAAAAATGTGCTTATGAAAAATACATAGCCAAAAAAAAATAGGAAGAAAAGTACACATAACAAAACAAGTGCGATATAAATGCAACCGATGCTGCAGAATTTAGAATGTTGTACAAAACAAATAGATATAGCCATTTATATGGGACAGCAAGAAAAAACTCACATTTTATTGTTGACAGATGAAGAGGATTTAATTAACATCAAGGGAAGAGTGGAGGGCAAATTATCCCCAGTTTGATGAGAAAAAATATTTTTAGTCATAAAATTTAAAACTTTGAGGAGTGCAAATTCTTCTGCTTCAAGTGTTTATTCAGCTTCTCAAAGATGGGAGGAGGAAACAAAATCCTCTGGGGGAAGCTCTTCTTTTATTGCTCCAGCAATGTTTCTCATGTCCTCCCTTCAAAAACCAGTCCTGACTGTCACTAGAGTCAGAGTGCAGGGATGGGGGAATCCTGCTTTTATCTCATATGACAACTCCATTGTTATAAAATCCTAAAACCAAGAAATTTTGATGCAACGAAATCTTTGTATCATCGAGTGTAGGAATATAAATGCAATGGGAAGAATTAACAAAAGTCTTTTTTATTGATTCTGTGGACATTACATGAGACCCCAGAGACCTCAGCACAAATGAGAACTGTAAAATATATTCACAGTCCTGTCAAAACCTGAAGATAAATAACATAATATAAAGCCGTTAAGTTGGTGATACAAAAATATCCATCAAAATTTTATTCAGAGGTGTGAACACTTCAAGTGACATCAGGGCAATACCAGCTTGTAAGGCAGTAAAAGGATATATTCCCTTTTGCTTTTCAAGTCCTGTTGAACACTGCCATCCTCTACAAGATACAATGATGGGGAGGAAATTAAATTCACAACTGAGAAAAATGTGTAGACCCACTGGAAAGTGAACCAGAGAGAAGAAAATTCAGCAGGAGCCTCAGCCACCGCTGCTGGCCCATGGTGCCACTGCTCTGCTCTGAGTCCAACAGCAAGTCCAAAGCGTGGGGTAAAACTCTGACTGGGGGAAAATGTGCCCGTAAAATTTCAGACGGCATGAAAACACAAAACACACCAGAGTGGCGTAATATGGGCTCTAGAGAAAGTGGGTGAAACCATTCATTCTACAAAACATCTTTGCTATCCTTTGGTTTGGGGCATTTTTGTTGAAGTCACTTTGTAGCAAGCAAAGATCAGTAGTCTCACTTCAGTTTTAACTTTCTGCCCTGAGGTAAAACCACCTACCAAGAGTCTACAGTAATAACAAAATTCCCCTTCTTACATTGCTTTAACATAGGATTTGAACTCCAGCCTTGTTTTTATAACATGATTCATTAACTCTCATGAAGTTCCTGGGGGAAATCTATTTTCCATCCTTGAATTTTCCAGAATTGATTTTAAAAACTTGAACTTACCACCTCAGAACTAAAACCAGAATGACTGCACTAAAATATACACAGAAACATTCCCAGACCTTCAGATTTCTCTGTACCTGCTCAATGTAGAGACCTACAGGTCTGATCTAAGCATCATTTTAACCCACGTTGAATTATGGAGATTTCACAGTGCTATGCTGACACCTGACCCAAAATTACACCAGAGAAACTCTCAAACTTGGATGCACTTAAGGAAAATATCAAAACTCATTCATTTTAAGTTTCTGGATAGTTTATTTCCCTCTTCAAAAACTGCACTATAGCATGACTAAGATAACTGACAGGTTTGGGTACATTCTGCAATGATTCCTGTTTATGCTCTCTTATCCTCCACCATGGGATGTTTGTTACAAGAAGAGTTTGTCTTAATAGTGCTCCATACGAAGAAGCAAGGAGAAAAAATATCAGGTTCAAGCTAAACCAGTCCTAAATAAAAAATTTCTAAATACTAATGCCACAGTCATAATTTTTAAAAATTTTAAAAAAAAAAAAAATTACTTTTCTGTGTTTGATTTAGGCTCAGAAACAGGAACAAAAATTTGTTGCCAGATTTTGACTTTTTATGATCAAGAAAAAATTGGCAGTAGTGTAAGGAAAGATGAAACTGGCACAGGACTGCTGTGTGAGTCTCTAAGAACTTCAGTTTGCAAGTGATCATCAGGCAAAGTTTCAGAAACAAAATCATCATATGTTGCTCATAATTCCTAAAAGGTAATGAAAAATCCCTAATATCTTTCATTTAGGGCTTTGAGAGGGTCAGATATTCTCTACTAGTCAAAATCTTGTCAAAATTTATAAGCAGAGGAGGCAAGACTTAGCTAATCTACAACATGGACTATCAACGTCCTTGGCTCACACTAATGCCAATTTTTAAATTTTATCTGTAGGGGAAAAGGCACAAGGACAAAACTTGGGGACCAAACACTGAGACAGAAGAAAAAGTAGAGGAAAATGTAGTTTTGTCTGCAACACTGGGCCTCAAACAATCTGAAGGAAACTCACAAAGGCTTTGAGAACTGATTTTTAGCCACACTGGGAGCAGTCAATAGCAATGAATCCTCTCTCTAAACAGGGAAGTCAGGCAGGTTTTCAGAAATTGTTTTGAGCTCTTATGGAAACTAGCAGCATATTTTCTTTTCAACCAAACTTTACAAAGTGGGACGGGTTGGCAATGCTCCCTTTTGTGAAACTGGATAAAGTTAAAGGCAGGTTTTGCAGACCCTGTTGTAGTTCTTCAGTGTTTAAACTACTTCACATATAACAGGCAGCAGAAGCTCTTGCTTTCCTGTGAACCATTGCTCCAGAGAACATGACTGCATGTGCCAGTAGTTCCCTCCTGTTTCCAGGACTGAATAAACTATTAAAGTTTCAGTGCTGGCATAAAAGCTCTCTGAAAACATTTTTATCCCTCAACGTGCAGAACATCAGATTCCCCTGAGGAGCCCAATTACAACTGATTAACTTAAGCCAAAACCCAACAACAAGATGTTCACTTAAAAATAGGTTTTGCTCAGTAAACAAACAGCAGTTGTGGACTGGTTTAGTTCCTGCTTTGTTTCCAAGTTACAGGAACTGGTTCAGCAGCAGCAACAGTTCTGTCACAGCACTCAGAGAGGCTTCTGACTTTCTGATGTGATTCAAACAAGTTCAGTGACAATTGAAGCCTCTGACAGGTCTTCTGGCAGATTAGGGTGAATGAATTTTGCAGCTGCTTTAATGGCTGGCTCTGCATTCAGATTTTTCAATAGGCTCTATCACAGATCCAAACACGCTTATTCTTACCCAAAGAAACAATGAGTTTCTATCTCAGCTGTAAACTGAGACCAAATCTACTCAATATTGTGTAAAAATGGATTAAGTGAGGTCAGAATTAAATGATTAACATCTGCAAGATGGACAAAAGGCAATAACAAAATAAATATTGTCTGTAAAAAATAAAAAGTCGATAATGAAAAAAGGAAGTAATTCTTTCCATTAAAAAAATCTCAGCAGGAGATCTAAGTGTGTCATCTAGACAGCTGTACTGCTCTATAAAATAGATTCTCATTATGACAATAGAACCCTGACAATAATTCTCTATTTTAGACAGGAATAACAATTCTTTTGTTCCAGTTGCTCTTCAGCTGACGCCTTTTAAGTAGGGAACAGTAATTTCAGTTTTCAGAAGAAGCCAAAAGAGATTTACCTGTATTTCGTCTCCTAATCAAAGCTGGCCAGTTTGCAGGGCAATCTATATTTGAATCTCATTTGCCTGTGTGAAGATACTTCACATGTATTCAGCTTCAGACATTGTGTATTACTAAAAACCAAACAAAGCAGAACCATATTCTGTTTCCTTGAAAGTAAATGCAATCGCTTGCTTTGATTTTGAAGATAACAGCATCAGTTCCTGAATGTAGACAGGAGGCATTAACAACAAAAAACTCACTTTGGCTCCCTAAGGCACAGGGTGACACCACTGACTGCTCTGGCAAACCTACAGAACAGCTCCAGGAAGTGTTTCAGAAGTGAACAAAAAAACCCAAACCAGCCAGGCTTCAAGTGCAGCCCCCTCCCCCTCTCCCATTAGAGAAGGAACAAACAAACACTTCTTCTCTCCTGCACTTTACTCAATAAATGTGGGATGTGGGGAAATCAAATGTGATTTTCCTTGCACCCATTACAGCCTGCCAGTTCTAGGAAATCTTCATCTCACCTGAATTCCCTGAGAGAAATGCGTAAGTGGCATCACTTATCTGCTTCTCAATCATCAGAACACTTTTTAAATAACCCCATTGGGTATACTCACTATCATAACCAAGTATTTCCTTAAATACTTAACTTTCTTGAACATAATAAAAAAGAAAATCCATTTCTTTACTCACTGTAGAGTATACTAAACACTTTTACAAGTGCACAAACACTTTTGGATGATTATACTTAAAGATTGCTTTGGGACAAAATAGAAGAAAATGAGGCTGGAACACTGCTGACTATAGCACTATGTTTGACCACAGAGGGTTTTTTTTTCCTCCATAACTACGCAAATTTTTGACAACAAAGAGGGATTAATTCATTCAAACCTAGAAGCACCTACACTGGCTTTAGAATTGGGGTTGGATACAAATATTTCTTTCTCTTCACTTCAAATTTCACTGACATAATTCAGCTAAAGATAAACAAGTAGTAAACATTGTGTGGCAAAATACCATATATGTGCTCTTCATCAAGCAAATATTTTCTACTTCAGTGCCATTGTCTACAGCACAGCAGATCAAATCTAAGCAGTCCTGGCAGTGATCTTCATTATTCCACAGAAGTTTGTATATTACCACCAGCACCAGAGTAATTTCAATCGTGAGGAAAGCCATGAAAGGCAGGTGGCTAATCAGCAAATTCTATTAAATTATTTGGCCATTTCTAGCTAGTCCTTGGTGGATAATCATGCTTGTCAAAAAAGCTGCCAGAGTGGCTGAGCATCCAGTTGGCAGGCTAGACCAATTAAGGAATAAGTAAGTGAAGACACAAGAGATACCTTAGATTAAATTCTGATTCCTGGCACATTTTATAGGAGATAACAGGGACACAAGGCAGAAGAACCTAGTCCTCAGAGGATTTTACTCACAGTAACTGTGTGCCCACTTTGCTGCAGCAGCCTAAAACATGGGGAAGAAAAAGAGTGCTCAGAGTCAGTCTCTCACCAGAGCAGTGGCAGAGGCAGGAGCAGCTTTGCTCAAGCTCAAACTCAGCTCTGCCTGGCTGGCTTTAAGTGTTAATCCCAACTCTTGCCACCAGCACTGAATGTGCCTTTCTTTTAACTAAGAAACAGAATACACAGGAGGAAAGAGGTGGTGAGAACGGAGCTGGACTTCAGTGTTGATCATCTCTGTTGGGCACCTGGAAAATCACCTTGTGAGTAATGAGGTCAAAAAAGTCAACTGCTGGCTCTCTCAGCAAGAAGGAAAGGATCATTTTGACATGATCACATAAATATTCAACAAACAAATGTGTTTTTTACTTTCTCCAGAGCACTCACTACACAGATCAACTTTTAGTCTGATTGCTTCAACCACTGTTCTTTTCCTCTTAGCATAATTTATATCCCAACACAAGCATTTTAACACAAAAATCGTGCTACCTCCAGACAATGATTAAATATGCTAAAAAGCTTTTAGCAAGCATAGGTTGACTGAGTCATTCATTGCATTTACAGCATTGTGCTACAAAGCAAACTTAAAATGAAAAAATACATTATGTCAAATAGAAGTAAACAATCTGTCATTTTATATATACTTATGCAGAAGCTGAAATGCCTGCTCAAAATAAACTGACATCAAAAGTTCATTGCTTTCCAGTGAGTATTTCTTGCTTCACATTATGTTATTGCTTTGCAAAAGAATATTTTGAGAGGCATTTGGTTGTAGCATTAATTGTTTTTTTAACAACAGTTCCACATCATTTCTAGCAATTTTTGTGGTTTACAAGCCCCATGACTGAAGTGACTGAGGGTGCACGATGAACACTGGGGTACCTCTGTGCTGCTCCCTGTGAGTGCTTCGCCACTTCAGTGAATCTGTCAATTTACAGAAGATGCCTTAACATATTAAGAAGGACTTTGTTTGCAGAAACAATTTCATTTTAGAAGGTGTATTTGAAGTAGAAACATGCAGCAATGCAGCACTCTTTGTGAGTCAGTATCTTAGAAACTTAGACAGTTCTGAGGGCATACATGTCAGAGTGTGACCAATATTTCTGTAATGGCATTTTTCATGACAGCATCATCTATTTGAGAGAGCAGAGCAGATGTTTTCCTGTTTGGCCCCTGCCAAGCACAGAACCTTCAACTCCTTTCCAAAGGCAGGAGTTACTCAAGGAAGAAAGGCTCAGTAACCCACCAGTGGGTTATTCCTCACTTGCCCTGAATTAATGCACAGGCCAGAGTGCAGAAAAAAATTGGAGAATGGAAAACAGGAGAAGCTTCCAGCAGCTCCTCACAGAAGCCAGCCCTGTAACTCTCCCACAACCAAAAAACCTTGCCACACAACACACAAATATATCAGCAGCCCAGGACAAGGAGCAGACCTCTCAGTTTGGGGTGTTAAGCGCCATCAGAGGACAAACCACAATACCATTATGTCCCCATTTCCATGAGATTTGAGTTAACCACTTCTCTGAATCCTACTATCCCAGCATAAACCACTGCTCTGCTACTTAGGGTTCTGGCCAGCAGCTGCACCTGCTCAGAATGCCAGATTTCCCACTGAGAGAGGCCAAAGGAAAGACCTTGGCACCAGGGTCACAGCTGCCTGACCTTGGCCAGCAGCAGGATAAGAGAGGCTCAGCTAAGGATGAGAACACTTTGCACTGAGTCAGCCAAGTAGATATAGATGCTATTTTACTTCAAGGTATACATGTTTGGAAAAACTGAAGCCTTTCAAGACTTTTCATCGCTAAAAGTTGAATATTAACACAAGACAGGACAAGGGGCAGCAGGGCACTAAAACATCTGCTTGTGAAAGGTAGATTCCATCCATGGAAGTCACAGCAATAGAACTTGCCAAAAAAAAACCCTCACAAAATATTTCTCCATACATTTTGCTAAGGTTTACCAGCAGGTACATGTTTAGATTTATTAAGAGTACTGGGCAGGTTTTCACTAAACCCAGAACACACATCTTGTTCACTGGCATCAGCTGTTCTGCCTTGCTCTTCACTGGATTCATCTATCCTACAGCCAGAAAATTGCTTTCCTAAAGAATGAGAATAAAATAAACCCTAATGTAACATCCTTCCTAAACCCAAAATTGGCCAAAATAATTATACAGATTTATAATTCTCACTGCCTTGAGTTACAATCACTGAGGTTTGGCACAGATTAATTTTCTGGGAACTCTCCATGTCTCAGATGCAACTACGCCCTAATTCTTAAAAGATGCAGCACCTTCCTTGGAACACACAGTGAGCGACAACATTTCGTGAGCCTCGTCACAAAGCCCCAGAAACACAGGGAGATTCAACCTCTGCCTTGGGTCCCTGGGTCAGCAGTTTTTCTCCCTTGAAAATGCAGGAAACCCTGCCTGGGGCCAGCAAGGACACAGAAGAGCAGGGCTGAAGGGCAGCAGAGAGGAATGTCGGGGGAATCACGCACATCCCAAAGCATAATCTGCAGCAGGTCACCTCGGTAAAGCACACAGAGCTTGGATTTCACTTCCTCATGCAAAATGCAGAGTTCATTTGGGGGCAGCGCATTAACTTGAGGCAGCTTAAAAGGTACATCAGCATCACTAAAAGCAGCTTGCATTTAAAGTCTCTGATACAATTATTTCAGAGCAAATACTCTTCCAGGGTTTACTTCAAAAGACTAAATTGAAAAATATCACAAGAAGTGATTATTATGCTAATAGTCATTCAAAATGTAACATGATTCTTTCCACACAAGGGAATTGGTTTGATTTCCCTTTCTAGCAGCAGAATTAATATATTGTTTTAAACATAGCTACGCTAATTTTAGAACATATGGACTCTGCCATGTGGTTGTTTACTTAGATGGGGTGCTTTAATTTGCTTGGCACTTTCCAGTGTTTAGGGTGTCTTTCAGAATAAGGAAGAGATGTCTGGACCCACTGTGGGCTAAACCAGAATATAATTAGAAAGCAGAAGCTTTAAGGAATCCTTCTTTATTATATCCACAACACTTAAACACATTATCTAGCTCTGTGCTCTATAATAGAACACTCAACACATCCTAAGAGACAAACCAAGAACAAAAATAGCATCATGAACAGCCCTCCATATGTGTTTTCAGTGAGAAGCACCATGCAAATGCAAAGAAGCTACAAAGAAACTGACTGCATATTTTTCATATATAAATTCTGTCTTATCTGCTCCGAAAAAAAACAGTTAACAGGTCCCTTAGGAACTCCTGACAAATCATGAAAAAAACAAATCTATGCAAAATGTAGCATTTATAAAACTGTTTATTCACTTATATAGGTATATAGACCATTTTAATTAAAGATTCCCCTAAAAAAAAGGTTTAGATTTAGGCATAATTGAGTGAAACCAGTCATGATCAAGACCTGCAGAATGCAGGTTATCTCTGTATATCCTGGGACCATGATAGCTGTGGAAAAAAACAGAACCAACCTGGTCATCTGTTTAATTAGTATAGATCACAGTTTGACTTAGAGTAAACACGATAAAAATCCTGATAGTGCTGGACTAAGAAGAAATGTGTTCCAATAACTTCTACTCTATGGAATTTGTATCCAATTATAAGACATGAGCAGCAGAAGTCACAACTTCTGTGCGGAGAGGAGTTGGATAGAATTGTAATTCAAAGTCCTTCCCAAAGAGGAAGGTAATAGTGTTAATGAAAATCAGCATATCAAAGTGTGTTTGCATATCAAAAGATAACTCAGCCCCAGATAAACAATGTTCATTTGCATTCTTACAAATTCCCAGAATTAATCAAGGCACAATATAAAATTTTCCTAACTTAATTAGCATGAACAAAAGGGAAGTGCAAGTCCCCACATACTTCTTTGAAGACTCATTAGTGCTCAACAGCATCCTGATAACGTTCAAGTGCAATTAGAGAGGGGTACCAGAGCAGAATACATTTTAAAAGACAGAGCCCCAAAAGCAGAGGACTGAGATGCTGCCAGAAGGCACTGCAGAGAAACACAATGTGAGGTAACAGCTTACTGACAGGCATACTCTCTGCAGAACAGCTGCTTTTGTTTGATGCTTTTTTTCCCCCCCGTAAATTTATTCCAGTTTTGTAACCATTTCACTAACATAAAATTTACCGCCCCGATTTTTAAGTTGTCATCAAGAGGAACTCCTCCTTACTTTTTACTTCTTTGAAATTATTCATATAGAGATACAAGGACATCCTGTAGCAGCCTAAAACTTGAGACAAGTTTGGAAAGTTGATGAGATAAAGTGCATCTCCTACTAAAATGGTCAGTTTGAGAACTGGGATTGCCCAGTGGTATCTCCAGGACTCCACTATGAGATCTCTCATCATAGAAGTCAGTGCATAGAGAGCCTCTGACAACTGTGAAGCTGCATCATCAACAACAGGACAAAAAGTTTAAACAATATTTAGAGGTAAAAACTTTTCAGAAGTCCAAGACTGAGCAACTCTGAAAGACAAAACAATATTGCTGATTCAGAGCCCTGTGCCCAGGAAGATTCTCCCTTGCACAAAGGTACAGGAAGCACCAGTCAGCTGCCCTGTTATTTATGCATAAACAGTCCTTTCTTGAACTTTAAGTCCTTTATTTATAGATAAGAAGTCCTTTACTCAATAAAGGATTTTGGATTTTTCACATTTGGGTAGGATTATGTGACAAAGTCAATTTGCAAACCATTGAGAATATTGATAATTTCAGCCTCCAATTCTTCAGTAAAACAGTCTGTGTCTGTTCCATCACTTCCCTCAATGGTAGAAATAGTAACTGGTACTACAGTAACTGGGGAGTGACCTCCCTGTCTTTACCTGCTGCTCCATCTTCTTTCTGCCCTCTGCCCTGTTGAGGAGGGTGAGTGAGAAAGGGGCTGGGGGAGTTCAGTCTGGCAGCCAGTTCAGGTTAATCCAGCCCATGCTCATACCCCAGATCTCATGCTTACAGCAGGATGGCAGCTCGGATGGGGAATTGTAAGCATGAGCCAGACTGAGAACTCTAAGGCCAGTTTATTGCACTATTACCACTGCCTGCCTCTCGCAGTTCTCACACTTTCATGAAGGCAAGAACTCATTTGTTATGG
Organism: Regulus satrapa; assembly: GCA_013396955.1. Taxonomy (NCBI): domain Eukaryota; kingdom Metazoa; phylum Chordata; class Aves; order Passeriformes; family Regulidae; genus Regulus; species Regulus satrapa. The sequence goes on from VWZN01022518.1 coordinate 346,359, forward strand.
AAAAGGAAACAAGAAATAACATTTGTGTAAAGGATCCATTGCATTCTCAGTTATATACTCATACAATTACTCTGCCTGTGAATAATGCATTACTTAGTGTAATGTCTGGGAGCTAAGGTGCATTATAAAAGAATGGTGGATGTGATGCTGTACAGGAGTAGGCCTGAGGATAACATATATATATTTATGAAACATATATGGTTTTAAGAAGATTAATTGCCATAGGTTTAGAATATAAACTGGGGGAACTTTCATCCAACAACCAGATAAGTTATGCTCCTGCTATTTTGAGAAGATAAGGAACTGGACACTCACCGTTCAACATGAACCAAGGAAATGCCAATTCTTTATTTACACAACTTTTTTTTATACAGTTTTTACAGACCTTGTGTGTAACTCCAATTGGTCAATAGTTTTCTTGCCAATTACTCTACTGGTTAGTAAAATATATTTTACCTGTCTATCAAATTTCACTCGTCTTGGTTAGTTTATATATTTTGTTCACTGATTCTCATGGAACAGATTTCTTGTTTAATGCAGGTGCAGTTGTTTTTCACCCAGGAATAGGTTGTTAACAAACTTCTCATTCTCAAAATAGCTTTGCAAGATCGCTTGCAAACGACTTAGATGTACACAGAAGTGACAAGCTAGTTATTACTTTAGCAGAGCAAGGCTTGATTTTATGCATCCTTTCTTTTATGACATGCCCATCTTTCTCTTAAAACATTACATAATTTGGTTTCATGAACTCAAATAACAATACAAATACAAAAAACCAAATATAAGCTCCAATTTAACAAAGATCTGATAGAAAAAGCTTCAGAGCAGTCTCAGTACTTCACAGTAATTGCCATCCAGAGGTACTAGAGATATCTCTTTTAGCCTGAGAAATTATTCCTGGTAATCATGCACACTGCAGCAGTGCCAAGGTACTTTACTGGGAACACCTTCGAGCTTTATTGGACACAGGAGTGAACTTCTGAACTGAACCTCACAAACACTCTCTCCAGAGTGCTCTGATGCACACTGTAGCACCTCAGAACACAGTAACTGAATTTCTTTCAGCTACACGTGGCACAGAAATCCCCTCCAGCTGCATCACAAAACCACACTAGAGCTAATCTGAAGCTTAATAAAAAAAGAAGCCACAACCCAAAAACCACACACAATCTGAAACTCACACAGCATGGACATCAAGCTCAGTTATTCCACACTCTCTGTTCCCACTGGCCTGCAAATGCAGCCTGGCCACGATGCCCTGTGCTGCCACGGGACTCTCATGCCTGTTCCACACCAACTGGCTGCTGCTCATGAGTCCATCACCTTCCCAAGCCTGTGCCAGGCATCCTCCTGCTGCAATGCCATGATTTCCATGCTGACCTATGGCACCACACACTGCCCACCCAGGGAAACCCACAGCAGCCGTGGTGTGGCTCAGGGAACCAGTGCATCCCTGGGAACAGCAAACCCTGCAGCTGGGATCACCCTGCACCTCACTGCAGTTAAGAGAATTAAAGAGAATTAATCATTTCCCAGAGGAAAAGCTGCTCTGCAGTGGAGTGACCAGCAAGCAGCCAGAGCAGAGGGCACCCCTGAGCAGCCAGCCTGACAAAGGAAAAGGCAATAGAAATTTCAGCTTGTCAAAACAGAGAGAATCATATTCACAGTGTGGGAACAGAGCAAAAGGTTCACTCAAAGACATTTAAGTCAGCAATTATTCAAAGGATCCCGTCTTGAGCCACAGGCCATGGGATGACCACTGTATCATAGAGAAAAGACTATTCTGTACCATATCAAGTATTGTACAAAGGGTGCCAGCATTCAGCATAACTTGAAGCTACTAAGTGGCTTTTCAGCAATAATGGCTCCAAGCTATTTATCTAGACTTGCTCACAAAAACAGTCAAGACAAAACCCTATGAGATAATTTAGTCTCTTTCTTTATCAAGTTTATCCATGCTGACAGCAAGAAATCCTAATTACTTCAGCTAAGCCATTTTAATTGAAAGCACAATCCTAGCCTGCTGGATTAGTAAAAGAAATAATAAATCATATGCTGTGTGCAAGAGAAATTTTTTTTGAGAACAGCTGAGCAGTTTTATTGTGGATATTCAGGATTTTTTCTGCAGTGCATTAATAGTCATTTATTTGCCATAAAAAGACACAACACAAATAGCAAATGGGTTAGAAAGCCACAAACACAATAATGTAAAGAGAGAAACTGTCAACTCAACCTTTCTGCTAGAGGACGTCAAAATAGCAAAGCAAACATAAAACCCATTAAGTATGGTGGAAACAGGAAAACCAGCAGTGCCAAACAAGAAATACGAGTTCAAATATGTGTGATCAATAAAAGGATATAAAAGCAAACCAATAAGATATGAATAGCCATACAGTTAAAGAAAATACAACTGGTGCATTTAATGGAAACGAAGCATTTTAAAATACAGTGAGAACAAAATTAATGTAAAGTAAGCGATTATTGCTAAATACATAAAATCCTAAACAAGGATATAGACTATGAAAAAGTACAGTAGACAGCTGTGGAATCTTTTATTTAAACAGACATGTGTGTCCTGCCTATCACACATACAGCACAAAGATTACCGTCTGTGACAGAAGGAGGAACCCATTTATACTCTGCATTTTTCAACTGGCACATCAGAAAGATTGGCATCTATGAATCTGCAAAGCAGCACTCAGATAAACAGAGGAGGCTTCTAAATTGAATATGAGTCAGCAGCGTCCTGGCAGCCAGGAGGGACATCCGTGTCCTGGGGTGCGGCAGGCACAGCGTGGCCGAGGGGGCATTGTCCTTCTCTGCTCTCACCTGGGCAGCCTCGCCTTGAGTGCTGGGGCAGGCTGGGGTGCCAAAAAAAGAAAAGGACATTAAGCTGTCAGAGAGCATCCAAAGGAGACCACCAGGATGGTGCAGGGCCTTGAGAGGAAGCCTTGTGAGGAGCAGCTGAGGTCACTTGGTCTGTCCAGCCTGGAGAAGAGGCTGAGGACAGCGCTCACTGCAGGTACAACTCGCCGATGAGGNGTGTCCTGGGGTGCGGCAGGCACAGCGTGGCCGAGGGGGCATTGTCCTTCTCTGCTCTCACCTGGGCAGCCTCGCCTTGAGTGCTGGGGCAGGCTGGGGTGCCACAAAAAGAAAAGGACATTAAGCTGTCAGAGAGCATCCAAAGGAGACCACCAGGATGGTGCAGGGCCTTGAGAGGAAGCCTTGTGAGGAGCAGCTGAGGTCACTTGGTCTGTCCAGCCTGGAGAAGAGGCTGAGGACAGCGCTCACTGCAGGTACAACTCGCCGATGAGGAGGGGCAGGCACTGATCCCTTCCGTGCGCGGACCCGCCACAGGCCCCGGGGAACGGCCTGAGGTTGTGTCAGGGGAGGCCCCGTTGCATATGGGGGCAGGTTCTTCCCCCCGAGGGTGGCGGGCACTGGAGCAGGCTCTCCAGGGTGCCAGCAGCAGCCCGGCAGAGCTCAGGGAGCCGGGACAGCGCTCTGGGCAATGCTGGCACTCTGGGACACGGCCAGTGCAGGGCCCGAGCTGGCCTCCATGTCCATGGGAGTCCCCTCCAACCCAGCATATTCTGTGAAATCCCAGTGCTTAATAAATCCAATAAACTGTTGAATTTCACAAGGCTTGAAGGAATCCCAGGGTAGCTTTGAGATGTACAAATAGCAAGGACAGCCATGGAGTTAGAGTCCGTATAACATATTAGTCTACAGAACAGTTACCGTGAATCTCATAACAAAAAAAAGAATTAGAAGCTAAAATGTAATTAATGACAGCCAACACGGTTTCATAATCTTTCCACACCTCTCTAAGTCTTCTCAAACAAACCTGTAAAGCTGACAAGATTACTCATCTGGTAGATCAAGATATCTTGACATATATTTGAATTTCTTCAAACTGTTAGATTTAATTCCTTTTAATGTTGCCACCAGATAAAGTCTGAGAGGTATCAGGAAGGATTACAGAGCTCTGGGAGCAGTAGTAAATGACTCTGGAGTGCAGGTAGCCTTCTCATCACTCCTCCCAGTCAAAGGGAAGGGGTTTGAAAGGGCAGTCCCATCTGCCAAGTCAAAAAATGATTACAGGACAGGTGTCAGAGCCAGAGCTTCAGCTGCTTCTTCACCCAGAGGATGGGTGGGCACTGGAACAGGCTTGATCAAGTGCTGCTGAATATTTTTATGAGCAATATAAAATCTCTGCTAATAAAGTTTGCAACTAACATGAAGTTCAGTATTGTGAAAATGAAGACAGGTTATAAAATATAAAGGACAATGTGAATTCCCTACAAACTAGTCAGGATCCATCTAAACCTGTTTTAACACAGCCACACTCCTGGTAGTGGTGGCAGGATTACAGCAAACAGACACACTAACTTGCTCAGACTGACTTCGGGGCATGTCTGGAGCACCCTTCATAAAATGCAGAATAACTGTTAAAACCTGGGTAATGGCAGTAATTATGTATATAACCCTAGTAAAACGTTGCTGGAAAACCACATCCTTTCAGAAAACAAGTTGCACGAAGGGCAGAATAACACAGGAATTAATTCAAAGGACAGATATAAGAATAACCTGGAAAAGCCAACTTTACAATGTGGGGCATAAAAGCTAAGGCATATAAAAGAGAGATGTGATGGCCCTATGGTAATTTCACAATGAAGTAAATATGATGGTGGAGAATTTTTCCTTCTGATGCAAATAATAATAAAATCCAAAGGCTCAAAGTTTAAACTTGCAGAATTCAGCATGAACATGAAGATTTAATTTACCAATGTAGGCGAGCAGTGGTATATATAAAAGGAAAATGCACTGGGGAAATGATACCAGTTCAGACCATCGAGGCAGGTTGAATTCATCTTTAGGGGTGTGAATAAATGAAGTAAACTGGTGTTTGGGCTGGAATCCTGCACACAGAGTGTGAATGTAAGGGAGGACACCATGCAGCAGGAGACAGAATGGTCAGTAGATGAATCCCTGCAGTGCTGCTTTAGAAAGTCCTGATGATTCTGTAAAATCTTACACCCTCTGATATTCAGAGCAGCATCATTAGGACTCACTATCAAAGACAAGTAACTAATATTGGTGAGTTCTATATTGCTCTAAAAAGTATAATCAGAGCTGAGAGAAAAAAAGCATGTAACATCTGATCCCTTTTTTTAAAAATCTTTGAGCAGTTAATTTAGATACAAATGAATTGCTGCAGAAATGCTGCCACCCAGCTGTAAAAAAGCACAGGGAAAGACAGCTCCCAGAACAACTCAGCTAAGTGGAAAGCTAGTAAAGTTTACTGAGCTTGTTATTTGAGCCTTTTCTTTGCTAAGTTCAGTCAAAATGAAGTCTGAAAAAAAAAAAGCGAATATATGTATTTGCCTATAATATACAAACTAGGTAACCTAACAGACTCTCTAAAAACTTCTGAACACATTAAAAATATATATTTGATGCATTTTCTATTTCTTTTTTGCACTAGAAGGCCCTTTTAATCTAGCCATTATATTTTAAAAAAAAGTTAAAAGACAGTGTAATTTAGATAGCAACAATACACCTTATTCGAGAGAAACGAAAGCGTGGGTCCTTTTTAATGGGGGGAAAATAAGAAAGTTCATGCCCAAGTTTCAAATCTGTAATGATATTTAGCACACAATAAAACCAATCTCATTAGCAAAATTTTTGAAAGTTATATTCAGAAGGCAATTTCTAGATGAAATTAATAACTCACAGACGACCATGAATGCCTGAGCAGTCAATAGAGTCAGATGTTTTACTTCCATGTCTCTCCTAGATAATGCAGAGAATAAATAACTAAGCCTCTAACACATTTAAATACTAACCCTGAATCACTGTATTCAAACCTGACATTTAAAACCAAGAAGATTTTTGGGGTTTGTGCTCTTGACTCATTTAAAATAAGGATCAGAAGTCAACAAATGAACAGTGAGACCTGAATCTTAATTTACTTCACACTGTCGAGTAAATCACAGAATCATAGAATGGCCTGGGTTGGAAGGGACCTGAAAAATCATCCAGTTCCAAGCCCCCTGCCACGGGCAGGACACCTTCCACTAGAGCAGGTTGTTCAAAGCCCCACCCAACCTGGCCTAAATCTGAATAGAGAAATGACAGGGGCACTAGTCCAGCCACAGCAAAATATTAAAATTCAGAAGGTATTAAGATCACGAAACAGAGATTAAAGGTGACCTTTGTACAGTTCTCCCACAAGACCTTTTCTGGAACTGCAAACATTAAACTGCTCATTTTAGCAAATCTTGCCACGTAAATCAAATACACTCCCCCCCTCTAAATTTATTTGGGAACACAAGCTCAGGGAAAGGAATTGTGGTGGTTAAGGGGGGTTCTGATAATGTACAGCATATGTGAATGCAAACTAAGCAGATTTAGCCTAACAGAGCTCCCCAGACAGGTAAGGAGGAGGTGCCAAAGGACCACAGAGTTCCACCAGAGCAACACACTTTCTACAAAGCAGTTTTGCAGAACTTGCAAAACATCTGCAGAACATTTAAAACTAAGTCATCCAAGAGATCTCATCTAGTCTAGTGCTCCTGCAACACTTGAGCTTAATTTAATAAGAAATAACCTATTAGTGCACAAGTGCTTGCTCCTCTTCAGGCTTTCCAACAGACTGCAGGCACCAAGGGGAAAACACTGCAGAACACAGAGAATAAATGCAATTGCAGCAGTCATTCACACAGTAACTCTATGGGGTCTGGTTTCAGCCACAGTTCCCTCCATGTCATGCTCCTTTCATTAAATTCTTATTTCACGTGGTCACTTGCAATTTTGTGTACAACAAGGCCACGTTCCCTTCTGCTAGAAGGATTCTAATCGCAACGCTCAGTAGCTGGTAACCAATGAAGTTTCATCTCAAGTTTTCTCTCTTCCTAACAAATGGAATTATTAGCAATATGATAATAGACTACTGTCACCCTGGAACATAAAGGGCTGTTTGTAAATCTGAGTAGAGGTGATTACTCACAGTAACGGAGGATTATTCAGTCTGTTAGTGCACCTAATCAATTGCTACCTTTCACAGGAGGGTTTAGGCATGTGGCTGTATCCAGGCAGAATCACAGAATGGCTGAGGTGCCTCTGGATCCTCTGCACAGTGCAGTGTCAGACAGAGTAGATGGATCACTTTGTTCAGGTTAATTTTGGATAGCTCCAAAAACTGTCACTCAACAGCCTCTTTGAGTCACCACCTCAAGGGTTCAATCACTCTCACAGAAAAAAAAAAAAAATCTTCTATTTAATTTCCTACATTTCAATTTGTGTTTACTGCTTCTTGTTTCGTTGTTGCTTGCCCTGTGTTTATTGCCTCATTGGACACCAATTAGAGGAGTCTGTCTCCATCATCTTTACTTCTCCCACCACCAGATATTCATTAAGCACACAGATAAGACCCTTGCCAGCCTCCTCTTTGCAGGCTGGATAGTCCCAGCTCTCCCAGCCTCTCCTGCTATGTAACGTGCCCCAATCCCTTCACTTCCATGGCTCTTCCCTGGACTCACACCAGTGTGTGTCTCTTGTACTGGGGAGCCCAGTCCTGGACACTGCTCCAGATGCAAATTCACCAGGGCTGAGCACACAGGAGGGGTCATCTTCCTTGGCCTGATGCCAGTGCTATTCCCAAAGCAGCCCAGGAGGCTGCTGGTCTTCTTTCCCACAATTTCTTGCTCACTGTCAGCTTGGCATCCACCAGGATGTGTCTTTTATCTGCAAAGCTACTTCCCAGCTGGTGATGGTACACGGGGTTACTCCTGCCCAGTTGCAGGACTTTGCATTTTCCCTTGTTGAATTTCATGAGATTCAGGCAGCCTGTTTCTCAGCCTGCCCGAGTCCCTCCGAATGGCAGTGACAATACCTGGTGCACCAGTCACTGCTCTCGACTTCATATCCTCTGCAAAACTGCTGAGGGGTCAACTCTATCAGCCAGGTCAGGAATGAAGAACACTACTGGCCCCAGTACTGGCCCCGGACACACCACAGTCCAGCCTCCAGCTAGACTTCCCGCTGTACATCACGACTCTTCCAGACCAGATCAGACCGTGCTGTGAATCATTTTGGTTTTTGAAAGGCACTACATTTTCAGCAAGGCAGATGACAAGTGAGTTTCACCTTTTTTGTACTCTAACCTGACAACTGCTGAGTCAAGGCAATGCCACTAATTACAGCTCATGTTGACATTTTGATTGCTCCCCATTAGTTTAGGAGCCACCCATGAGCATCACACACATCTTTGAGATCTTTGTTTTGCATAAAAACTTGCATTACCCATTTCACCAAAACAGCAGGTATTTATGATTGGTGACAGCTTCCAGCCCATGAACATAATTATCCACAACACAGCAGTTCAGAGGGATATTAAAGACAGATAGTGACACTCATACACAGCCTTTAAAAGATGGATTCTGTCCCACAGAAACAGTATGATTGTTCTGGACTCAAGAGTACTCCAAAGAACAAGTGAAAAGTTACACAGCAGCTTTTTATGGACAGGAAAAGAGCATATCCAGAGGCAATGCAGCCTCTGCAGATGCCTCTGTGGCATTACTCCATTTTATCTTGTACAGTACTTCCCCTGACTGAAAAACACAAGATTTCTCTTCTGGAAAAGACTTTTTCCTACTACGTAAAACTGATTGGCAGAACCTATCCAGCTATTTAAGAGTTCAGAGCTATGCAGTGTCTTTTGGAGTCTTAAATCATTAATACAGCATCAGGGTTTGTTGGAGGTTTTTGGGAGTTTTTTATGTCAGTGATTGCTTTGATAGGAAAGTGGAATGAAGTAGGCTAAAAACAGACAGAAAAGAAGCATATTAGTATCAAAAAATACATGCAACTTCTAAACCCAGAAAATTCTACTATTCCTACAGTTCAGGAGATAAGCCACAGCCCCATCACATTTTGCACTTGTAGCTTTGGGCAGTCAGCAACTGGTATACTCAATTACAGAACTGTTGGGACCTCTAGAACTCAGGTTTGAACTACAGAATCCCATAACAGAAATAACTTTAATAATCTAAATACATGGATTTTAACCACGGGGTGCTGCTCAACTGCTTTGCCCACCTAAAACTCAACTTACTTAACAGAGTACTTCTTTATGCACCTATAACCTCAAATTTCCCCATAGATGAAGCAGAAAAATGTAACCATAGAAAAGAAGGTGTTCCAAAATGCACAGAATACAATTACAGAAATGTTTCAGGCATGAAACAAGAAGTTTGTTGATTTTTTCTCTTTTTTCTCTTTTTTTTTTTTTTTAACCAAAGCTTTGCTGTAATCTGATCTATTTTCTAACTTGTTTTCCTTAGAACTGATCCTATTTAGCCAAAGGAAATAAAGGTCAAGTGACATATGGTCCCACATGGCACAATCCAAATGAGCTAGAAGGAAAGACAGGTTTTTCACTTCATTTGTTGATCCCATTTCCTTTGACACATGCAGTGGTTTTAACCACCAGCAGCTATTTTGAAATAGTGCTCCCATGAAGACAGAGGACCAGAAATCTGCAATTTATGCAAGCTTAGAGTTAAGGCAGAACTGCTGGTTTTAGTAGCCCTGTAGAACAGTATCTTAATTTGTTCAAGCAATAAAACCCCTCCAGTACACTGATCAAAAACCACCATATTATGCTGCTACTGAAGCTATTTTATTAAATCAGAAGATATCCAATAACAGTTGGAAAAATCCCCCATGCACTGCCCATGGGGTGTATCATTACAGGGAGCTGTGACAGAGCACCATGGAACAGCAGGACCTTCTCCAGCTCACACCTGGCAGCTCAAAGCATTAGGATCTATTTAACCCAATGAATCCAGCCCTTTGTACAGCAGCTCAAAGCTTCTAAAACACCCTGTCTCACACAAACCCCATCAAAATACTCTTTTCACTCATGTTTAGGCTATTACATTCGTCTGTCATAGCTTTCAGGCCAAAAAAATCACACATCTTTCATTAAAAGTTTTTCAGATTTTCATTTGCACAGGTGGCAACGAACCAAAAGGATCCATCCATTTCTACCTACAGTCTGTTCACAAATCCTGCAATTTTAGTGCATAAGTTTTATTCCTTGTTCATTTCACAATTTTTTTTATACCAGATATGTAAAGTTGTTTTGCACAGCATCTAGAGAGTTACATTAGACTCCCACAGTCTGTGTGCCTGTTCCAAGGTGATATTTAGACTGGGGTCTTCCCACTGTTCTCTGGTAGCAAAATTTTATTTATCGAGATATTATCCCTATTCACTCTGTGTCTGTTTGAACAGGTTTCATGATGGTGCTTTGGCTGTGAAATGGATGAGGTGTAAGAATATATGTATGCATTTGAATTTATTTAACTTTTTTAAAACAGGAGTCTTGAAGATAAGATGGTAATCAGAGAACCTGCATATTTGCAGACATCAAAACCAGTTCATTAATAAAACAGGACCCGCAGTTTTACAAGCAATTAATGGCTGAGATGCACTTGAGCTATAAAATCCAGAAATGTCCTTACACATATGCCATTGATTGCTAGTTTTATAGAATTAAGTAATTGAATCAAAAATACATCCATAAGTAGAATTAAAGCATGACTAAGTCTTTTGTTAAAAAAACCAAATAACTCATCTCCAAAAATCAGCATGACCAAAAAATGAAATATGTTCTTTAAGACCACGGAGCACATTCTATGTAGGCACATTCTTGGTGTCCCCACTCTGCAGAAGTCAGTGCTTGGACCATAGGAATGCTTTTTAACTTTTTACATTGATTATATCTCTTTGCATGGCAAAACCTCCACTTTTTAATCAAAAAGCTAAGCTAGCCAAGGTCTTTGTAGTTGTCTTTTTCTCACAGAGTAACTAGGAGGCATCTTGAGCACCATGTCCTAGCCAGCACACCTACAGACTAAACCGAACTTCAGCACAGCAAGCCCCTTCAGGATGAAGCTGTTTCTCCACTTGAGACATGGGATCAGGCCAAATGATCTTTGTCATCAGCAAGTAGAATCCTGTATAAGGTTGGCTAGCTCGTAGAGTGATGCTTCCCTTTCACTTTTACATTATTTCCTGGTTGACATCTTCAAGCACCTCTGTCCCTGCTTGATTTTTGTTGTATAAGGAAATTCAGAGATCTGGGCTAGGACTGAGAGTCTTTGTCCTCCGAAGAATAAGTTCGACAGCAGCAAACAGGGCTAAAAGGTGACTCCTGTAGAATCAGCGTGGAAATCCCCAAGGAAGGATGCTCCCTGCAAGTACTTATTTGTCTGAATGCCACACACAGATGGGCAGGTAGGAAGCACCCAAAAACCACTCTTAAGGAAGTGCAGTTTCCTCATCTTGGCTGATGCAAGCTGAAATTTCCAGTATTTCATCTTTCCCTGCAGAAAGTCACATTATTGGAGAGCACAGCCACACTGGTCAGAAGTCCCTGGAGCTTTCACCCTCAACACACTGCCCTGAGAAAACATTATCAGCCACAGCCAGTCCAGAATCAGCCATTTCAATCCCCAGCTGTTGACATCAGGGCCATTTCCCTTTGCCTCTTGCACATTGAGCTGGTCTCTATAATGAAACTGATTTCTGTCCATGAAGACTCCAGGCCTTCCTTTCCTGCTTGCACTAGAGCAAACACTTTTATGCCATCACCTCAACACCCAACCATCAAATCTGGGGGAAAAACATCTCGCTCAGGGGCCAGCTCCAACATCAGAGCCCACAAGCAATCAATGGCAGCATGGTGGTCCCCAGGCTGCAGCAAACACACCTGGCCAGGGCACTGCCATCCCCTTCATTCACACCTCCGGGGTGCTGGTGGCAGCCTGGGGAGCAGCCCAGGATCCGCGTGGCTCATGCCAAAACTTTGGGAAGGGACACCACACAACAAGTCTTACTGTTCCCAAAGCACCCGGTTTCAGCTGGGCTTACAGGGAGAGGAGCTATGCAGTTTTATGAAGTAGTGGTAGTGTGTTGGTATTTCAAAAAAATTACTGGGAATGGGACAGATATTAGTATCCCCCGCAGTTGCTGCTGCCAGATGTGGCTGACAATCTTTTGCTGCCTGTTTTAATAGTAACTGAAGCATTTGCAAGGCACTTATATTTTCACATTTTTCTCCCAGCCCCCACTGAGGGGTTTAATTCAGTTCCGATTCAAAGATCAAGAGAGAACATTCTAACTTAAATATCTCCACCAGATATGGACTGTCACAATAAAGAGCTGCAGAATTTCCCAGCCCTTGAGAATGAGCCCCCACTACTGCAGGCACCATAACATACCCTGCTTTTCATGAACTGTCCAAACACCATCTCAAAGGCGGTTAACACTTTTGTCTCCTTTGCCTTTAGTAAGAAGACTTTTACAGACCTTCTGGGGGAAATCTATTTTTAGGCTGATTATTAACTGATTTAATTATGCCTGATTTATTTCCACCTGCACTTGTGGAAATGCTGTCTTCCAATGTGACTTTCTACTTTCTCTCCCTGGTACTTAACTCCTTGCTGCACCAAAGAAAGCAACTCTACTCCTCACCTTTTTTGGCAAGTTTTAAAGCCAGGCTTTTCCAGTCGCTCATGAAACAGGCAATTCATTTCCTTGGTCATCCTTCTCTGTACCTGTTCAAGTTTAGGGTTCATTACCCTTGTGTACAGTGTAGAGGAAATACCTCACTCAAAGGACTGCAGCTGCAGCCACTTCACATTAAATAAAGAAACCTTGTTATTGATAAATGCACCCAGACCTCACTATCCTATTCAGAACATCACTCAGGGTATTTCCATAGGTGCAAGGAGCCTGTTAAGCATCCTGTGCTCTCAGTTTTGAAATGTCTCCTTCAGACATACGTAATGATAAATAGAAATGGAGTTATGCACATGGCCAACCTAAGCACAGGCTCAATTTGATGAATTCCTTGATTTGGGAAATAATCAACATCCCCAGTTTTACAACAGGTTTCAATAAGAAAAAGATCTGACTGTGAACGTCTCATTGTGAGGTCACATGGTTGCTGCTATTAACTTAAGAAATGAGCAAGCATGCTTTAATTAAAAAATTAAAACTGACACCAGCTCTGTCCTTGAATACAGAGTCAAGAGTCTTGTCCTTCTCAGCTTCTCTAGGCAAGGAAAGAAGCAGACAGAGCAAGGAGCTGCTGCTTCTCAGGAGACCATATCCTCCGAGACAAAGTTTCTGACGACTTCACATCCAGATGGAGCTCTAAGCCCGAGGCAGAGAATTGCTTAATAGCCAATTGTTGGTTTAATACCTCGCAAGGGCAGAGCTCGCCGAGTAGTGCCTGCAAGGCTTTAAGAAGGAGCAGCTGCAGCCTGGCTGTGCCCCCCGTGTGCCAGTGCAGCCCGGCAAGGCTCAGGGGTGCCCGGTGTCCTGCTGAGCCCAACGCTGCTTACAGGAGATGCTACACAGGCCACAGCTGCCCTTGCTCTGACCTCCTCATCCAGCCCCTCTGCACTCGTTTTTTTCATTAAGCAGAATTTATACAAGTAGAAGGGCCAGAATAAACAAGGGTAAGAATGTCTGTCTCCCCTGCACTGCCCAGGAAGCGCCATTTCCCTGCTGTCGTGTGAGCAGCTCCTGACTCAGCCATTCCCTGAAGCGTCTGTGTCCTTGTGGCATGAGAACACATCATGCTGCATGCCATGCCACACTCCACTGTCCCCAGCCTCTAGAAACTCACTTCAGAAACTCAGTCTTTGCACATGACAACGAGGTGGGGAAGGTTGTCATTAGCAATAATTTATTTAGAGAAAAAAATATTAATAGGACAGGATTTGTTTATCCTGAGATGTATCTTGAAGCACTAGGAGATGTCTCCTAGTAACAACAAACTCTGAAGAGCAACATTTCAACTACAAAAAAAAAAAAAA
>VWZN01022518.1:360293-384771 GCA_013396955.1 Regulus satrapa
AAAAATGCACACTTGAAATCCCTCTTCATCCAATGCAGCATCTCTTTCAGGAAAGGCACATTCCCTATCATGGAATCAGGCTTCTTAATGCAGAGCTATGATCAACCAGGATGATCCATCACTGTTCTCAGGCTAGCTACTCCAAGTTGTAGATTTGCCCTAGGACTAAAACAAAAACCTACACAACTTTCCAAACTTCCCTGGCAAGAAACTGTTGATTTTACATGCTATTTATTCATCTTTGAATGAATATTTAGTCCGAAACAAAAACAACAGCTGGCCTGATGCTGAAAACTGTCATAGAGCTCTGTACCATGGAGACCACCCAGCCGGTGATAAAATGTTTTATTATATCAGCTAGAGCAGAGAAATATAAAAGCAGTTCTGTAAATTTAATCACTGGTTGTTGGAAGAGCTAAAGAAAACCTCTCCATTTGTCATCCATATGTTTCAAGAGAAAAAAGGCTTATAAATGATGGGTTGCAAACACCATAACGAGTTCTGAAAATTCAGCACCTTTCATCAAATTTCCATTTTAATTTCATGACTCAGAGCCACTCAGCATCTCAGGTGGGATTAGTCCATTGCCTAATGCAGTGACACTTCTAGCAAAAAGTAGTACATTATATTTTTACTCACTTTGGGATTTTTGAATTAGCACAGCATGGTGCAGCACAAACATACAATAAAATACAAATAAGTAAATGCTCCCAAATCTCCTGCTAATACTAATAAAAATATCAAAGCAGCACGTAGTGATGTTGTTTTATTCAGCAGTCCAATACCACAGTGTAAGAATGCAATTTATCCAACAATTTACTCAAGAGACTCCTGAAAGAATAATATATTCAGAAACTCCCAAGATACGCTCACCAGTGGTGTTTGAAGATTGTCTATTTATATTTTACAATGTCTTCACAGAAAAGAGGTTAAAATGCCTGGCTGTGTCTCCCCTGCCTTGAGAACAGGGAAAAACACATCAATACTGCTCTGAATCTGGCTCCCCACTGCAAGCCAGAGAGCAACTTTCCTTGATGAAAGCTAAGAAACAACACAGGAGTTTAGCTGAACAATTTCAACGTTAAATATCTTGCACTTGGGGTAAATTGAACAGCAGTTTAGCAGCTGTGCATAATGGCAGGTGTAATGTGCAAGGTTAAGAGGGAAATCAAGTAAAAGGGGAAAAAAAAAAGTAAAATAAAACAGTGGGGATCTCAGACAGGCCTGATAGCTGGTAAAACAGTTCCAGCTCTGGTGTTTCATCACAAACCTGACAGCAAATTCAAGGACAGAAACAAGCAGGGCCTGCTCCTTTTCCTTTTTATTGCATTTCTGCTGCTGTCTCTTTATGAAATCCAGGATATTGCAGGTACTTTTGATCTTTATACTATCCCCACATTAACGCACAGTGTATTTCACCCCTATGTCCTGACCCCTGGAGTGACACAGGAACTGTTGCCCTGGGTTCATGGCTCAGCTAGGTTCAAAGTAATTTATATCATCAATAACGCACTTAAGTCACTCTGTGAGCAGCAGGTAGACCACATGCTCCAGGGAAAGGGGCTCATGTTGCAGGAAAACATGCATGGGTGGTTTGCCTACTATGCAGGCTCATACATACAGGGAACTTAAGGACATGAGAGGTATTCTTATCCTCAGCACTATCATATTTATACAGGAAACAGTGGTACTTCTTGCATAACATGTATAAGGAAGGTGCATTTTCAGTATGAAAGCAGTGTTGGCAGCTATCTGCATTTTATGGAACAAAAGAATGACCTTAAGGACCTCTGCTCACCCAAAGGCAAACGGCCCAGGTACAAAACCCTGTTCCTAGGGATGTGCTACCTAGAGGCACCAGGGGAAAAAAAAAAATCTGAGATAAATAGAGCAAAACCGGAAAACTCAGCCACCCTCAAGACAGCACTCCTGTCAGCTTCCATTTCTGGCCCTGTGTCCTCACATTTCCCAGATGTTGAGGAAACTTCCCTGTCTGACCCTTCCGGTGCCACTCCTGGGCTCACAGTGGCTCCACCCCAGACTGCCACTGCTGGGACTGAAGCCCCTTTGCAGTGACAGCTCCAGGGAGCCACCGGGTCCCCACCTGGCTCCCTGCACACCCCATGCTCACACAGGATTCCTCACTGGCTCATGGCACAGGAATACAAACGCAGCTCGAGCTGGTGCTTCCAGGGAGGAAGCCTGAACAAAGGAATCCCTTGGCTTTTATACTCTCACAGTCCTTGTGCCCAGATAATCTGGGGTCCTCCTGCTGAGCCATCAGCTCCTGCTGTGGCTGAGTGTCCAGTACCACAGGACAGGATTTCCATGCTCACATTACAGTGTTGTGAGGGGGGGGGAATATAAAATAACAGCACTTGACAAGAAAAACCATGATAAAAGAGTGATCATGGAAAGGAACACAGCACTGTGTGACAAGCAGAGCCCAGTGATTGGACTAAGATACCAAAAAGTACTGATCTCATTGGTTTTAGTGACTAAGAAATTCATACTGTTTTTAAATGCATTTTCTCTGATCTTTAGGTGTTTAAACAGATTTAAAGATCAGATGTTTGGCCATTTGCTGGCACATCAATCCCAGATAATGCCTGCATCCTGAACGGTCACTTCGAGTGCTGAAGTGAATCACGACCATCTGCTCTCTGCAGCGGGGCCCTTGGCTGCACCTGCCAGTATCATTCTTCCCAAAAAGCCACCCCTGGCACTGCAGCTCCCATATGGACATACCACCAGCAGTGGCTCGTATGCCCAGACAGGTCCCTGCAGTCCCCAGAGGTTGCCTGCACTCTTGTTCAATTGGATTTTGCTGAGGCTTATCTCACCTGAATTCTTCATCATAGAATGGATTGCATTGCAGAAGATATCCTCAATATCCTTAAATGTCATCTTGCTCCAACTCTCAGGAAGAGCCACACACTGAATTGGCCTTCAGACTCCAGAGAAAAAAAAAATTAAAAATAAAATTAAAAAAAAAAGCCTGATAAGATCTTCAACACAGCAGCTCCCTACCACAAAACCTATTTCCAGTTCAGGGAACCTTTCATTGAAAGTCTTCCATCTTAAAGCACTGTGATTATTTTCAAGAATTATGAGAGTTAGATCAGCAATGTGATGCTGCTGCATGAATCAAAAGAGACTGCCACTCTCAAAGCTGCTAACAAATGCTCAGAGTAGACAGGAGCACACAATCAGCTCGAGCTGGGCTGCACAAAAACCCATCTGAGCCTGCAGCAAGTGCTGCCCTGTGTTCTGAGTCTGGCTCAGAGCTTCTTCTGCCTCCCAGCCCAACTATCTCATCCTCACACTTCTCCCCAGGAGCCTTCTCTCGCCTGCACGAAGGCCACGCCAGCGTTTTGGAGAACAGTTTCAGTGCTCTGTTTCTATTGCAGCACCAGCTGGGACACAGCTA
Organism: Regulus satrapa; assembly: GCA_013396955.1. Lineage (NCBI taxonomy): Eukaryota > Metazoa > Chordata > Aves > Passeriformes > Regulidae > Regulus > Regulus satrapa. The sequence continues at coordinate 363,724 of VWZN01022518.1, forward strand.
TCAGCACTGGGCAGTGCCTTCCCCCAGCCCGGCCTGCTGCCCCCATGGCACAACACATCCACTCACAGGGATGGCACAGGAAGGGAAATTAAGACTTTCAAACTTTGTGAGAAAACTACCAAGCACCTCTGCCTATCACAGACTGTGTGGGGGAAAAAAAATTAACTATCTGTAGGATTTGCTTTAATTTTAAATACTGCATTTCTTAATAGATTAAAAACTCGGCTGAGCAAATATACTGCTTAGTGTGTAGGAATTGAAATGGTTTCATCCTGGTAATTTCTAGGCAAGTGCAATCAAGTAATGATACAAGCAATAATGCATGCTGCTCCTTGAAGGATAGAAGGTCTGGATAAGAAAAAAATTTCATTTCATCATTAAGAGCAAATACTTTCTCAACATCATCAGTCTGACCGACCTTTTGATGAAGAATAAAAGTATCTCAGTCTGGTTTTTTAAGACCCTGGCAGCTTTCCAAGATTATTTCTACTTCTTTCTAGTTACATATGTTTGAAATCTTCTATTCACGTTTGTTTTGAGGGCTTCTATTCAAGTAGAATGGACTCGGGTTACAAATTCCTTCAAATAGGGGCTTGAGGTATTAATTTCATTGCTTAATGATGAATTGAAAAATTAAATAACCCAAGAACAAAAGTTTTGTCAATACTTGAGATGTTGGCACCTCCCTCTGGTAGTGATAGATTAACCTGGAATCTATTATTTGTTTATGAATATCCTATTACTGTAAAAGAATGCATTATATGTATTCCTGCTTGCTGTTGACTTTCACTGTAAAGAGTGTTATTTATTTTGCTAGAATCTGAGAGTTTCTCTTGTGCCATCTGAAAACCTCATTTGCATGTATCATATTGAATACAGAAGCACCATTAAGTATCTATTTAAGTTCCCTCAACACAACGCTTTATTTTTATTATCAGAAACTGCTTTCCTTCTGATCACCAGCAGTAAATCCATATTCTTCCCAGCTAAACATCATTTCACATTCCATTTAATCTCAGATGAGTTTCTTCCTATATACTGAGAATACAATTTAGTATGCAGATGTCAGGGATTTTTAGGGCCCTGGCTTTCAAGCACGCACAGCTTCATTGACAACAGTGAAAACCAACTACCTGACACATGTGAGATGCCTGCTGCACAAGCAGGATCCACAGCACACACTTCAGGAGGCAGCAAGGGAAGTTTATTGCGTTCACTGCCACCACAGATTAGCAAAAACTGTCTCCAGACTTGGAACACTACCAGGAATGGCCTGTGCTCTTAGACAAACAAAAACAAAACAAAGAAAACAAACAAACAAACAAAAAACCCCACCCCACCTTTGTTCTAAACCATCCCTCCTGTACTCCTCAAGGATTCCCCCTGGTCTATAAAAAGGATAAGCAGACAGTTACCTAAAGGGAACAGGAAAGGACAGCCCTGGAACTTCATCAACACAAGACAGTGGGGTAGGAAATTAAAGAGCCAGAAAGAACCATATGGGTTACCAGTCCCCTGCCATTTAGGGAGCTACTCCCAATGATTCATCCCTCTGTGACTGAATGCAACCACACTCCTGAAGTGCCAAAATCACCTAATTTAGCATTTGCAGTCAGGCTGTTACCTGCCACCTCTGCTTGTTTGGGTTTTGTGTGTTTGTGTTTTGGCATTCGGTGGGGGTGTTTGTTTTGTTATTTGTTTACATGTGTTTTATAGAAAAAAAGCATAACACTTATCTAGGCTTCACACAACAGGAAAAACCTTCAGAGAAAAGAATTCAGAATATTTCACAGAAATATTAATGGTCACACTACCTAGCTCTGTTAGCTAAGTGTCTAACACCCAGGGAGGCTCATTCAGAATTTAACATAATATGAAACACCTACATAATGCACACAAAGTAGTGAAACACATTATCACTTAAGTAAATTCTTCTAAACTGCTGACTATATGCTCACTAGCCAAGAGCCTTGATCTGAGAAGTTAAAACATCCTTGGCAAACGTCCCCAACATACCAGTGCCACACCGCTCCACCTGGACATCACAACACCCCTTTCAGCTTTGCGGTTTTATTCCTGGTATCTTATCAGGCAACTAAACCTCCCAGCAAACCTTCAGTCACTGCAGCATCCCTGCTGGGGTTTGTTCATTTCAGATTCATCCTGAATGCATTCCCCTACGTTCTCCCTACCATTTTTTTTTACTTGTTTTGCCAACCAGCACGTCGCTTTCTTCCATGCCAGACTTCACACGTAAGGGCTGTCTCAAACACATGCAGTCCTTGCTCCACTTCTCTATGATCCTGCAGAACCCAGAAACAAAGCTTGACAGTGACAAAACAGCCCAAGTGCCAAGACATGCCCTCCACGCTGAGCCAGGCATATTCTCAGCGCCTCACAGCCATCTGTCAGTAACTGCACCTGACAGGGCAGGCAAGTGCATATACCTGAGGTAACAATCGCCTTCCTCCCATAGCTGGGGGTATCCTACAGCTCTCATGCAACCAGGTACAAGCTGTGGTGGTAGCTTCAATGACAGCTGCAAGCTTATGAATGTGGCATTTTTCATCTCAGCAGCCCTTTCAGCCATGGAAGGTCCTTTCAGGGCTTGCTGTTGTTCTTTTCCCAAGCATGCTTCTTTTCCTCACAGTGCTGGAGCTCAGGATTTCAGGCAACAAACCCTCCCATTTCAGCATCACCCTGCAGTGATCAAGAAGGGAGATCACCCTCTGCAGCAGCTTCACAAATCCCAAACCCATCGTGCATTTGTAAGGCACGGACCAGTTCTGTCGAAGAACAACAGACCTTCTGGGCACTCCAGCACCTTCTTCAGATAAGGTAAGCTCTAGAAACAGCCATCAGAGCTCTGTGTAAGTATCTTATCCAGAAAACACCACACAGGGATGCCTACAGCTTCTCAGTGAATATTAGTGCATGTGTGCTGCAGCACAGGAGACAAGAACTACAAGTCTGGTTTTATTTCCCAAAGCAAAATGCATTCTGTTCTGGACACAGGAGCCAATGCTTAAATTAACAGCAAAACCCAAAAAAAACTTGGCAAAAGGAATAAAAGAGGAATTTTATAACAAGCTACATTGTGGGGGAAGCAATTGGCACATTTTTAAGTGCACAAGCTGGAACTATATGAACTCGAATTTGAAATATAATGAAGCTGGGGAAAAAAGGACTAAAGACACACCCATGCTGTTTTAAGTACACTAACTCCAAAGTTACTAATTAACTGGTCTTAATAACATCTGAATCTGTGAAGCTTTTACTCACTCAAAAGCAAAACCACCTAGAATCATGATTTTATTATTCTATCATTATTTCAAATCATTAATTAAAACTCAATAGGAACAAGCTGCTGGCTTACAGAAAAACAAAAAAAGCTTTATACTGTATGTTTTAGTGGTAACTCTTCATCAGAAGAGCTCAGACACAAAGTCAAGCCTCTCCATGTTGTCAACCATTCCACCTGAAAAAGCAGCCAGGGTCTCTTGCACTGCACTGCTCAGAAAATGCAAACCGTAAAAAGTTAAACCTGAAAATGCTACCCTCAAAACTGCACAATCACCTTCAGCTGCCTAAGGCAGACACCTTTGTCCCCTAAAATAAGTACTTTGCCCATAAATACTGAATGTTGGAAGCCACAGGCAGCCAAAAAACAAAGCCCCAGAGATGCTGATTACACAGTAGCTCTGAGAAAATACAGAGTAAATAATACAAATGCAGACCACTAGCTAGAAATTGCCCACAACCCTTTGCATTAGTCAAAGGGTCAGAAAAAAGTTCCCACAGTAGCAACTAAAACAGAGCCATTACAGAAATCCCCAGTAGGCATCTGTAACAATTGGATAAGAAAATAGATTCTAAATAGTACTAAAGCCCTTCTCCTTTAAAAAGTGCGATATTTTACCTATATGAAGTAATTCAGAAAAGCCTATACCCAAAGATACTTACAGCTGGAAAAGAGCTTAAATATGTACAAGGCAATAAGTCATAAATAAAAATATTGCAAATTTTAGCAAAAATAAGTAAATGAAATTTAGCTACTTAATCCCAACTTAAAAAGTTATGTTATAAATAAAAACTCTTTTTCTTTTAGCAATACCACATACTGACTTCGCTGGGACACAACTACACCACCAGCCACCTCAGGATAGACACACCCCACAACTCCACCACATTACTGACCCCTCCCTAGCCAGGGCCTTATATAAACCCACCCTTAGCACAGTTCTGGAGGCTGCTCCTATAAATTTGGCAATGGCAAACAGCTGTTGCCTCTATACTGTAGAGAGTGTGAAACAAGGAGTTGCTTCTGCCTGGTAAGTGGGGCTGGTTTTGGCCTTTTTTTGGTCTTAGAGGCTTCTTTTCTGTGGTTGTTGTTGGGGTCTCTTTTTAAGTTTTAGCCTTTCATTTTGTAGTTCATAGCTGCTATAAAGTACAGAATGTAGTTGCATGCAGGGGAAAGTGGCTTTCATAGCACTATCTATTATAATTAATTGTTTCTCTAAAGGCTGCAGGACAGACTCTAATAGCTATGTAAAGCTGTCTAATAACAACAGCTTGTAGATATTAAGAGAAAAAGCACAGTAGCACTGCACGTACAGTGGGAGTATTAATGACTGCAGCACACTGTGACTCACAGAACCGTTGCTTACCCCTAAACGAGCTTGCTGAGAACAAGAAAGTGACAGTAGAAGAGGTGTGCGAGAGGGCTTTGTTCTCTCTGCCTGGGTTTGCAGAGAGGATGGAGTCCCAGGAGCGGTAGGTAATGCCCGGGGGGATCTGCAGGGGCTGACCTCAGCCAGGGTCTGTGCCAATAATTCAACACAAAACAAGGGCTCTGCAGCTTGGGCTCTATCCGAACAGGTCCAGTTTGAGAGCTGAGCTTCTCTTCGTCAAGCGCTTCAGCTCGTTTTTGACAGGAATGCTGCTGCTGCAGGGCTTTTTTTTTCTATCTAGACAGCTGCTAGCTCCCTGCTAATGCTGTAACAAAGTTTGTGGCTTTGCAGAAACATCAGTGAGTGGGTAATGGCTTCACGGGAGGCTTCTGAAACCGTACAGAGACCAAGGCAGCCCAAGCAACAAATCAATTTTGTGTTCCACAGCATGACCTAATACAGTGGTCTTGCAGCTGCTTTTACATGCTGAAAGGGTGGAAAATGCTGTTCTGCAGTAACTGTAACTCTGAGCAGGAATTAGACGTGTGGTAGGAGAAAACACCCCGCAGAAAGGGCTTATTCCAGCGCAAAAATAATGGTGTGTCTTAAAAGTTAGTAAGTAAGCATTAAAAACCCTAACTACAAATGTTTTTATAGCAGAGCAATGGCAGTAAGTGGCATATAAGCTGTTTTATTGACAAAGTAAATATCTCTCTTTTTTTGCCTGGAAAAAGCACCCACAAATATTGATCAGAAAATAACATAGACCACTGGTCAAGTGCTTTCCATGCAGGGCAGGTGAAACCAGATCTACAGAATATCAGTGTTGCTACATTCAGTAATTTATGCCTACAATTTAACATCCAGTAAAGTTAATTGTCCCTCTAAAGGAAGTGGAGTTACTAGAAAACAATAGTTGTGTTATAATTAAATTCATTTACTTCCTTTATATAAATGACATAAAACACAAAGATATGTCGTTAAGATGCAAAATTGCATGTGAGTATACCGTGTGAACATACCTTCTGCTGCATCCTAAATTTAATACTTAAGATTTGCCTTCCGTTTGTTATTGTGTGACTTCAGTTAAGTGCACAATAAGGCAATTAGGAAATGACAAATGATAAACATCTTCAAATTCTAAACTAGTTCAAGTTCCAAAAAGAAAGAGCTACATGTGAACAAAACCAAATATTTTGGTCCTTGAAATCATGAATGAAGCATGGCCTGTCTTACAAGACAGGTCTCAGACATAGCTATCAGAATATAACTAATTTTTTTTTCTTTTCATGAAAGCAGGAGTTGCCTGTTTGAATTATTTTTACTTTTTAGATATGACACTGTGCCTAAAAAATTATTTCTGAACCATATTTTGCAGTATAAAATTTACTGAACATATTAACTGTTGCCTATCCTGACAAGAAGGATTTGGGGATGAGAGGCTGGACAGGACCCAGCCGTGTGCACTCACAGCCCAGAAAGCCAAGTGTGTCCTGGGCTGCCCAAAAAGCAGCAGGACCAGCAGGTCCAGGGAGGGGATTCTGCCCCTCTGCTCCACTCTGGTCAGAGCCCACCTGCAGAGCTGCCTCCAGAGCTGGTCCCCAGCACAGGAAGGACATGGACCTGCTGGAGGAAGCTGATCAGAGGGATGGAACACCCCTTGTAGGAAGAAGGGCTGGAAGAGTTGGAATTGTTCACCTAGAGAAAAGAAGCCATCTGGGTGACCTTATTATGGCTTTGCAATATTTGCAGTACCTGAAGGGGCCCCACAAGTAACACGGAGAGGGACCTTTCACAAGATCCTGGAGTGACTGGACCGGGGTGAATGGCTTCAGACTGGAAGAGAGCAGCTTTCGATTAGATGTCAGGAAGGATTTCTTCCCTGTGAGGGTGCTGAGGCACTGGCAGGTTGCCCAGAGAAGCTATGGCTGCCCTGTCCCGGGAAGAACTTGTCAGGCTGGATGGGGCTCTGAGCAGCCTGGTGGAGTGGAAAGGTGTCCCTGCCCCTGCAGGAGGGTTAGAGCTGGATGGTCCCTTCCAACTCAGACCTTTCCATGATCTACTGTGGTCTTGTGTTCTCTGTACCTGAATAAATCTCCAAGAGCCCTTGTGGGTGTTGGATTCCTACAAAAACAGTGGGGCCAAACAAGGCACTGGTACAGTGTCCAAGCTGAGATCTGCTGTTACTGCGGGGCTTGAACTCTTAATACTCCTTAGCATTTGATCCTCAGGGCTCCTATCACCCATCTCAATTACAACAGTTAATGATTAGCACTCCTGAAGATCTGCTCCATGCTGTTTTCAAGTACACAGGAAATTAGACCTTTAAGGACCACCCATGAAAAGTTTGGGTCAAGTGCTTTGCCTTGTATCATGCAAACTCTGTGATAAGAGCTTAAATAAGTACAGTCATCCACAGAATTTTTTCCTCAACATGAATAATACTCTCACACTCTGCATTCCTGATCGCCTTAACTAAGTCCACTTCTGGAGGGGGGGAAAAAATCTAATTCAAGCTTGTTTGCCACAAACTAATTCTTTATAAGCTTTTGGCTTCTAGGAAAAATAATATTGAGACTAGTGCCATGATCATACACCCTCCCCTTAGGCAGGCAGTTTGTCTGATTAGTTCTTTCAAACAACTTTTATTCTTAATGTGCCTATGCAGGCACAGCTTGAAAATGTAGCAAAATCTATATTATTGCAGATTACCAGGAAGCAGTGACTTTAGATTGATGATGAATATCGTTGCCTTGGTCTATCAGTTAATGTAGGTCTGCTATTAGTTGAGGTGGAAACAGAGTCTGTGCTGCTGGCTTTTAAAGTGTTAACAGCAGAGAAAATGTGAAACTCAGAGGTTTTTATTGTCTATTACAAGCTGAAAGAGTGTGAAATAATGTTACAGAAACCTGTATTGCCTTCTCCTTTTATTCCTGGTCCTGGGTTCTATAGGAGATTACATGAAGGGAAAAGACAGTCTATTCCCTAAGACAGTCTATCTCTAAAAGCAGTATTTCTTGTAGACTGTGTGCAGTATAGTGAAAAACAGAAGGAACTGAAACAATGGCTTGCCTTTTTTTTTTTTCCCTGAAAAAAACCCAGTTTGTGATCAGTTCAGTGGACAAACAGGAGCCTAACAGGAAGCTATTAAGTCATTTACATGTTCTGAAAATACCTGCTCTACACACCAAGTTCAGAGTCTAGAACTAGATGAAGTTCATCTGCACTGTAATACAGCGGCATCACTTTGTCTGCTCATTTAGATCATTCCTCTCCCTCTTTTTATCACCTTCCCATAATCTAAAAGGACACTCACAGATGCACCTTGAAGGCAGGACACAAACTCTATTTACATCGATGCAACATTTGATGTTGCACGTGAGCTCCTTCAGCTCACACAGGACAGTGTTGACAGGACCATTATTTTCTGCCTTTTTTTCCCAACTAATTCTGGTGCTTCTGATGAGACAGGTAGAGCTGAGCCAGCTTGATTATACACTCTGCGACTCGGCTCCTGGAGATCAGTCTTAGCTGGCAGGGAAGTGGATGTCGACGACGCCCGCGTTTCTGTCAGTCTGCTGGGCTCGGTGTCGCACCCCCGAGCTGGGCTCTGTCCACTGGGCATCAAATCTGAGCCCGGCCCCGTCCTCGGGGGCTCACGGCCGCGGGTGGGCCCCGTCCTTGGGACAGCCCCGAGCCGCAGCAGCAGCAGTGCGGGCTGCTCTCGCCGTCTGGCGGCCGCGCACGGGCAGCGCCCAGCGTGGCTCCCGCAGCCACCGCAGCCCTGGCTCGGGCAGCGCCAAACGGGGATGGGGCTCCCTCGGCAGCGCCGGCCTTGGCTTCCCGGGGCAATGGGCTCCCTCCCGGCGCGGTCCGACGGTGGCCGGTTCCCCCGGGGAGCCGCCTGTCCCGCTGCTCTGTCTGCCCGGGCTGCCTCTTCCATAAGCTTTCCCTCACACTGAAGTCCACAGCTTTTTCATCTGCCGGAGCTCTGCTGCAACCTCCCCTCCTCCAGTATTTCCTTGGTCCCTTCGTTCATGCTCGGTTTTCCCCTGCACACTGCCTAAGATGTTTCTTGGCTTAAGTGATCCTTCACCTCACTTCCGTGGTCGCTTCTTCATCTCCTTAAATCCAATCCCTGATAGTCAATTTTCTACCGCATGAAATGGGCTCTCTGCATCCCAGGGACTTTCCTGGGGTGCAGGTCCAGCTGGAGCGCTTGTGCCCACAGCTTTGCTCTCCCGTGTAGCAGCACGGCTGATCTGTGCCAGTCAGCAGAGCACACGGATGTGGAAGGTGAACCTCACTGCCCAACTCTTCACATCTGACAAATTCTGGGGTGTTTGCTTGTCTGGGGGGGATATTCCTGGCCATTGCAGTGCTTTCGGTGTACTCCTTTGGGTGCGGAGCAGTGGATGTTGCTGCACAAACCCTCCTGCAGCGCTCCAGACCTTCCACTTGATAAGGCCTTAATCAGCACATTTCACGGAGCCGCTCAAGGAGCTGTGCCGAAGTTGTTCACAGAAATGTGGAACGTGATCAGCTCAGCGCCGAGGCTTCTGCCTAAACTGGGTGGTGCTATGTCACTGCAGAATGCCATCACCTCCCTGTAAATCAGCTTTCTCAAGTCCTTTGTAAGTGGCAGAGAACCAGAGGGGTCCCCTGAGATCCCGGGCAACGACGGATCAATTCAGTGACACAGAAAAATCTGAGTGCACATCGTGCATCCTTGGCTCGCCAGGAGCGGAGGATGGGGGGGACACATTTCTGCCGTGCCACAGGGAGGGAGGGGGAAGATGGAAGACATGAGCCCATTCATCTTCAGGTGGCATCAGGCCCGTCCGGAGCCTCCTTTCACCTGCTGCTTTAGCAAAGTTCAGATGCACCGGTTCGGGAAGAGTTTCTCTCGTCTCAAACCAAGAAAAGCACTTTTACTTCTGTGCTTCTGCCTTCAAAGCGTGCCCCGGTGTGGTGAGCTGCGCTGTGTCTGTTCGGCCTCCCTCTGCCGGGAAGGGAAAAGACCCCCTTTTGTCCCAGGGGCTTCCCACAGCTCAAATGCACGAAGCTCTGCCTGCATCTCCCGGGAGCTCTCCCTGGACTCTCCGTCCTGCTGGACGTGGGCTGCCTGCAAACTCCTTGGCGCCGCGACGCGTGACGGCCCCGGGGCCCCTTCCCCCCCTGCTCGGGGCTGGCGGGGCCCGCCCTGACCCCGGCCCGNTGGGGATGCTGTCCTAGAGCTGGCCGGGCGCCACGGGGAGAGGGGTGGTGGTCCCGGCTCTGCGGAAAGATGAGGGGGGGGGGAAGGAAGGGAGATTCCTGCGTTGTTCCCACGCTCTGGAGAACGGCAGCCGGGTGCCCGGGACTGGCTGCCCGGTGGTGGGAGACTGAGAGTGAGGGATCTGTGCTGCTCTGGCTGGTTTGGGGTCACCCTGTGCCCCATGTTCTGTCCTCCATCCTGCGAGGAAAGGGAGCAGCGGGTTAGGCACCGGCTCCTGCTGACCTGCCGGGTGGCACACAGCCCGGGCTGGCTCAGCTCGGCTCCTCCAGGACTAGGGGATCTTATCTGCGTGGAGCCACACGTGCGAGAGCACTCCTGGGGCACAGAGGTCCTTGTGAGGCTACCAGGACAGGCTGCCGTGTCGGTGACTGTGGCAATGGGTTTGTCACCCCTTCCGACTGCCTATGCCTCGCAGGGCTGCGAGCGTGCCGTGGGGGTTTGTTTGGTGGGAGCTAAAGGACGGGTCCTTCCAGCCATGATGGACCCCCCAGCTGCCTCTCTGCTGCTCTCCCGCTGGAGCTGGAGCAGCGGCTGAGCAGGGTCTGGCGTGCGCCTCTCCCTGCTCTGTCTGGGATGCGTGCCCTGCCGTAACCACTGATGCTACTGCTGAGCTGGAGGACAGGGTGGCATTTCCCCTCCAAACCTTCCAGACAGCACCACTGAGGCAGATCTGTGACCAGTCCTGTGCCACTCTCTGCCAAGCTCCAGTCTTGGCAGCTACAGTCTCTTGGAGCAGCTGAGTGCTGAGTTGCAGCTGGTGCCCACAGCCACTCCTCCTGTACTGTGTACCCTGCGTGGGAGCCTGCCAGCAGCTGCTGACACCAGTGCTCTGCCCGTGTGAGCTGTGACAGGGTGACTCCAAGTGAAGGCTGGCTGAGCCCACTGGTCCCTGGTAGAAGTGGTGACTCTGCTGGTGACAGCGGGAGTATGAGCCTGCAGCCAGAGCCCCTGGGCATCAGGAAGGGAAATACCTGGACCCATGGCTTCCTGTACTTGTGTAAAGGCTGACTCCTTCAGTGCCATCCCTGAGCAGGTCACAGCTGCTTGGTCTGGTGCCTCGAAGGTCAGAGGGGACAGCAGATGTGGGCTCTCTTTCACTACTCATCGTTCTCTGTGCCTTGGCTGGCTGGACCCGCTGATGGCGGCCCCCAGATGTCCCCCAGCCTGCAGAAGCTGCCTGGGCAGGGATGGGGTCCTCTCAGGGTGGTGCCTGCTGTGCGTGACCCTGTGCTCTGTGTGGGTGCTGGGGCAAGCTCTGCACCCCGGCTGTGGAGACCCCCACAGTGGCATTTTAGGGGCAAGGTGACAGACTGAGGTGCTGCCCTGTTACGGGGCAGACCGGGATGACCTTGGCCACAGCTAGGGCATGGCAGAGCTGCTCTGGTCTGGCTGGCTGGGCCAGCCAGGAACTTGGCTAGCTCTGCTCCCTCTCTCCACAGCCCAGATTGGAACGGGACGCAGCTCTATGAGGCAACCATTGCCTCCAACACTGGAGAGGATGTGGCTGGGGGGATGTGGTCAGCTGGCTCTCATGCCTGGCTCAGTGGTCACAGGGAAATGAGAGCCAGGCTTCATCTGCAGGGCGATGGTGTTGCATGTGTGCCTGGCCTGTGGGGGAGGTTGGGGTGAGAAAGACGAGCAGCTCCTCAGGAGGACAAGCAATAGTAAAGATGGGGTTTGCCCCAATGGATCGAGGAAGACATTGTTTTGGGCTCCTGCTTCTTCCAGCCAAACATCAGGAATCCGGGGATCACAGCAAAGCATCCTGGCTCTCTCCCCTTGCTTGGGGAACTCAGAAGTGGTCCTGCACCCAGCCTGGATCTTTGTGAGTGTAGAAAAGGGTTCCCCCACAAGCACTTGGACCAAAGCCATCCAGGTCCTACTCAGCTGCAGCTCCTCCAGCCACACTTGGGATTCCTTGGTGTGCAGGTTGAACTAAGGGGCTGCCAGGATGGTGCTGCATCAGCAAGGACCTGGACTCAGGGATCAGAAGAGGCTGTTGCATTTACCCACGGCTGCAAGCAGGAGCCTCAGGCCGTGGCGTGGCGCTGGACAGTCCCTGCAGGTGGGGAAGCCTGGGTGCTGTGTTGCTGTCAAGCTGACTGGCTAGGCTGCTCTACCCTGAAGCCTGCACAGCGGTCCTGGGGAGCAGAGTGCTGAACCCTGGGCTGGGGAGCAGGCCCGGCTCCCTGCCAGCTCCAGGCTTGCTCCAGCTTGTTGGGTGAAGGGTCCCAGCACAGCCTGCTGAACAGGTTGGGCTGCACCCTGTGCTGCTTCTTCCCCTGGCACCATGCCTTGCCTGGGGACACAACCAGCAGCCCCACTATGTCCCAGCGCTCTGGGCCACCTGCCAGGCTACCTGGATACAAAACGCTTCCATGCTCCATCCCCACGGGGTTGGGGCAGTGTGCTGGGAGGTCTGTGCCAACACACTGTGTGTATCCCCCACAGGACACCCGACTTTGCTCTGGGACAGTCTGCTGCTATGGCAGACCCCCCTGGTTGTTGTTCTGCCTGTGCCACCTGCCTGCTCTGCCCCTACAGCTGCCAGTGGATCACTGCCAAGAAGGAGAAGAGGAAGGGCCTGAGAACCACTAAGGTGATACCCGAGTGATGCTGAGCTGGGGCTTGCCAGCCCCTTTGTGGGAATCTCAGAGTGATGGCTGGGGTGGGGAAGGGCTCTGGCTGGGGTGCTCAGCCCAGACACTGAACTGCTGACCTCTTGCTGCTGCTCCTGCTTGCCAGGACCGAGCCCCAGGAAAGCTGGGGGTGCTGCCTGGCACCCTCACTGTCCAGGAGCTGCCCTAGCCTGGAGCAGCGAGAGGGTGAGCTGTGTTCCTGCTGGGTGACAAGGAGGGTAGAGCAGCATTAATGTGCATTAGCCGTGGGGCTTGCACGTGGCTGGAGCAGAGCAGAGCCCTAGGGCTGAGCTGGCAGCAGGTCCCAGGGCACCTGGCCAGGCACGTGGGAGACACAGTTCCTGGGCTGGGTGTGGCCCCACCAGGAGGGTGTCCCCATCAATTTGTAACCTGGGAGTGGTGAGGCCCTGGGATTCTCTGAGGTCTCCGACTCCCATGGGAGTGGCTCTGCTGCTGCTTGTTCTGTCTTGCCTGGAATGTACAAAGTCTGGGTTGCTAGGTGTCCCTCTGGCAGCTGTGGCAGCCCCCACCTCCCCCACACACATGGGACTAGTGGCTGGGGACAGTGTAGCTGGACCCAGTCAGCAGACTCAGCACTTTGAGAGGGCAGTCCGGAGGCTCTGCACCCCTCTCGCCCAGCCCGCAGATCATCCAGCTAGGAGGGAATGGCACCTGGCTCCCTGCCCCTTCTTGTGTCCAAAGTCCCAGCCTGTTCCCATGGAGTGCTGCATGGGAAAGGAGGCAGTCTTGCCACAGGGGCTATCCTCCCCAGCCTGGCCGATTTTTAGTTTGTTGAGGACGTGCTGATCCATCTTTCTGTAGCATGAGTGCAGTCGAACGAGCCAGCCAGGGTAGCTCTGCTCCCTCTCCATGGGGCAGCTCAGTGCCTGGACCCCTGGGCCAGTGCCTGCTGTGACCCTCTGTGCCCCCACTGCTGGCTGGGTGGTACCCAGGGGTCTCAGAGACCCGGCTGGGGGCTAGGTGTCCTGAGGGTATGTGTATAACTCTCATCTCTGGCTTTCAGTATGACTGCAGCTGGTTCCTTTTCCTCTTCTGCGTCTTCCTCTTCACGCTGGTGTGGCTCTACTTTGCTATCATCATCCTCAATGATTTCCACAACTTCAATGAGTGAGTAGGATCCCACATCCAGCCTTGTTCCCCACGTCACCCCTGCCCCTCTGACCCTCCCCTCTGCTGGCAGGTTCATCTTCAGGCAGAGGAAGCTGTGGCTAGACTGGTCTCTGGTCCTGCTCATAGCTACGGCTGTGCTGATCAGCTACTCGTCCATGCTGCTGGTGAGCCCTCCTGGTGCCACTGGGCTGGGGGATGGATCTGTGCCGAGCACAAGCTGCCCTGAGCTGGGAGGAGCCTGCAGCACCTGCACGGGGTCAGCCTGAGCACGGCCAGAACCCCTGCCTGTGCCAGGAGGCCTGAGCTGCTGTGCCAGCTGAGCCCCGTGCCCTGTGAAGGGCTGAGCTGTGGGGTGCAGCCCAGCTCTGACAGCTCCTTGCTCTTGCAGGTCTTTGCCCTGTGCTTGCAGCTCTGCGGCCAGCCCTTGAAGCTACACTGGGTGCACAAGGTGAGGGGCTGGGGGTGCGGGGAGACGCTGCCTGCCCTGGCTGCCCTTGCACCTAAAGACCAGCCTACTGGGGCTGTGTCTGGCTGCTGTGACCCCACTAAGTGGCTTTGTGTCCCTGCTGAGCCGGGCTGCAGCTGGCAGTTCCTCAGCCACATGTCTCTGGGATGGGAATATTCCCAGTGCTCAAAGCATGGAACACAGAGCTCAGCTGCAAACCCGGATGGGGAAAGTGGGGTATCGGGGTTTGCAGGGGTTCATAAGGAAGGGATGAGGAGGACTCTTCCTGGCCTGCAAGATGTGTGTGCTCCTCTAACTGCCCTGTGTGTGCCCCACAGATCCTGCTGATCTTAACTACCCTGGTGGTGGCTGCAGCCTTCACAGGGCTGGGAATAAAGTGGGCGGAGGAGTGGAAAAGTGCACGGATCTCCCTGCAGGTGAGTCACCTCCATAGCAGGGACTCCCCCGCTGTACCAGTGCCTGGCCCGTGGGGCTGAAATTAAGGGTGCTGACTGAAGCCCCAGGACAGCTCTGTGCACTGGGGGTTAATTCTCTGCCCTTGAGTTCTTGCTGCCTGGCCGGGCAACATGCTCTTTTCTGCCCCTGCAGTCCTGCGTGGAGCAGCTGCCACCAGACTGATGAATGGTGGCTGCACCAGAGCAGGGAGTCTGTTCTGTCCCCTAGGAGCCTGTCCTTCCCTCCATGGCGCTGTGGATCTTCCAGCAGTACTGGCTGCAGGGGCAGATCCCTGCCACTGGAGCGTGTGTATTTTGGGGACAGGGACTGGTGCTGGCTGACACCCCATTTTTTTGCCCCCCCCTCCCCCAGGCAACGGGTCCCTTCCTGCACATTGGAGCTGTGGGGGGAATGACGCTCCTGGCCTGGCCCCTGGCCAGCTTCATCTACCGCACCCGCAGCACAGGTAATCCTCCTCCGAGCTCTCCACCTGCCACCTTGGCTGGTGCCACCCGTTAATGCCACCCAGCTGAGCAGCACTGTTGGCAGAGTGGTGCTCAGGGAGCATCAGTGCAGTGGGAACAGGTCCCCAGGTGGGGTAGTAATGCCTGCTCTTGGTTGCTTCTCATGACCAGCCCTTGTTGCAGCTTCAGCCCTCCCTGCTTTGCAGCTGAAGGAGGGCTGCAAGTGGGAGAGTGCTGCAAAATTGCTGAGTTGAGTAGGGACACGTAGCAGGACAAGAATAGATCCGCAGTGTTCCCGAGGCTGGGGATACAGTCTCTGACCTAGGGCAAGGACAGGTTAATGCCAGCTGAAACAGCATTGGCTTATTCCTAGTGACCTGCAAAATGCTTCCTCTGTACCTCTAACTTCTGTCTCTGCCTGCAGGTCTCAGGGTGTTTCTGCTGCTTGTGTACTGTGCAGCCATGATTGCACTCTACCTGGCTCCCTTGGGTATCACCTCCCCTTGCATCATGGAGGAGAACCAGCTGCCCCCCAAGCCAGCCCTGGTTGGCCATCGAGGAGCACCCATGGTGAGTGACCAGCACCCTGGCAGAGTCAGGGTGGATGGGCAGGCTGCTCCACTAGGAAAAGCCAGCCTGTGCCTGGCTGTGGGGCACAGATCTTTGTGGCCTCAGGCCTGGACAAGCTCTGGCCAGCCCAGTGGTATCCCCATAGCAGCCTGGGCAGCTCAGGCTTGGAGGATAGGTGAGCACAGGGTGAGGAGAGGGTTGCAGCAGCTGCAGGACAGAGCTCCTTCCTGAGCACTACTGGACCAGGAGCATGCAGAAAGCCTGGCTGTGTAGTGTGGGCTGGGGAGCAGGGACGAGGTAGGCTGTGGCTGCTTATCCCCAGTCCTTTGTCATCCCCCACCATGCCCAGGTCACCCCAGTGTCGTTGTGGGAGCCCTGGAGCCCTGCCAAGCTGCTGGGTGCATCCAGGCAGGATGAGTGCCTGCCTCCTGCCCCACCCTGCCCATGCTCCCTGGGGTAACACCATTCCTTTTTCCAGCTGGCCCCCGAGAACACCCTCATGTCGCTGCACAAGGCGGTGGACTGTGATGTGCAGGTCTTTGAGACAGACGTCATGGTGAGGTAAAGGGGCTCAGAGGGAGCAAGGGGCCTGTGTATCCTGGGATGTCACCTCCCACTGGGGGCATTCTGGAAGACAGCCGGAGGACTGATACAGCCGGCATTTGGAGGCAGCCCTGTTCAAAGGGCTCTGCCACTCCCACCTTCCCAGTATGGGACTGGCTCCAGCTTGGTGTGCCAATGATTTGGGAGAGGTACTGGGTTTCTGTCCTCCCCATGCAGATTGCGTTCCAGGGAGGGAGGCTCCATCAGGGGAGGGGTACTGCTTGGAAAACAGACCCTGACTCCAGTTCATCTCATGTAATCCTCTTATGGGGTCAGCTGTTCCAGAGAGCAGGGAACTACTTGGTTGCTGGCTTGGTCTCTAGGTGCACATTTTTGTGTAAAGGGCCACAGGTAGAATAAGGGTGGGGGTTACTCTAGCAGTTGGCTGGGAGGGGGTAGAAATGCCAGGGCAGGGATAGGAAATGAACAGCTTACAACTTACAGCTTTCCTCTGTGCTCCTTTGCCAGTGCTGACGGCGTCCCATTCCTCATGCATGATGAGGAACTCACCAGGACCACCAACGTGCAGGCTGTGTTCCCTGAGAGGGCTGCCCTGAACAGCACTGCCTTCAACTGGACAGACCTCCAGCAGCTGGATGCTGGCAGCTGGTTTCTGGAGGTCAGGAATGTCTTTAGGGTGGCTGATGAGGAATGGGTGCATTTTGGGGTGAAGCATTAGCCCTGCCCTGGGGCTGCAGAACGTTCCCTCTGGAGCACTGGTCCTAGCAGACACCTGGACAGGGTGCAGAAGCTTGCCCGAATCCCTTGGGTGCGGTTATGCCCCAAGCTGGGGTTTGTTCTGACTCCTAGTTGAGTCATGGAGGAGGCTGCTTTGAGAGGGGATGTCTCATGTTTGCTTTGAGCTGCACAGGCCTGCCTGGGCTTGAAGGCAGCTGTGGCCAGGCTCTTCCCAAAAAGTGACTAACTACTGCTGAGCAACTTTGAATGCCCACAGGTTTTGGGACTGCTTGAATTCTGTTGTTAATGGGGAGAAGGGTAGAGGTGCCCATGGATGTGCATAGGGAGGTTCCCTGTGCCTCTCTGCACTGGAGAGCACATGGAGAGGCCAGTGTAGGAAACGGAGAGTCAGAGACAGGCACAGTTTGGGATGTGGAAGCTTACAGGGGGTCTGCCTGTGGTGACTGCCCCCTCTCACCCTTGCAGCGGAGGCCATTTCCTACTGTGCAGAGCCTTTCTCCTGGTGATCGCAAGGAGGCAGCTAAACAGAGGATCCCATCCCTGGGACAGGCTCTAGAGGCAGCCAAGCAGAGCAACATCTCCATCATGTTTGACCTTCGGCCTGAGAACCACAGTGACTACCAGAACTTCGTCAATGTCACTCTGGAAGTGATTTTACAGTCAGGCATCCCGCTGCAGCAGGTGAGCTGGTCACCACTCCGCCCCTGCCAGGCCCTGCTGTCACACCCCTGCCGTGGTGGGAGGTGCCCTGCCAGCCACACTGACCGTCCCTGACACCCTATACACCACGTCCCCATATGTGATCCCTGCTGGGCAGCCCTGCCCAGGTGTGGGATTGTCTAGCTGGGAGAAGTTGCCAATAATTAGGGTTTAATGCCTACAGCTTCAGACCCCTCCAGATACTTTGGTTTCCCAGCACTGGCCACCCTGGTGTGTAAACAATGATTCAGTGTAGGGAGGAGACCAACACTGCCAGCATGAGCAGGAACACAGTGCTTCCACCTCTCCACGCTCCACCACACCTCTCCCTGCAGCTCTTGGACTCCTGCTGCACCCTCCTCTGGTCTCTTTATGTTTCATCCAACCCCTGCAGCACGGGATATGTGCTGCCCTCAGGGGACAAATCAGCACTCAAATCACCTTTCTTGACCTCTTGGAAATGCAGGGCAGGAGGGGACTATCATGCTGACCCAAGGTGCCTTCTTGCTGCAAAGTTGGTGATACATGGATTCACTTCTTGAGCCATTCAAGGACCCAGAAAGGACTCAACTGTTGCAGATTTCCTAGGCTGAAACTGCTTTCCCCCTTCCGTGGGACCCGTGGTTATTTCTTGGCTGGGGCGAGCTCTTAGGAGACTGTCCTGGCTGAGGTCCTCATGGAGGAGCTGAAAGTGGAGATGGGGGCAGGAAGCAGCTGTCTAAGAGGCCATGTGGGCCTGGACCTGCGAGGGAATACTGGAAGAGAGCAAAGTCTCTGGAGCACCTCTCCTCTGCACGTGTTCTCTGGCTCTTGCCTAGGTCCTCTGGCTTCCAGATGGGTTCAGGGAAGACGTCAAACAGCAGGCCCCAGGTGTCCAGCACGTCTACGGCCGGAAGAGACTTGAGGATGAGAACGAGCCAGTACTGCACGTCAATCTGCCCTACCAGGACATGAGCTCTGAGGAGATCAGGTGAGAACGCTTTGTTCAAGTACCTGGGAGCCGTGGGGGTGTGGGCATCGTCCCAGGGGCCAGCAGAGATGACGGTGCTGAGTGCTGGTGTGCTTCTGGGAAGAGCTGGGTGTGCGCCTTACAAACAAGTGTCCTTATCAGGCAGGGCTGGCTGGCTGGCCTCTGCCCTGCCAGCAAATCTGCCCTCGCTCTGGATCTCCAGCCAGTCGCTCCATGTGGCTGCAAATGCTGGATGGTATCCCAAATGTACAGCCCCGTCTGGCTGTGGTGGCACCCTGCTGTCTGCTGCTCTGACCACGGCTGTCCCCACGCAGGCAGTACCGCCAGGACAACGTCTCTGTCAACTTGTATGTGGTGAACCAGCCCTGGCTCTTCTCTGTGCTCTGGTGCTCAGGGGTGAGCTCTGTCACCACCAACGCCTGCCAGGTGCTGAAGGAGATGGAACACCCCATCTGGCTGCTTGTAAGTGACCCGTCCATCCTTCACCCTGCCCCACAGCCCTGTGTCTCAGGGACTTGGGGGTGCCTTTCTGCAGCAGCCCTGAGCAGCTGCCTGGAGGGTGACTTCTGCTCCCTGCTGTACTGGCATGGGAACATGTGACCCTGTCGAAGGGACTGGTGGCACAGCAGGCACGGCTGGCTGGTGTTCAGTGGCTTGTCTCATTCCCTTGCAGCCCAGCACCACGTACTTCATGATCTGGATCGTTGTAGACTGCGTTTCCTTCCTTATCATCATCTGGGCCTTCGTTTTGATGAAGTAGGTTTGATCCCTTTCCCCTCCTGAGGCAGGTCTGCTGGGGGAGGTTGTAGTGTGTCCCGGGTGGCTGGTGCAGACCCAAACCTGCTTCCTCCCCTCTCTGGACTCAGATCCTGGGAGGGTGCTGTCCTGTCTGGCTAAGACAGAAGTGTGTGGAAGTAGCTTTTATCTCTAAGCTGCAGCTACAAGTCTGCCCTGACCCTGCCTCAAGCTGCTGGGTGCCTTAGTTCACACTTTCTAGCCCGCTCTGCACCCCAGGGCTTGGTGGGCTGAGGTTGGAGGATTCTGGTCCTGTTCCTTTTTACTGCTGCTGCAGGCACAGAGAGCAGCTCCCTCTGGGACTGCAGGGCCCCACAGCCTCCAGCTGGCAGCTCAGGGGAGGGAATGGTGAGACCAGACTTGCATGTTAACATCGATCTTGTTCCATCTCCTAGGAAATGTTCCCACAGAAGGCGGCCAGCGGGTGAGTGCGCACAGAACGGGAGCTTCCCCCCCTTGGAGCCAGGCTCTGCCTGTGGGACTCTCCCTGACAGGCAGGCAGCTTTCTCCAGCCAAACATGACTGAGTGGTTTGGGATGGCTGGGGGTGGGAAGGGAATCCCAGCCCAGGGAGTTCCTCCTGTCCTGCCTTGCCAGGCAACCCTGTAGGACAGCACGAGGGAATCCCACATTCCCCGAATATCCTCAAACCTGCTTTTCAGGCTACTCCCCTGTCTCGGGATGGTGGCTGCCCATAATGACTGGTTTTTCTCTATCTCCTCAGAGTCTGAGACGGATGTGCTGCTCACGAAGATTAACAGCTTGATGCAAGAGTGACGCCTGTGTCACCTGTGGGGAGGGGCAGCCAGAGCCCTGCACAGCTCAAGCGGGGAGCACTCCTCAGGCCAGCTTCGAGGCTCCTTTCCTTCGAGCCTGCCTTCTACCACGGCCTTCCTGGCTCCTTTCACGGTGCACAAGTGCCCTCAGCTGAAGAGACTTGGAACTGGGTTCTCATTCCTACTGGCAGCAAGGAACTAAAGCTTTGCACGGGTGGCCTAGGGGCAGAATATTTTGAGACCTGAGACCTCTCCGTGGGGTTTGGACAGGAGGGGGGATTGGGGTCGCTGTTTGGTGCAGGGGAGGAGCTGTCTCTGCCTGTTGTCAGCAGCTCTGTGGCCAGGGATGGGGCACCTGGTCTAAGGACTGCTCCCCTGGGGGCTGCCCCGTCCCATGGCTTAGGAATAGGAAGGGGGATATAGAGTGGCTTTCCACAAGACAAAGGGGAAGCCAAGCTCTTCACCCTTCCATTCTGGACAGAAATCCTGTCCCTACCGCTGCTGCCTTCATGGTCACGGGAGAGGGTCCTGACATTCCATGCAGCAGTTAATGCCTGTTGCTCGGGGAAGAAGAGGAGCAGGGCTGGGGGTGGTGGGTGTCAGGGGCTGCTGGCAGGACCGCGCTCACGCTCCTGCTGCTGCTCCGGGGCAGCGGAGGGAGCGGAGGGACGCGGCGCCGGTCACGCTGCAGCAGGGCCTTGAACGGGGAGAGGGGTTTCGTGTCAGTTTCACTTGTTGCTGTTGTTATTTATGTCAATAAAGCACAGGAGCGGCAGACTGAGCCCGCAGGGGTGCGGCGGGCACGCCTGCGTCCTCCCTTCCGCACCTTTCCCTGCCGGCGGCGCTGCCGGCCC
>VWZN01022518.1:384810-403587 GCA_013396955.1 Regulus satrapa
ACAAGTGTCTGCCCCGCCGGGACCGCGCCCGGTGCTCCGCGCTCCTGCCCCGCAGCTCCCGCCCCGCGCTCCCCACCGCGGGCGGCCGGGCGAGCCCGGCGTTAAGAGCCGAGGAGTGGGCGCCCTCGCCCCAAAGCCCTCCTCGGGCTGTGGACACGCTGTGCCGCCGTGGCTCAGAGTGGGTGGCTGTGGGGATGCGCTGCTTGCGACTCCCTGGCGTGCTGCGGGGCGGAGAGCGGGCGTGGGGGTTTGGGCTCTGCCAGGAAGGGTTTGCTGTAAGTGGGACTTGCATGCACGTGGAGGTGGGCCCTGGATGCTATGTGCTATTTCTTGGGAGCTGTAGGAAGGGTCCCTCCCTGCCACGATGGGTGGGCGCACAGCACTTGCTGAGGTCGGGATCAGCAGTCCCCTGCTCCAGCTGGCTGTCACCCGGTACCAGTGGCCAGCGCACGGGGGTCAGCGCCGTGCCCGCTGCTCTGGCTGCGCAGCCTGGGCTGCGGTGGGAAGTTTACACCAGGTTCGCAGTCTTTGTGTCTTGGAGTGGTGGCCCTAGCTCTCCATCTGCTTCTTTAGTTCTGCTGATAAGGTCAGGAGTGGCCAGGCTATGACATCTCAGCCCTGCTCGTGGTATGCTGGGCAGCGTCTGAAGCTACTGTTTTATCTCTTAGTAATAGCACAGGGTTAGGATTGCCCTAAAGCTCAGGGAAGTCCCTGCTTTCCCTGGAGCAAGTGTGGAGCCCAGCTCCAAGTTGGAGCTTCCCCAGACTCCTTTCCCTGTTCTGCTCCCACGATGAGTCAGTGTGGGCTGGTGACACAGGCAGGAGGACCCCCTTTCCCTTTTGGCCAAGGAGAAGCTGGGAGGCTGGGCGAGCTGGGACACCAGGTGGCACGTACCCGAGCAGACACAGGCCCCCTTGTTTGATGACCTGAATTCTCGAGGGCCCTGTGATGAGCAGGGTCATCCTTTCTGCATGAGTTCCTGGCTTAAAAGATGAGTCTCCAGCAGTGGCGGGACAGCTTCCCTGCCTTCGTACACAGACACTCTTTGTCTGCAGTCTGCCTGGGTGACAAAGGGAAATATCCCCTGCTGGGGCAGGGATGGTCTCAAGGTCCACAGGAGCTCACCACCTGCCTGAGATACAGGTCACATCTGAGGTCAGGGTTGCACTGGCAGCTCTGGCTGTCTGCCCACAGAAGTGTGGAGGTGTCCAGGCAGAGAGATCACAGCTCCACTGTTTTATGTCCAAGGATTTCTTATAGCTATGTCTAGCCCAGTCATTAACCAAAATGCTGCTTCATGGCAGCCTCCAGCTCCCCTCCTCTCCAGCAGCCTCCAGCATCTCCTTTGACCCCAAGGCCTTATGTTCCTTTCCCACTTGTCTCCTGCTGACCCATGGCCACTTGCTGCTTTGAGCAATTCTTATGTTTCGCCCTGTAGAAACCCAAGTTTTGCCACTCCGGTAGCTGAGCTGTTTGCAGTACGTGAATGGGCCTACGCTCAGCTTTGCTGCAGCCATCTGGCCCTGTGTGGGAGCCTGCAGTTCCTGCAGCAGTATTCATAGCCCTGTGCAGCCAGAATGTGTCCAGCTCCTGAACAGCTTCTGTGCTTGGCTGGTGGCAGAGGTATTCAGGCTGCCCAGTGCCACAGGGTTCACAGTTGAGTCAATCTGATTTTAGCCCCTGGTTTTCAGGGTTGGTGGCAGAACTTCCTCTCCTCCAGTCCCTGCCCAGGGCTCCGCTGTGGGCCCTCGGTGCCTCTCAGCAGCGTTAGCTTTCCCAGGTGTGTGTAAGGAAGCTGCTTTTGTGGCTGGCTGACTTTTAAAACTCCATACCAGAAGGCAGCTTGAGGCATTATCCCAGGCTGCACTCGAGCCTTCCCTTAACATCCTACAATGTTAATGCCTTCTTACTCCTGTGTCATCTCTGCAGACACTGAACGGGCAGTGGAAATTCTGACCAGATACCAAAGCACCCTGCGGTCCCCGGAGGAGCAGGAGTTAAAAGCTTCCATTGGAAAAGTCTCGCACATCTTCCAAAGTGAACTCTTCCAGGCTCTGCTGGGTAAGCCCTGCCTTGCAGTCCCTTGCAATCCTTGCAGCCTTGTGTTTAGTGGGGTCTCCCAGGAGCCTGATCCCACGCCAGTGCCTGGCACTGACCAGTGCATTCTGTGGAAACACATGGCATGAAATGCCAGGGAGCTGGGCTGTCTTTCCCCTCCAGGGCTTAGGCAGGAGATACCAGGGCTGCAATCACTGGGTGTTGGTAGTGAACAGCATTCCTTAGTCTGATGGAGGACAAAGGGTAACACCTTCTTGATCAGGCCATGCCTGTTCTATCCAGCACCTGCTGAGGCACTCTCCCCTGCTGTGAGCACTCTTTGCGCAGTGCAGGCCTGGTGTGTCCAGGAAGGAACACTAAATTTTTCTGTCTTTAAGAGAGAATCCACATGTACCCAAGCTCCTTTGGGTATTCTGGCCCTTCCTGTGCTTAGACCCACCAGCACTTGTGAGAAACACACTGTTCCAGCAGCTCCATTTCAAATAAGACTTAACAGCAAGACTTATCTTGGGGCTGGACACCAGAAAATGGCATTCTGAGCACCGTATAAACTTCTCCATGTGGATTGGGACAAATGCTGCTGAAGTCCTTCTGGGCTATGCAGCTTCTCTGTGCAAGACACACAGCTATCTTGCTGTTCTCCTTAAGTTCTGATCACTGTGGGCCTCGGGAGACACATGCAGCCATGGTGGTTTCTGTTCCTGGGTCTCCTGGGAGAGAAGCTGAGTTTCCCTTTGGGAATGAAGGGAAAGCGGCCCAGAGGCTCTGCACTCTTAGAGGATACCCAGGCCCCAGGGTGCAGAGCTCCACGTGTGGTCTGTAGCTCACTCTCAGTGCATTTTGACCCAAGGCTGTCTCAGCCCTGGTGCTCCCCCTCACTGTTCTCTTGGCAGCTCTCACCTTTTCTTCACACCTCTGCAGCCAGAGCTACACTTCTGTGCTTGCAGAGATGAGTTGCCAGCAGCTCCTCTGTGCTTCAGGTTTTCCACTGAAAATGAAGATGAGTGTTGTGTCCTGAGCAATTTTATTCTGTCCATTTTTCTCTTTTGCCGTTGGAGCATAATCTGGAGACTTTCAGTCCCAGCATGTTCTTTTAAAGGTCTTGTGCTGGAATGTCTATGCCAGCAGCAGCAGAGACATGTGCCAAGGGTGGACTCCCCAGGGCAGAGGCCCCCACACTGAAGGAGCCAGTGTACATCTCCTTTCTTATCTCTTAATTTATACAACCCACTCTCTAAATGATCCCCAGCCCAAAGGCAGGGATCCCGAGCAGGGCTGTGACCTTGACCGGTCTGACATTAGCCCAACACCCCTGGCTGCTTTTGTGTGTGCTGGCCAGTGCTCCCTGGGGCAGTGTGAAGGCAGCGAAGCAGCTGTCCCAAGGCCCAGGGCTGTTGCTGTTAGTGCAGAAGTGCTGTGGAGAGTGTGGCTGCAGAGGACACGTCTGCACGCACGCCGAGCTGGCTGCAGCTGCAGGCTGGCAGGCGGATGCTGCACAGTCCCCGGCTCCCTGCTCTCTCCCTGCCGTTTGTCTTGGTGTCCTATCAGCCCTGGCACAGAGGAGTGCTGGGAGTGTCGCTTGTTTACTGGTGACCTTTTCAGCTGGTTTAACAGGATATTAATTCCCCGTGCCAGAGCGAGGCTTTCTCTAGATGTGTTTACCTAAACTAGGAATTTGCATTAATTACTTCCGCCCCCTCGACTCCCTCCCCCTGCTTCCCCTTGGAGTGTAGGTTTGTGAATTCCTCTGTCCCAGCGTGGACATTGTGTCTGGCTGTGTGCTCACTGTGGCCACACACGGCTGGCACACACTGGGTTGCCTCGTGCCCATGGTCCCTACCCGCTGGAGCACAGTAACAGCGCTGCAAGGGTGATAGAACAATTCTAGTTTCATTTTTATTTTCACCCCTCCTTTTCCCAGTGGGCCACTATGTCTCTGTCTGGTCTGCTCCGAGTCACAGGGCTGGCTTGGTGTGAAAGGAGAATTTGTAGGAGAGCACAGACACTGCTCAGTGCAGAGCTTCTGCCTCACTGCCCCACACCACGCCAGATGCTTCTGGCTCTGGAGAGGCCTTAGTCTGCAGAGATCCCTCCTCTCGCAGCCTTTCAGCAACACAGCCCTGCTTTTTGTCAGCCCCTGGGGAAGATGAATGTGTGAGCATGGGCCATCCCTGTCCTCGGGCCACCTGCTCCTGCAGGTAATGCTCTCTGAGAGCACGCATGGCCTAATTGGAGTTGGAACACCAAAATGAGTCAGGCCATAGCCGAGCTACCAGCAGTGCCAAATATCATGGAGTTTGCCAAGTTAGTCCATGTGAAAAATTCCAGGGATATGACTTTTCTGTATGCTTTTTTGTTTTAAGAATAACAAGTTTTGGGGTCTCCAGAAGCCCCAGCCTGTGCTGTGTCCAGGACGTATCAGTCGCTGCGATCTGGCCAGCGTTGCTCTGCACATGCACCGCGTTCTGCCAGACTCCTCTGAGCACAGCCCAGCCCTTTAAATCCTTGTGACCACCTCCCTGTCCCTGTCCCTGGAGCTGCTGTGCTGGGGGCACGCTGCCTGTGTCAGGCCAGCTCCTGTCCCGGCGGTGCCGCGGCTGGCTCGGCTCGGCACGGCTCAGCGGAGCTGCTGTGCGCTGGAATGTGCCAAACCCTGCTCCACACAAAAGAAATTCCTTGGCTGTGCAGAGGGAAAACAGGCCGTGCTGGCTCCCTTCTCCTGGCCCCTCTCTCCCTGTGTCTGAGGCTGCGGAGCCAAGTGCGTGACTTGCAAGGAAAGAGCCCAGCAAAGAGGTGCTCCATCAGCCTGGGCCAGGGTGACGGTGGCCCCGCTTTCCCTTTGCTGGGTGCAGCCCCTCAGGGGGATGCTTGGTCTCTCGTGCCGCTGGGGAGGATGGGGCTTGCACAAAAAACAGCTCCCTGACCTTTCCTTGGCAGAGCCAGGGCTGAAAGGGGCCGTTGTGCCCTTGGCAGCGGGAGAAGCTGCTGGACAGGCAGGGTTTGTGTGTGTCCAGCTGTCCCAACTGCCAGCAGCCCAAGGGGCTCCTCCCAAAAATCCTCTGGGACTCAGCTTCCCTCCTGTGCCCGAGCAGTGGCCAGTGCAGACCTCTGCAGGTCCTGTCAGCTGCTTGGCTCCCCAGTCCTCCCCTGCAGCTCCTTTTACCCCACAAAAGATTCCTCACGAGCATCCCGATGTTGTGAAGGCAGAAGGAGGGGCAGGTAGTGCTTCCCTGGGTGCAAAACCCCAGCAAGACCTGCTTGCTAATAGCACAGCTGGGGAGGGTGGGAATGGCTTCACCGGGTGGCTGCAGGAGCCAGCGTGGAAAACTGCAAGAATCTGGAGGCTTCCCAACCCTGAGGACTCCTCCTCTTGCAGATTTGCCCATAGCAAAGATGGAAACTTGCAGTTTGCTTGAAAAAGATCAAGAAACTGAATGTGGCAATCTAATAAATAATAAATGTAAATAAAATTATATAAAATAAATATAATAAATAAACACACCTAAAATATTAAAAATACATTATGTATTATATATAAAATAATGTAATATTACTATATTAAAATAATATATAAGTTAATATAAATTATTTTTATATTTCTATATAATAAAATAAATGTGGCAGCCGTGGATGTGAACGGCAGTGGGGCCATGGCTGGGGGTCTGCTGTGAGGCCGGGCTTTCTGCTTGGGGTAAATCTGTGGTGCTGCAGCTGGTGACAGTGCATGCATTGGGGAAGAAATGTCATTTTCTGGAAGCATGTGCTGCCTGGCACAAGGGCACTGCATTAGGGCACAGATGCTGGTGCTATAGAAATATTTAATGACATTTATTTGACATGTTAACACCAGGAAGAAATTGTTTGAAAAATTCTAATCTCTGTAAATCCTGAGCTATTTTTCCTTATTAGATCCAGAATGGATTTATATGTCATCACTCAGATACTGGGCTGTAAGACAGAACATGCAGCCTCATCTCTTGCTACCGCAATATTTTCTTACAGAGGCTTTTCAGGTAGTGCTGCTCTTAAAGTGCACAGGTGAGGCAGACTTGTGTGCGATTTGTGATGCTCATAAGAAATGAGGGAAACCATTCATATATTTAAATTATCTTCATGCCACGTGTATGTGTCCTAAAATGTTCTTTTGTCCTTTGCTGCCTGAACCCTGTCCACCAATCCTGAAACTCCTCTAATCCCTGGTGCCAGCAACAATTCTCTCTTCTGGCAAGCGCCTAAACTGGGCTGAGGGTTTTGGAGGTAGAGAGTGGCTGCTTCAGGGGACAAGTTCCCTGCCCTTCAGACACCTTGCCAGCTTGGCTGCCCAAGGCTGTGTTCCTGCAGCAGATGGGTGACAAACGGGGCTGCCAGCAGCAGCACACCCCCACAATGGGGCTGTTCAAATCCTGTTTTCATTCTTGCAAAGTTTTGTGTGTTCCCAATGTAATCCATGCAGCCAGAAGCTGCTGCTATCCTGTTACGCAATTATTATTTTTATAACCAGAGGGAGAGATGTTTTAGCATGAAAACAAAGTCCAGTTTCTCTGGCTGTGAACTGAATGCTTGCTGCGACCTCGTGTCGGGTTTGGGAGGGTTTCAGGGGCTGCCAGCAGCCAGGGGGCTGTAGGGGTCTGCCCCAAGTGCAGGTGGGTACATCTGGGGACTCCCACTCCTCCCATCGTTGCCAGCTGCCACACGTCTCCTAGGGCACAGGACAGAGCCTGGCAGCAGGACAGAACAGCAGCTCCAGAAGCAGCACCGATGCCAGGCAGTGGCACAGTGCTCCCTGCACTCGGGCAACCACAGAGCCTGGCTGGGCTGCCCTTGGGCACCCAGCTGGTTTCCAGCACTGAGATTGATGTCAGCTTTGCCCCTACAGCTGGGAGGTCAGCAGAGCAGGCAGCCCCTGGGAGCTGGGGGTTGAGGCTGCTCTCGTCCCATCTGCAGCAGGGATGTGCTGCTGCAGTGCTCAGGCACGTGCTTAAGCACCAGGAGAGAGGATGGGGAATTGTGCCTGGGTATGCAGCCCTGCTCTGTGAAAGCATCCCTGGTGTCAGGGGCGGAGTGGGAGCTTCAGACAAAGTTTATTATGAAAGCCCTCCTTGTTGAGTCACGAGGTGAAGAAAGGACACCCTTCCTTTCTAAACTCATCCTCAGAGAGGAGCCTGGGTGCAGCTGGATCCAATTTAGCCCCAGACTTTGTCAGTGGTGTATGTCTGAAGGATTATACAGGTGTAATTGAACCTTTATACAACTTTGTCCCACAGGATTAAGGATGATAAACCTAATGCATTTATATAAATATATTAAATGATTTGTTTAAATTTATTACAATAATAATAAGGATTAGAGAAAAAAAAAGAGCTTAATCAGATTTATTTACTAAACACTATGGATCGATATGACTACTAGTGTAGTGTACTGTTTTTGAAGCAATATTAAAGCTAGGTAAACAGTTATTAAGTAGAGATTGATGTTACTCACCCATACCAATGACTAAGAGCAAATCTCTTTGATTCACCTCACCGAGGGGTGACCTTGTGACACACCTTAGGGAGGTGTGATACAAGTCCTCACTGTGCAAAAGTGTGACTGGACTATTATAGTATAAAGTGATTGACTGTCAGCCATACACATTTTTTAGATTACATGTTACCAGACCTAATCAGCAAAATATGCTTTGTGCTGAAAAAGGTGCGAGCAGCTCTTTAGTTCCTTCTTCTCACCTCTCCTGACTCTCACTTCCATATCAGAGCGTGCACATTGCTGCTCCCAGCTCCATCAGGGAGCGCGTCTCCCGTATCCCCGTGGTGGGGTCTGAGGGTTTGGTCGAGCTGGTCTCAGTATCGTTCAGCACTAAGAACAGCAGACCCTCCCCACTTGATCTTATCACTGCCCAGCAGCCCCTCCTCACTCAGGCCTTCCCTGAGGAGCTTGTAGGAGAAATTTCCAGCCTGCCTAGGCAGAGCATCCTGCTGCACCTGGGGAACAGCCTCAGGCAGCATGTCCCTGCTCACCCTGCCAATGCTCGCCAGCTTTCCTGTTGAAATCTTTGTGGTGTGGGGGTTTAACACCTCGTGGTGCCATGATGAGGTGTAGTTCCAGGTCAGAAATCACAGACTGGAGGGCAAGTGCAGGTGCTTCATCCATGAGCTCCCAGGGAGTGCCCTGGGAATGGCCACATCCCCCTCGAGCTGAGACCCACAGCTTGCCCCTCGAGTCTCTCACAGAAGAGGAGCTCTTCAGCTTCCTCCCCAGCAGACGCAGGTACAGAAAATGACCTCAGATTCCTGCTGTGTCTTTTCCTGCTTCAAGTGCTCATTTATGCTGCCTTGACTTTTTGGCCCTGCCGGCTCCGCCAGGCTTCCTGTTTCCAGGTGCTTGAAGGGATTTATTACTTCTTTTATGGCTTTTGGAAGGCGTTTACCAAACTCTTATGGCCGACCTCTTGGAGCTTTACCTTTAACCTGTCAGCATTTACCATCCATTCTGGTTTTCTCATTTAGATGCAGCTTCAGCAGTTTAGATGAATGTATTCTCATTTTCAATAGCCTCTTTTCCTCTGCAGTCAAGCCTTGCTTTCCTTCCTTTTGCCTTTACAGTATCCTCCAGGCAGACACTTCATGTCTGTTCTGATGTCCCAGTGGGTCTCTCTAATAGGCTCAGAGCCTCCCACAAGTTTTTGCTACCCCTTTCAGTTTCTTCCTAAAAACAGGTTCTCACTTTTGATGTAGTTTCTTTTTGTAAATTAAACACTTCTGCAGTGGATATGTTGACCACTGTGGAGGTGCTGGCTCTGGAGATAACTGGGGGCTGCCAGGGACCAGCAGCTGCCTGAGTGTGCAGCAGTGGGAGCTTCCTTAGGGAGAAGCAGAGCTCACTGCAGCTCTTCTGCTCCCTGGAATCCTCTGTGTGGGACCTGGAGAGGGTAAAATCTTCCTGGCTGGGCTAGGAGAAGGTCTGGGCTCCCACAGCCCCTGTGGAATTATACCTGGCCTGCTGCTCTCAGGTCCCAAAACTGCCTCTGGAGCACTGAGGGCTGGGATACCCTATTTTCATGCCTCTCTCTCGAGCCACTGTGGTGCAGCAGGTTCAGGTCCTTGGAGCCCAGAATGAGGGTGCCTGTATCTGTTGTGTCAGTGTGCAGGTGGAAAGAGGGGCAATATCAGGGAGGGAGCTGGGGTTAACAGAGCTGTAGTCATCAGCTTTAGAGTTTGTACACCGAGTGCCCTGTGGCTTCTCTGCCTGTCCCCCTGGGAAGGGAGCTCCTCCACAGGACAGGGGTGCTGGGGAGCAGTGATGGGGAGGGAAAAGCCCATCCGGGCAGGCACCAGGGGCTGCCTGGTGCAGGAGGCTTCTCAGAGCAGCAGGGACAGGACACCATGCCTGGGGCTGGCACAGCCTGAGGAGAGCGGGATGGGATGGGGTTTGGATTGGTGCTGCTGAGCAAACTCTGCTCTTAGTCCCTGTGGACTGTGTGGTCATTGGTCTACGAACATTCCCATGTCTTCCAGAGCCATGGGCACTGCAAGGTGAGCCAGGCACCCCACTACACCTCTTGCCTTGCAGAGGGGTGTGGTGGGCACAGGGAGCCAGCAGAGCCCTCTCCCAGGGTGCCAGCCTCTCACAGAGGGCTCAGAGTGGGAGGTCACAGGTGCTGCACCCCACAGAGGCTGCTGTCGGGCTGCCTGAGGTCCTGAGGATGTTTTTCCTGCTGTTTTGCAGATATCCATGAATTCTATGATTTCACGCTGCGCTCTGCACCCGTGCAATCTCCGAGCCTGGATACACCTCATGGCACAGCCAGGCAGCAGCTTGGGGCCAGCGAGCCCAGCTCCACAGCCACACCCAGAGAGCCCCAAAACCTACCTGAGGTAAGAGCCACCCTCGTGGTGCTGCAGGGCCAGACCCTGCACACTCCTGTGCTGGGAGAGACCCAAGGGGCACGGCAGGCTGCTGGCCACCAAAGCCTGCCCAGCTCTCAGCCAGGCCGTTCCCACACATTCGCTGTGATAGCTTGTCTCATTAGTGAGGCAACTCTCCGGTTCACAAGTGTTAATTGAATTACTCATAATGCAAACAGCTCCAGCTCTGGCTCCTGCTCTGCAGTTGCAGCTGGATTAGTTGCTCCTGTCTGACGCTGTCTCCCATGGAGGCGTTTCAGCTCTCTGATCCAGCCACTTTTGATAAGTGAAGTAGGTTGAGTCTTTCAAGTTTCCCTTTTCAGGATTTTTTCCCAGCTCTCAGATAACTTGTGTCTCCCTTATTTGCATTCTCTTCAATTTTCAGCAGCCTTCTAAAAGATACAGCACCAGGTAGAGAGGCAGGAATTGAGCGGTAGGGTCTCAGTTATCTCAAAGACACCGAGGTAAATAAAACTGCCTCATGTCTTTGCAGGCCTTCTTTCCATCCCCCACTCTGCCCTGCCATGGGATGCTGTAGGAACCCCCTAATCTAGGGATACACTTGTGCAGAAATGGAAAAATTCAGGGATTCCTTCTTTCAGTGAAATAACCCTTTCAGATAATCGCTATTTTCTGCCTCACAGATTGAACTGGTTTCCCATCCTATACCTGGGGGAACTCCAAATTTAAGTGTCACACAGCAAAGATGGAGCTGAATGATATCATCTACGGAAGAACATTTAAAGGAGTTTGGGGATCAAGAACAAGGAGGACAAAACAGCCCACAATCACTGCAGGAGATATTTGTGTTCCTCTGACTCGGGAACCACTTTAGTCCCATTTTTTCCTTGACCCTCTTCACATTGCCAGTCCCTAGTTAAAGTCAAACCTGTAACTCTAGTATGTGTTCAAGAACAAGTTTTTAGTGCTGATATGCCATGGGCAGTGGGATCCTGCTTTGGTTTGTTTGGGTGCTCTGTAGCCTTGATCTACCCAACAGTGAACTCTGCTGGCAATAGTCACCAGTCTCTGGGGCCAGGCCAGTCTATGAAGCCCCAAGGAGATGTAACATTGAAAAATCAATGTGGAAGGAAGCAGGGAAGCAACTGTGGGCCTTGTACTGCTGGTGTGAACAGTGCACCTGCTCCCTCCACTGTTCCCTGTCCGTAAGGGGGATGAGAAAAGCATCCAGTCACAGGGATTCTTTGCATTGGACACAGCCCAAGCCACTGACACCATCAAATCCCTCCTCGTTCCTCCAAAAAAATGTCTTTGAGGTGTCCTGAGTTGCCAAAACATGAAATCCAACCCAGCAATGGCACAGTCCTAGAGTCTCAGGCCAGCAAGCCTCCACCATCTCTTGCAGTGACCCTGCTGGCCCTGGGGCCAGGGCCAGGCAGGCTGACGTGATAGGTGGGATGCCCACCAAAGACACTACTCCCCTTGCGTGGGGAAGAGCTCCTTTCGGCCCTTCCAGGGGCAGCAGGACGCCTGGAGGCAGCCAGCCTGCCCTACCCACCTGTCCCCCCTCTTGTCTCGTTACAGGAGCGCTCCTGGGACCGTGAGCAGAGGCTCCCCGCTGGGGACAGCGCTCCGGGGACGCCGCCACGGCTGGTGAGGGTGACAGCACGGCGGACAGAGGCCCCGGCCAGCGTCTGCAGCCTGGTGCTCAGCTCTCACAGCACCCTGCCCCAGGTGAGCCTCCGTGCGCCCCACGCCCGCCCTGCCAGCCCTGCCTGGCACTGAGGGCACAGCGCCGGGGCCGGGCGCTCTCAGCACGGCTTTTCCCCTCCCCGGGGGCTGGCAGCGTGTCCTCCTGGCTGCTCTGCTGATGTTCACACCAGCAAATCGAGCGGTCACCTGCGCCGGGGGCCGGACGGCACCGCGTTCCTCCCCTTGCCTTAGCGCTTGCTGTGGCGACCCCGTGTCAGCCCCTCAGGGCTCGGAGGGCAGGTGGATGTGGCGCAGGAATAAAGAGGCTGCGTGGAGCTGGAAATCCTCCCAGGCCCGTCCCTCTCGCCCCCAGCGCTGGCAGGCTCCCACGTTGCAGATTTCCGTATTTTTTTTTCTCCGAGCTCTTAAATGGCAGGTCCGTTCCTCAGCTTCCCGGGAGCTTTTCTCTGCTGTCTTATTTACTTGGAAACACCATTTATTTGGATGTGCATCGTAAAGCTCAGCCTCCACCTGGTGCAAGAAAATCGCTTGGGCTGCGTATTGGAGGGGATGTTTTAGGGATGAGTGAAGGGCAAAATGCACTTTTGGGAAGGATGAAGTGGCCAGGAAGAATGGAGCTCACCACAGATTTAAAATTATATGAAAATGTTGTTTTTCTTGGCAAAGTTTGAAATAATGCTTATTTGCTAAGTATAAGTATTCTTCAAAGTATTTTAAATACAGAAATTGCACTGCCTCTTTTCTGTCCTTTTTTAAATGTTTCCCTTCTTTTTCTGTACTGCAATAAAATGGGTAACACCCCATTTTTTTTCCTCTTACTGTTTAATTTCTCCTTTTCTCTTGTTTCTCTCTTCGTTTTCAATCATTCACCATATCTTTAGCAGTTTTTGAAGGGCGAGACAGTGGTTTTATGAATATGACAAGAAGATGAGCTTGGCTGCTGATTTCCATTTGCCAGTGGGTGGGAACCACCATGACAGGGGAGTGTGAGGGGCTGAGAGCCTGAGCAATTTGGAACAGATTCTGTTGCGATTTTAAGGCATTTTCTTCCTAACTGTCCTAGGCCATGAAGTACAGCAGCTCTTGCATCCAGCCCCACATGTCTGTCAGAGCAGCAATGTCTCCTTTAGCAGCAGTTTTGATTTTAAGGCTTCATGCAATGGGGAATCTGCTCTGTCCCTGACCTGGCTGGCCTGATTATTATTTATCCTTTCCATTAAAAATCTGTATTTTACTGTTAGCCTATATTTCTCTTGCTTTAGCTCCCAGCACCAGGGAATTGTGCTGCCTTTGTTTGCTAGGATGAAGGACCTTGGCAATCAGAAATGTTCCCAACATGTAGGTATTTATAGATGCGTCTAAGTTCCCTCTTAACTTTCCCTTAGATAAACTAAACAGATTGGCTTCTTCACTCGCTCACTGTTGAGGCAGGTTGTTCCAGACCTGAAATAATTTCTGTCATTCTTTTCAGCCTCCTTCTTTCCTAGCCTGTGTCAGCATGGGGCCGGTCCTTGGTGCCAGGTGCTGGAGCTTTAGGGGTCACCCATTTGCAGGAGCTGCAGCTGCCAGCCCCAAGCAGGGGGGCACTGCCCTGAGACAGAGGAACCGTGGGGACCTGGCTGGGCAGACTGGGACTCTGGGAGAACTGTGCTCTGGCAGGGCTCTCACCTGCAACCTCCTTCATCCCAGAGGATGGTCATTTCACAGCACGGCTGCAGGCAGAGCAGGGAGCTGGAGGTGAAAAGCTGTGAGGATGGTAGTGTTCAGTGCCAGGTACTGCCACGCCTGTAGTCCCGCCTGAAGCTTGGCTTTCTGCACAAACCCAGCAGCTTTCTTGAAAACTCCAGCCAAGCAGTGCTGGAGAGCTGTGGGCTCGAGTAGAGCTCCTCAGCAGCAGCCCCTCTGCTGGGATGCAGAGTTCTTTGTCACAGCCTTTCCCCAGGATGTCACCTTCACCGCTGAATACAGGCAGGGGGAAGCATTTCCAGCAGCCCCCCATGAGACAGGATCAGGTGCCTGGGGCAGGCTGTGCTGCTGGACCAGCATGGCCCCGCTTCTCATCCTTTCACTCCTGCATGAAGGCACTGGGGACATCTCAGCTCCTGCCAGCATCACATCCCATGTCAGTTCTTAACAGCCACAGCATGCAGGACAGCGCCAGGGCTGGACAACACCTACACACCCAGCTCCTGCCCTGCTCCATGGGGACTTCTTGCTTTCCAGCCTTCAGTGTGTGGTTTTTTTGCCACAGGCATTTCCAAAGAAGGTTTCAGAAAAATACCTGAGGTGGCAAATTGCCTTTGGAAGAAGCAGGGAAGCTTTTATAATAGGTGGTAGTTAATGCTAGGGTAGGGGGCCACCAGCTGCCAGCCTGGAGCCATCAGCCCAGCTACGAGAGCTCTAGTGGACACCCTGCCACTGATAAAAGGCAACATGATGAACTGGCTTTTCCTACCTGAAGTAAGTGCAATTCTCTTACTGCATCCATCAATGTAAATAAGTTTTCCGTTGCCCTGGCTTTGTCCTCTTCCCTACCCGCAGCTCTCCACGGCATTGTTAACAGAGCAAAAGCTACCATGACCTCCTTCAGCCAGGAGGATGCATGTCAAATAGATTGCCTCTCCACACAAATGCTTCCAGGGACAGGAAATTTCTGCATGCTGGCGAGGATATGGGTGTGCTCTGAAGAGCCCTGAAGTGTGCAAATGGCTGCTACAAAGGAAGAGGTAAATACAGCAACAACAACATGTGCTTCCTGTTGAGCCTTAGTGGGCTGAAACCATCCTCCGTGGGAAAATGGATGTTCAGCCCTCAACGGGGCAAGAGCAAAGGGACTTTGCCACATGAAACGCCCTGTTTGGGCTCACAGAGGCACAATCCAGCCTAAGCTCTGGGGCTTGTGGGGTTTTATTTGCCGATTCCTTCATTTGAACCTCTTCCCGAGCCCTGTGGTTGCTTCAGCAGGGGCTGCTCAGGGTTTATTTATGTGCGTGTGCTGCAGGAAGACTGACAAGGATGCTCCCGTGGTGGCCGATGTCACTCGCCTGTGCTCCCGGGCTGCCGAGGAGGCTGCTGCTCGCAGTAAACGCCGTTTCCATCCTCTGTGCGGGGAGCAGCCAGCTGTAAAGATAAATGAAAGAGGAACAATGCCACTGATGAGCAGAGCTGCGCGCCTGCGAGGAAGCGCTGCTGCTCTTCCCCTGCCACCCTCTCTGCAGCCGCTCTGACTTCATCCCCGTCACCGCGCCAGTGCGGGGCTGCCCTCCTCCTCCTCCTCCTCCTCCTCCTCCTGCGAGCATCCTCCCGTCTGCCGGGGCGTTCCTCGCTGTGCTGCCCGAGCCGGCGCCGCAGCCCTGCCCTTGCTCTGAGAGCTGGCACGGAGCAGCAGCAGCAGCAGCAGCAGCAGGTCCTGGTGCGATGGAGAGCGCAAGCAAGGCTGCTGCGAGGAGAGCGTTCCGAGCGCGCTCTGCAAGCCCCGGAGCATCGGGAAGCTCTCTGGCAGGGGTCACTGCTGCTCCGGCTGTGCGGGATGGCTCTGAGCCTGCCCGCAGCCTGAGAGGCGCGGTCTGCGCGTCAGCCCTGAGGAGCTGGGGCCAAAAATGCCCCCAGTCCCCCTGCCCTGTGTCCCACGGAGGACACAGCTCCGGCAGAAACGCCCTGTCAGGGTGGAGCCCTCTCTGCTGCGCCTACAGAAGAAGATGCATCCGCCTGCCCCATAACCCAGGGCTCAAGTGCCGAAGGGCTCCATGGAGCGCCCTGGGGCGTTTGCAGAGGAAGGCAGGGCCTGCCGCCAGCGTGGCGACCGGCTGTCTGCTCCTGCCCTCCTTCTCTCGAGTGTGTTTTCCTATTTCCCAGTGTGCCTTTGGCCAGGCCGAAGGGCGTTCCCGTGCCCTGCACCTTCGCCTGCCAGGAGCAGCGGGCCGCGATGGGATGGGCGTGTGGCGGATGCTGCAGCCGCAGAGATGCCGGCTGCAAACTCCCTGCTGCCCTGGCTCGGCTGCAGCCTCAGCGCTCTCCATTTTCTCGGTGAGCTACAGGAGAGGGGAAGCACCGAGGAGCTGTTCGCTGCTGCGTGCAGCGTCAGGGAAACGAAGCAGATCCCTGATGCGGCCGAATGCCTGACAATGAATGCAGCCCCAGCAATGAAGCCCCCGTCAGGCTGCTTGGCTGTACGTGCCCTGCTGTCCCACCAGCCCATGCTCTCTCTGGGGGCTGACCGGGCAGGCAGCTGAAGCCATTGCTGCAGGCCTGACTTTACCAGGCCCCTGCTTTATCTCGACCTGAGCCCATCAGCACCAGCCCTGCAACCCCGGAATCCCAGGAAGTGGCTGATGCTCAAGCTGTGGGACCACAGAAACAACGAGCTCCTGGGGGAATTCCCCATTGCATCCCCATGCCAAAGGGAGAGCGTGTTTCTTTTAGGAGAAGCAGAGAAGAAAAGCAGCAACCTCCAGCCCAGAGCCCAGATGCTGCTGCCCAGTGTTACTGGAGCCACTTTGTGCCTAGAGGTCGCTTCAGGGCATTCAGACGCTCTCCAGCAATTTTGTGTTTTGACATGACAGGCACAGGCTCAAAAGCCAAAGTGCTGAACTCAAGAGGGTGTCTGTCTGTAGTAACACACAGAGAGTGAACCACACATCAGCCCTGCACAGCAGGGACACCCAGCTGGGCAGCCTGTGTCCCAGGGATGCTGCTGCTCAAAGAGGGGGGTCAGCAAGGGCTGTGTCAGTAAGAGCTGTCACTTCAGTGGACATTTTAGGGTTGAATGGCCTCAGCTTTACTAGAGGCTCTTGCTATTCCTGCTGCAGAGATGATGAACATGCTTAGACTTCAGTTCTCCCAGCTCAATATCCAGCTTCAGCAAAGGATGAAGAAGTCAGTAGAGCCACCAAGCAGTCAAACCAAAATCTCATGGCATGGTCACCTATTCCTACTCTGCTTGGGGAGTTTTTGTCTAAAACCAGCAGCAAAAGGAAGATCCTTGCAGACACAAAGTGTTTCTGGGTGTGCAGCATAGGAAAATCTCGATGGACATGGTGTCTCCATTCACCCAAGTCATTGTCACTGGTCTGAAGGTATTTTGATGGAGTGAGTGCATGCAGCTCTTCCCATGCGATGGCAGAAAGGGAACAGTGAGGGGGAGGCTCTGGGGAGTGCTCAAGAGAGAGCCATGCTCCAAAGCCATCCAGACAGCCTTGGAGTCCACCCATCCTCCCTCCAGATTAATGCTTCAGCTTTGCCCCGTGTAGTGTCTGCGTCTGCCTGTCCCCAAGGGAGCCCAGCTGCTGGAGCAACTTGCCCACTGAGATTCACACTGATGGGTTTCATGTGTAGCTCTGAAATCAAGAGCCAAGACCATTCCCAGGCATCTCCAGCAGGATAGGAGCTGCCCAGGGGCCAGGCCCATCAGTGCCTTGGCAGAGCTCAGTGAGCCGCTGCACTGCTGCTGCTGGGTCTCAGTCTGCTCTGTCTCTCGAGTTTCCCAAATGTGCTGATGCAGGGTCCACAGAGCAGCACCCGGGTTCCTCCTTTCCTGCTTTGCTCTGTCAGGTGATTGTCCTGCTGCAACCAAAGCTGGGGCCTGTCTCCTGTAGCACAGACCCACCAGGGGCTCAGGAAATGCGGAGCCAGAGCATGGGATGTGCCACCTTCTCCTCCACATCCACATTCCACTCCTCCTTATAGCCACCCCAGCATCTTAGGAGGGTGAGGACAAATCCTCCAGGTGCATTTCTGCAAAACAAACAAGCTCTCCTCGCCCTTTTAAACGAAACAGACCAAGCTTGAAGGCAGAGCCTGGCAGGCTAGCTGCTTTCTATCTGGAGTGCTGGAGCTGGGGGAACATCACTGCATCTTAATGGCATCAGGCTGGACAGAGATCAGGATTCTGGTGGCAGAGGCAGAACTGGCACTGTTATAAATAGAGCAGCCACGGTAACTGCTCCTGAAGGTTTATGGTCTTTAGGATTAGGAGGATCAGTATCAAGCTACGCTGAGAGATGTATTATCCTCAGCACTAGTGGGAGCCAGGGGAAGTGCAGGGGGAGGACAGTAAATGAGCGTGGGTTTGGAAGCCATCCCTCTTGTGAATCCGGGCTGAGCCCTGGGAAAGGTGCTCTCTGCTATGTGCTGGCTCCTCTTGCCTTGCTCTGCCTGCTCTGGGAGGGTTGAACCGTGCGTGGCTGCAGCAGTGGCAGGGTTTCATTCCTTGCCCTCTTGCAAGGAGCAGGGATTTGCCCCAGGGCAGCACCTGCTGGAGCCCTGCACCTACAAAGCGCCTTGTGGGAGCCTCGCTGCCATCGCACCTCCAAGTTATTCCAAGTACTGAGGCTCAGGCGAAGGCCTCCTGCAGCCTGTGGCCTGGATAGCTGTAGGGGCTGGCACTGCTCGGCTACACCGGTGTCTGTGCCCAAAGCACTGGCATGGAGACCGTTCTGCCTGGCCAGCATCGCTTCCCCAGCCTCAGCTTCCCACCCGCACGTGTCCCGGAAGGACGGCAGTGTCCTGCCAGGCTGTCCCCCCTTTCAAGGGGTATTTTTAGCCCAGATAATTTCACAGCCTGGGCTACAGCAGACCGAGGGAGGAGCTGTGGCAGAGCAGGGAGGGGGCACTGCGCTGCAGTGCAGGGGGAGGCCAGGCTGGACCCGGAGCTGGGTTAATTGCAATCCCATTGTTGCACTCTTCGTTCCCTCCCCCATGGCACCCACCGCACAGCTATGTCCCCTCTGTGCAGGGGTAGATTTTGCCCCGCTCAGTCTCTTGGGGTGTTTCTGCAGGAAGATTTCGTAACCTTTAGTGCTCTCCGCTGCTGTGGGAGCGCTCCTGCGTTCCTGACCTGGCCTAGAACAAGAGCAGGGTGATGAAACGGCTCTCCCAGCTGCCTGCTTGCCTCACCCCATGGCTTGGCAGCTCATGGCCTTTGGGGAGAACTCAGCCCAGCTGTGTGCTCTGGCCACTGTGCACGTCCAGTCCCTGCGACCTGACCATCCCGTGTCCAAGCCCTCAAGTCGGGGCGAGGGAAACTGGCACATCACCCCTCGGCGCCACCCGCCCTCCAGGGCTTGTGTTGCTGCTCTTGAGGAAGGCGTGGCTGTGCCCGCGGCCGCTCGTCCCGCGGCTGGCACCCGCCTTGAAGGTTACCCGG
>VWZN01022518.1:409555-419837 GCA_013396955.1 Regulus satrapa
GGGGGTGCCGCCGGGCCCGGGGATGCTGTCGGGGCCGCCGTGGTTGCGGGTGGCCGTCGCCGCCGCTCGGGTTGCCCGTCGGAGTCGGTGGTGTCGGCGTCGCCGTTGTTCGGGGCTGGCTGCTGCGGTCCTGCCCGGCGCAGGAGCCCGGCGTTGGAGCGTCCATCCCGGGGCCGAATGGATCCTGCTTGGCGCACGGTGGTCGTCGGGCGCGATGTGCTTTGGGCACGCCGCCCCGAGGTGCTCGTTGCCTGCGATGCCGTCGCCCGAAGCCCTGGCAGCATCAAGGGCATCCCTTCATCCCTTCATCCCGTGTTTAGCAGGCACGGTGCGCGCTGCCCCGCTGGGCAGCCTCGTGGGTTCGCAGCGTCGCTTGCCAGCGCTCCCGAACTGTCACCCACTCTCCATTGAGTTGTGGTTTCCTCGCTCTGCTGCTACGTCCCTGCTCCCCGAGATTATTACGTAACCCTGCTCTGGTCGCTGGCGTGCTGTGTGCATTCTGCCCCATTTCACTGCCTCCATTTCTTCCCACACACATTCATTTTATTAGTGTTCTCCAGGACCCATTCTTGGGCTGTGTCTCTCTCCCCTAAACGGAGAGACCACTCTTGTTTTGAGCCCACAAGCCAGCTTAGAAAATGGTTGGATCTTTTTTGCAAAGCATTAAAATGGAGGCTAGACCCTGCCTGGAAAACAATTTACCCTGCTTCAGAGAAAGGCATTTCAGTTGGCTTCTGCTTCTTTCATTCATTATCTTCAAACCTCACATGATTTCTTATTGATCCTTCTAATTATTATTTCAAGATGCTGTAGCAGGCAGACACACGGGAATCAATGGGAATTCTCTCCTCCTCTGCTCTCGGCAAACACAACCCTCTTCTTCCCTTCCTCTATTTTTTCTTCATTACTGTCTCAGTCAGTAGCTCTGGTTGAAATAATTAGATTCATAGCTGATAGCTCAGACGATATTTACAGAAAGCACCAAAAAACCCAACCACCTTCCTGTGAGCCTGGTCCTGCTTTCTCTCTCTCTCTGTGCCACTCTTTGCATCAAAATCAGCCTCAGCTCTCTCTCGCCTGCTGATTCCTGGCAAGCATTCTTCCATCTTTCCTCCACTATCTTTTTCCTTCCCTCCATCCAAAGCAGCGAGCTCGGGGAGCAGAAAATCCAAGCACGTTTGCTGCCTCCTTTCTACTCCTGCTTGCATGAAAGGTTCGGCCCAGTATTCCTGGTAAGACGATTGCAAGCAGTGTGAGAATGAAGTGATGCCAGCTGCATTGCTGCCGTGGCAGGCTGGGCAGGGGAGCCTTTCATGTTTTTGCAATGGTGGAAGAGAAATCATTGTCTCTTTGTGGTGCTGCCATGGAGCTTGGGCTGCTCGGGAAGTCCGTGTTGGGAATCTCTGCTCTGTCTGTGCCTTTCTGAACATGTTAAAAAAAAAAAAAANACAAATTAAAAAAAAAAAAAAAAAAAAAAAAAGGAAAATCAAAAGCTCTCCTCGCAGCAGAGGATGCCAGTGTTGGAGGCTATGTGAGCATAGCGGGGTCTGCATGTAGAATATGACGTGTGTGGTATGTGCACTGCCTGTATCAGAGCAGGCAGCAGCTCCCTGGCGTGGAGCAAATGAATGCCGTGAGTAAAGCTTTGCAGCAAATCCTCGGCAACGCTCTCCTCCTGATCCAAGGGTGCAAAGTGCCTGAGCCCCGAGGAGTCCCTGCTCTTCCCAGTCCAGTGGTGGGCAGAGGGACAAAAGGTGGTAACATGGAAACATCTAGCCATGGCTTGTGCTCAGTGAAGCAGGTCCAGTTGGCTCTGAGAGGCCGGGAGATGTCGGGCTCTGGGTAGATTTGGCTGGAGGTTGCAGATGCAAAGCAATCTCCTTCGCAGGCTGCCTCGGTGTCCAGGAGAGCCTTGGCTGGAGGCAGGGCTGCCATTTTTCAGGGCTGCCCCTTTAAATGAGCTCACTGTCCCTGAAAGCACTTCCAGCAGCTGAGGTGGGAAGGGGTGCAGCGGCCAGGAGGCTTTCCCGGGTAAGCAGGGATCTGTTAACCTCCTGGGGAGCTTTACCAGCCCTCATTTCAGCGTTTTTTCTCCCCTTGCTTCTTCACGCAAGCAGAGAAGCATGTGCTAGTGCTCTGACACCAGAAACGTGCTCACGGTTGCATATGGTGGTGTATGTTCTCTGACATCATGGCATACTCACATACCCTGGGTGCAGCTCCACGGCATGTGAGAC
Organism: Regulus satrapa; assembly: GCA_013396955.1. Taxonomy (NCBI): domain Eukaryota; kingdom Metazoa; phylum Chordata; class Aves; order Passeriformes; family Regulidae; genus Regulus; species Regulus satrapa. The sequence goes on from VWZN01022518.1 coordinate 411,793, forward strand.
GTGCCCACACGTGCTGCCCAACACACAGCACGGTCCCAACGTCAACCCGCACCTCCTCCCACTTCCAGCCCCCGTCTGTTCTCTCCTCCTGCCTCTCCCCTTCTCTAGGACACATTTTAGCTTGCTCAGGCAATGCCAGTAACTGAGAACCCCCAATCCTCACCAGAGGGAGGGAGGAAATCTCTGAGCTCTAGGTATCTCATATCTTTTTTTTTTTGTTTTGTTTTGCTTTTCTTCTCCCCTCTGAGATCTCTTCAATTTCTTTTCCCTTATCTGTCCGTGTCCCCTGCTCATTAGTTCCCGGTGCCTGAGCTCGATGTCATTGCTGTCCTCCATTGTTTCCATCACTATCCCTCCCATTGGCCCTGTGCCCTCCTTGTCCCCCTTTGCTCGCTGCTGGGGGACTCGGTTCCTCCCCTGCCAGGCTGGGGTGACAGAAGGACTCCTGGCTTTGGGGGAGGGATGGCAGAGGGATCCAGGGAAGCATCCCTGATGTGCAGCACTAGAGGAGCAGACTGCTCCAACCCCTCCTCTCCCCTGCACAGCGACGCCCACGGCCTCTCAGGAGAGGGGTGCTCAGCTGCCTGGCCATGCCCAAGCCCCTTCTCCAGCACTGCTCCAAGAGCTGAGGGTCCAGAAACAGCACCTTCCATCCCCCCAGGGAATGTCCAGCCCCGAGTTCACTCTAAAGACCCCAATGCCAGGCACAGTGACCAGAGCGAGCCCCCCACCATGAGGGTCCCAAGGGTGTCACCAGCATTTTTGTGTGCATTTCAGGTGTTTGGGGCATGGGCTGGGGAAGGGCCCAGGGCAGTGCAGTTCCCTGGCATGGGGTGAGGAAGTGTCCTCTGCCCCCGGGGCTGCCCCAGGTTTACTGGCACTGCTTGGCCAGGAATGCAAAGCATCCTGCTGCCCCCCTTTCTCTTGTCCCTTTCTCCCCCTTGGGATGGTTATCAGGATGTAGAGGGGAGTTGGAGCAGCATTGCAATTAGACCTTGACCACCTGCAAATGCCCAGAGCACACCAAGCTTACGTGGCCTCCACCCCTGGTAGAAGTGTTTCATGGCCAGGGAGCTGGAGGAGTGGGACAGATCTTCCCTGCCCACCCTCAGCAGTGTTTCACTGATTTTCAGGGGAGGTTTTCAATGCACAAACGTTGTTCATTGAGTTCCTGCCATGCCCTGGGCAATTAACTGCAGTAGGTAGGCACAGGACAGCACACCCTGGCCAAAGCCCCAGCCTTGGCTGAGCCTTCAGGTGATGTTGAACCTGGGGCTTCTGTCTCTTGGGGCATGGGTGGCAGGGGAAGGAACGAGCCTTGGAGAAACCATGGGGGTTCAGACCAGGTTTCTGAGTGATGAGCGGGTATGGCTGGAAGGAAGGACGGAGAGCACCAAGGGGGCAGGTGGAAAGCTGAGTACTGGTTGCTTTGTGGGAAATGGCTGAAGCCCCAGATGTTCCCTGGGGAGGTGCGAGGGAGGGTGAGAGGAACAGGGTGCCGGGGACATGGAGGCAGTGGAGGTGGTGAGGTTGGCAGGGTGATGTTGCTATGGCTACTCCCGTGCTATTCATAGAAGAAATTAGCTAAATCTTTGCACTGAAACGTGGAGGAGGAGAGAGGAGGAAGGCGTTCTCCGTGTTTGGAGGGAAGGAGAGAAGCCAAAACAGGAAGGAGGTGAAGTTTTCCTTCTTTTCTCTGTGCCTGCACTATGGAGGGGCATTTCAGGGAAGCACTGCTGCCTGAGCTGCCCAGCACTGGCAGGATGTGGAAGGATGCAGGCAAAGAGGAGCTGTCCCATGGGAAAGCACTCTCTCCCCCCCCCACCCCCAGAGCTTCCACACAGAGCCCCACATGGCAGGATGAGTTCTGTATCGTGCCAGGAGCACAGGAGACATCCTTTTAATTAAAGACAGCCAATCTGTGAAAGGTATTTTTGGCAACCTAAATGTAGATGCAACTGTAGTGAAACTTGTCCTTTGCGTCTGGCTCCGCTGCTGAACACAGTGCTTGTCTGTTCCCAGCCCCATCCATCAGCTCAGCCCCTGCTCTGTGGTCACTGGTAGTCCCCCTGTCCTCCCTCCACCTCCAGCATCTCCTCCAGCATGTCCCCCTGCCAGCCGGAGTCCCAGCGAGTCTTCCCTCTCCCTCACTCCTCATCACACTCCACTCCCTCGTGAGAGTTTGATTCCCCTTCCACAGACCTGTTTGTCACCTCCTCACTCACGATGTGTAAATCTGCGTGTCTGTTCCTAATATATCCCCCTCCATCTGATCTCACCTCTCAGCTTGTTTCTTGGGCATCTCCATCTGGTGATCCTGCCGTCATCTCCCAGTTGAGTTGCTATAACCAGGTACTGAGCTGCTCTCCTTCCCCAAGCCCAGCCTCACACCCAGCCTTGCACCCACCCTCAGCCCCTGGCCCCTTGGCAAGAAGCTGATTTTTCTGATGGTTTTGATGTTCCTTTCCTGCCCCTCAGATGAAATCAAGGCCTAGATAAGGCTTTTTAAAGTCATCCCCCTTCCCTGTACCTCTCCTGGGAAAACCTTAGCACACAGATGCTGAGTGAGCTGGTTCTCCTCACCCGCCCTGGAGAATCCCGTGTCCTGATGTCACCCATGCCCTGGACTGAGGAGGGTCAGATGTTCTCAGTGCTCCTTCACAAAGGAGCTCCTTCACAAAGTTGAATTCATTTAGGAGTTGACACCTGAGGATGTTCGTCTCCTTCATTTACTTATTCACCTGTAAGACTTTCCCCACTTTCTTTGGGCACGTGGATCCCCTGGACAGGGTCTGTACACTTGTGCTTGTTGGCTTTTCTGACTCATCCCTTTAATACAGTAAGGGATAATGCTGGAATTAGAGAAGTGAGTTGAAGGACTGAGCTTAGCTCCTCTCCAGCTGGATTACTGACTGCTGCCTGCCAGCCAGCCCAGATGTGCAGACTGCAGCCCTAGAGCTGTGCTTGGCTGCTGGGTTTGGGGTCTTGAGCTGCTGGAACAGCACAGGGAGAGGAGCTGGAGCTGGTGTCTGTGCTAGAGATGTTGCTGCTGCTCTAAAGGCAGCGTGTCTGAAGCCACATAGGTGGGAGAGATCCCACCGGTGCAACGTGTGGAAGAAGAGAAGAGCAGAGTACCTGCCAGAAATGGGAGGATGTGGCCCTGCCACATTGCTGGAGGAGGAGGAGGAGGAGGTGGAGAGTGCATTGGTGAGGCATGCAGGGCTGAGCATGGGCATGTTTCAGCAGGGGTGTGTGCAATGTGGAGGAAGTTGCTCCTCGTGGAGAACCTGGGGGCACCAGGAAGCCCATCAGCCTCCGCTGTGACAGCACTTGCTGCCATTCCTGTTGGAGGGATGTCCTGTGCCCCCATGACTGCACTTTCCACCAACTCTTCCACCACGACTGGAACCTGCCTGAGCCCGGTCCTGACCAGTGCCAGGGATTCAGCAGGGCCATCCTCAGGGTGTAGGGTCCCAGGGAGAGGTAAACCCAGGGGACAGCTGTACCAGAGGCCCAATCCAGTACCCTGGGTGCAGAGGAGGGTGGGAGGAGGAAGCAAAGCAGAAGCTGTCACTGTTCCTGGAGAGTTGCCTTGTTCGGGTAAGCCCCTCGGCACGTTGTGTGCTATTATGGGAGGAGAGAAGCTTCCGTTCCTTCCAGAGCTGTGAATGCTCATTTAGAGAGGGGAAGTCATTAAGACTAATCAGGACGTAATCAGGGCCGTGGTGATGTGCCGGGCGCCCGCTGCGCGCAGCCCGGTGGTGCAGGATGCTCTCCAAGGGGACCGAGGACTCTGCGTGCCAGGGGAGAGCAGCTCCTGCCCTGCCCTGTGCTGGGCCACGAGCAGCTGGGTGGGGATGAAGGGGCTCTGCCTGCCACCCCAAACCCCGCGTGCTGGCAGGGGGGACAGCGAGCCTGGGCTCAGCCTGGCAGCTGAGATTCGGGATGGGTGTAGCCCTTGCTGTGAGGCTGTGCCAGCACTGTGGGTGCAGCGGGCTGTGTTAATGCTCACAGCTGGTTTTAACACATGCAAAGATGGGATGGTGGAGGGAGTCCTCAAGAGCCCTCGTTGCAAATCCAGCAATATGCTGCGAGCATGTAGCAGGGTCTTAGAGATGAAAACTTTTAATACAGTGTTTAACAAGTTCAGAATATCTGAATTTGGAATGAATTTCACTGTTCAGCTTGCAGAGCTCGCTTGATGGGGCTTGCGGAAGAACTGCTCCGAGGGTGTAATTATTTTTGGGAACATGTAGTGCTTCAGAGCACCCCAGACCAGGTCCTAGATACCTTCCTGTCACCTTTGTATTAACTGGAATTTATCTTGAATCTCTGTTGATGGATCTTGGTTTGCTTTTTTTCCCCTCAGAAACAGGTTTCTTAACACTTGGTAACTGGGTGCGCACTGGAACGTACTGAAAAGAAGAAATTAGGATATTTGAATCCCAGGAACCAAAGAAATCTTTACTTTAACATGTTTCCTTATTCCCTTCTTTTCCCCTATACATATGTATTTGTCTGAGAGGAAGATACAAGCATGTGACTCTTTCAGATAATAACAACTCTTCCTGTGTAAAAAGGAATCAAGTCAATTTTGTTTGGTACCGCCAGGTCAAAGAGAAGCTACTGGAGCCCAGCAGCTCTGCAAATTGGGTCACTTATTTTAGTGGGCTGAGCCTGGAACAGGATGTCTAACTTTCAAGTTTGAACACCCTGGCCTTAATGGTTTCTAAATGGAAACTTAGATTCGACAGAGCTTCTGTTTGGGAAGCTTTCTTCCTTCGCTACTGAGTAAAGGCTTTTTCCAGTCCCTATTTAAGCCACTCTTAAGAAAAAAAAAGGCACCAAAACAAAGATTAAACCTTCAGTAGCTGCTTGTATTCACATTACATTTTGGGCACTTCAGTGGCTTTGCCAAAGATCCTTGTGACCAAGGACCTTTCAAGTCCCGTGTTCCCTGTTTCCGGACGGCTGCGGCGCTTTGAGCCAGTGCCGAGGTGCAGCCGCGGGGCAGGGGCTCTCCTGCCATGGCCCCAGAGCCTGCTCATGCCACCAGGACAGCCCAGCTCGGACATCTCCCGCAGGCAGCCTGGAGAGAAGGGCTGTTCTTGCTTGCAGGCCACCAGGCTGGCCGGGAGCCGAGCGCAGGGAGGGACACAGGCAGCAGCTGGCACCTGGCTGGATGGCACTGGCACAGGGGGTGCAGGCACCTGAAAGCTCCACAGTCAGCCCCAGCATCATGCCCTGCATCATCGATGCCACGTTTTGAGCCGTGCAGGAGGGCAGGCTCAGCCTGTCACTCCCCTCCATACAGGCATGCTGTTGGGTCGTGTCCTTCCCCTGCCCAGACCGGGTCAGCCAACAGGTTACTCTTGCAGGAGGTGAGAATATGTGCAGAGAGAGTTACTTTATCCAGCCCAGTTAAAGGGAAGGGTCATTCATTTCTGGCCAAGAACTTCTTCAGCCTCCAAAAGTTTTCATCCTCTGTTTTCATTTGCTCCCTTTCCTGTCCCAGCTTGTGGGAATCCTGAGGGATCAACTCTCCCTCAGAGGTCTCCAGGTCTGTTGATGCTCCCAAGCAACCTCAGCTCTGGCCACCATGTAAAGCCCAGGAAAGTAAGGAGAGATGAGCACAGGGATCTGTGAGGATAGGAACAGCCCTGGCAGCAGTGTGGTACCTCTCTCCTTGAGAATGGAAGGGTTATCAAAGCATGGATTTGGTCTTGAAATGTCAGAAAAGCCCTACATCTCATGGGCCAGCTGGGAGCAGGCTTCAGTCTGGGAAGGGATATGCCATGCATTGCTTCCTAACAGGAGGCTGTGAGGACTGAGGCACAGCCAGGTGAAACCCAAGGGGGTCTATGTGGGTCCAAGAGCAGCCTGGAGGGGAGATGCCAGCACCTCTCTGCTCTACACACCTGCTGTCTGGCAGGGGCAGAGCAAGGCTCCTCCCCTCCTTGCCTCAGGGAGCTTCAGGGAGTGGATTTCTGTCTGGCCCTGAGCTCAGGTTGCTGTGCAGGAGCTGTGTCCTCTCAGGTGCAGTGAGAGCTGTGTCTTGGGCTCTGGCTTGGTGCAGCAGCTTTGGGAAAACCAGCTGGGGGGTGCTGGGTGCGGGGCAGGCAAGGCAGGCACAGAGCAGATGAGCGTGTCAGTGCTCATCAGGGTGAGTGGCAGTGAGCACGGGCTCTCCGTGTGTGCTGTGCACGCAGGACCTGAGCTCGTTGCTGTGAAATGAATTCCTCAGCTCGGTGCAAAGCAGCAGGAGCCTGTTGGTGTCTGGGCATCCTGCAGCCGACCCCGCTGCCGCGGCACCCTCAGCTTCCCTGAGCCAGGGACCTGCTTGTTCACAGCCAGAGCTCACCACGGGCGGGTCCTGCGACAGAGCAGCTGCCCTCAGAGCTGAAAATGCACAGCTTTCTCCATGGTTTAACACCCTTTAAAAAAAAAAAAATCAAAGCAGATGGAGCTGGACTACAAGCAGCTCAGTGTCGGCCCTGATTAGATAATTCTGTTGGGCATTTCCCCACTGGTGACCTCTGCCCCTGTGAGCTTTTAAAGGGATGTAAAGACCGAATTTCACTTATCTCCAGAGCCATTTCCTTCTGAGTGCTGCTATTATACCTCGGATGATATGAAACAAAGGATATTAAAAGACAGATTGAATTTTCACTCTGATCCGGTCTGGGGAAATAAAAGAGTTAAATTATTACTTTGCTTCTCATGTATTAACCCAGTGTCTCAAGTAGTCACTCTGTCCTGCACATTCCTTTTTGCATGGCACATGGGACACACCACCCTCCTGCAGAGAGCAGCTCTGTGTGTTAGACCTGGTATTTGCCATCTCTGGAGGCTGCTGTTATTCTGGTTAAGATGGAAATGTGTTTGTATGTGATCCCAGTCCAAATCCCCTTGTCCTGGGACACCTGTAGCACCTGTATTTTGCCTCCAGGAGGTGCGTATCTCCTGTCCTCTGGGGGCTGGCCCCCCTGCTGGTTCTGTGGAGGATGTGAAGCTATGGCAAAGCTTTGGGATCTCAGTTCTGGGGAAATTATCTTCTTCAGTCTCCCTGCCCTGTGTGCGAGCCCTGAGAGCGGTCCTCGGGGAAATGTCATGGGGCAGGACCCAATCCTCAGCAGCAGGCTAGTGAACCTCCTCCATTTGCATATAATTGCAGCTTTTCTTTTGCTTGGAAGTTTTGGAAAATCGTCATGGTTTGCAATTCCTGCCTTCGTGCCAGCAGACGGCAGCAGTAGAAACTGAGGAGAGGGTGATACCTGTAGACTTTTGGGGCTTTGGTGCTCCCAGGTGACTCTGTTAAGTGTCACGGGGCTGCCACGACCCAAGTGGAGCCCAAATGGCAGCACTCCCTCTCAGATCACTACCCAGGGGGGATATCTAAGGGTGTTTCTGAAAGGCACCGTGTGCCTGAGATTTCTTCCGAGCACTGCTGACCTGCCTGGCCGCTCCCTGCACGAGCTGCAGTGGTATTGCTCCAGCCTGTAGGGGAGGAGACATCCCCTCTGCCCTGCACACAGACCCACAGCCTCCTCCTGGCTTGCACCACAGAGGCCCCAAACAGGCACAATGCTCTCCCAAGGTCTCCACAGGCAGCCAGTCCCCCCTGGGGCAGATTGCTGCTCCCTCCATCAGCACCTGGGCTGTGGCTGCCACTCAGACTGTCGTGCAGAGCTCAGCGGATGCAAAGCTTCTCCCAGTCCATGTGAGACCAGAGAGCTCTTGAATCCTGACCTTCAAACTTCATTCCCCTTCACCACGGTTCGCTTTGACTCCTGTTGCTGCCCAGATTTTCTCAACAGCTGTCCTCTGCCTCTCTGGCTTTGTGCCCAGATCAATCTCTCTGCATCTGTGCAGTGCCCTCCTCATTCCCCAAGGTCCTCCTTGAGTCCCTGCAGCCTCCATCCCCTGAGACCAAGTGCCTCTGCCTGATGGAGAGAGTTCAGGGCACCTCCAGCTCCACGGGACTTGGGTGATCCTCTGCCGTGCAGTGAGCACTGTATGACTTGGATCTCTTCCCCTTCCATTTA